>CM031385.1:27610989-28210989 GCA_018350135.1 Citrus trifoliata | reverse complement strand
GGCCGTGCTCGGTGAAGGTGAGGGTGGCTTTGCTGGCGGTGGGGTTTCGTGCTTTGGGTTTGCAGGTGATTTTTGCAAACCCATTGCCATTCTCACCTTACCAGCCACCATTGATAGGGTTGGTTTTTCTTCAGTTTGGTTTTAGAATATCTACGTTACCGTCCTCTTGCTTCTGCTCTCAAAACTGAAGATTTAGTTATCGTCGTTTCAGTCTTCGTTTCTTTTCCTTTTTTTTTTTTTTTGCCTTTTTTTGTTTCAGAGGCGGAGACTTTGGTCTGAAACTTTGAGTTCGTAAGATTAAAATTTTCAGAATCTAAAGGGGAAGAGAGCAAGAACGTTAACGAGGGAACTGACCATAAAACTAAAGAGAGTACACACACTTTACGAGAAACGGTCTTCTTTTCTCGGATCCAGTTTGAAAAAATTTTGAAATTATAATAAAAATAATATTTTTGTTGCATTTTGTTGTACAATCCTCTCGGGTAGGTAGAGTCTTGCACTCGCTTTCCTTCGGGGTTCGGACCTTCGGCCTGGCGGATCCGGATTCACATTGATGTCTGGGCATTTAGATCCGCATGGTTTATTGTGAATTGAAATGAGAATGAAATAATATTTTTTGACCGAGTGGTTAGGATTTGGAGGGTAACAGCTCAAATCCCCACAAACTTAATGTGTGGGTAATTTTTTCATTCATTATAATATATAATTGAGTGAAAATACTTCTTACCCAAATGTGAATAAAGTATCAATTCCTCGAATATTAATGAAGATTAAAAATTTAGGCAGAACTCCATAAAAATTTATGTAAATTAATCTCAATAATAATTTGATTTGTAAATATCAATTATACTCTCGTGTAACATGAGTTGTAATTTGAGTAATAGTCTCATGTAATAAAAAAATGAGGATAATATTCGTATAGATTTTGAATGAATATTCTAAGTATTCAAATCCACACATTTAAAATATTTATTTGTAAATTTACAATATTTTAACTATTTAAAATAAAAAATAATCATCTAACACTAAACAAATCTTAAATAATATTTATGAATATTTGGTTGTCTTATAATATTTATGTGTAATTTTTTTGATTTAGAATTTGTATATTCTTATATAGGTTCTATATTTTATTTTATTTATTTAAAAAATACAAATTTACATATCTAATTTTTCGAATACAAGTGCATTTAGATTGGCGTAGATTCTCAATTTATACATTCGAATATGCATTTTTTTTATCATACGAATTGAATTTTTCTAGATATGGATCTCTAACTATTTACGGCTATGAGACCGATCCGAATTTATTTATCATCTATTCGGCCAACCTTTTTCAATTTTTACCAATTCACACTATGGAGATTTTATTTGGATTTGAGTTACCGAATATATTTCAAATTGAGGTGCTATAAATTTATTCCCGCTAAAATCATTAGCAATCAAATACTAATAGCTAGAAATAAATGGCTAATTATCAAGTGTATAATTGTTTGAAACTATTAGTTATTAAATAAAATTATTATTTATTGAACTTTTTAACCATTGTGTTTAAAAAAAAAAAGCAAACTGTTGTGCATTTGAAAAAAAAAATTAGAGAAATTACATACATCAATACATCTTATGTGCTATTTAAATTAGGGAGATTGACACTTTCCCCCCTACAGAAATCAACATATACTATTTACCTCTGTACTGTTTTTATAATGACAAAAAACCCCCTGACAATATAAATTTATATTTTTACCCTTATTTTTAACTACTTTTTTATTTACATTTATTATAAATTAAATAAATCACATGAATATAAACTAAATAAAAAATTAAGCATTAAAAATAAGAAATATATATTTTGATATGAGCAAAAAAATTAATAATAATTTTTTTTTCTTGTACTAATTTAATTTGTGAAAATTTTCTTATAATAAATATATAAGAAAATTATTATAAATTAATAATAAAATTATTATAAGAAAACTTGAATGACAACTAAAAATTTATTATAAGATAAATAATAAAATATTGTGCCTATATTTTTACATTTAATTTTAAAATATTACAAAACGTTTATTATAAGAAAATTTTCACAAATTAAATTAGTACAAGAAAAAAATTATTATTAATTTTTTTGCTCATATCAAAACATATATTTCTTATTTTTAATACTTAATTTTTTATTTAGTTTATATATTCAAAAAATGTACAAATGTCTCATGAAATAAACAAGTTGGACTAAATTGAAAGATGCACATATTTTTAGTCGTTATGGTAAGATAAATTTATTAAATGTAATTTATAAGATAACTGTCAAGTAAAAATTTATACTTGAACATTTGTTCAAGAATTAAAAGATATCATAACAAATTAAGAATCTTATCATGGGCTTCGCAGGTAATTAAACATTTTCTATTTTCGGATCAAATAATTCGATCCGACCCATATCTTTCCTAAGAAAAATATCAAATAAGCTGAAGAATGGGCCCCGCATGACAAATACGAGAATTCGTGACAGGAACGTGCGTTTGTAGGCGCGTGGAGTCATAATGATTTGATTTTCTTGGAGGCACTGTTTAAGTGGGTGATAGCAATTTAATGGAACTGATAACAAACAGTGAAAACATTAGAAGCTAGAAACGGTCCCTCCAACGGTCGGTTTTAGTTAAATCTACGAATTGATACGTATATATGTGTGTGTATATAATGTTTCAATCTGAATTTTTTAAAGTACGGAAATGTCTAAAAAAAAAAGCATAAAATGTGTGATTTAAACGTTTTAAAGTTTGATATTTGACTTTATTAAAATTAAAAATTAATTAAAAGATAAAAAATTTTAAATTTTAATATACTACAAAAAAATATAGTGTATTAAATATGTGTTTATTTTATTTTTATCTTTTAAATTATTCGTAATTTTATTAAAATTAAAGATTTCTTATTAAAAAACTATTCATATATATATAATATCACGAGTTTTTTTGTAACTCTTCGTTTTGCATCTTGGTTAAGTACATGCATACACCCATACATACGTATAAAAATAAATAAAACAAAATAGAAACAACTTAGTTACATAAAAAAATAAAAACAACTTAGTTACAAACTTTGGTTTCACGAGGAGACTACAAAATTGAGTTAGCAAGCCAAAAGCAGTAGGTAATATTATTGAAATCAAAAGTGCTTTTAATTTTAAACTATTATGTAGAGTGATTTAATCATGTCACGTTAGTTGGTATATAAAGAAGTTTTTACAATAATTTTATAATTTTATAATTTTATCATTGCTCTAATTTTTAGTAGTTAATTTCAACTACCAAGTTAGTTGAGCTTCGCAAAACATGTAAGATAAACCGGTAAAATTAGGAAATTCAGTCAAAATCCGTACTTAAATAATTAAATCTTATTTAGTTTAATTTTAAATCTTATTGAGATTGAAGAGAATAAAATACAAGGGGATCCAGCTGTAGGCTTGTAGCCTTGTGAAAAGAGGTTAAAAATGCAGAGCTGAATGCATATATTTTTAGGGAGAAAGCTATGGTGCAACAATGATACGGTATCATCATTGCACCCAGTCGTTGGATCCACATGGATCCCACTGGATTCATTATCCCACGTGGATCCAACGGCTGGATGCATCGGTGATACCGTATCACCGTTGCACCATAGCCGGACCCTATTTTTAGCTGATTTCAACTACTTCTTTTAGGATGGGTGGGTTAGCTGTTGCATAAATATGTCCCCCTCCTGCACAAAATCGAGAGAGGTGATTCATGATAGCATCTTCATTGGACTTACATGGTTGACACGTCACTTTCACAGTGAAACGCCGAAGATAGCTTTACGGTGGCTATTAACAGAACTCTCAACTCTCTTGTATCGAAAAATTTTAAAATACGTCGGAAGTATTATATTAGTAATTCAATAAATAAATAATGGTACTGTATTAGTAATTTAATAAATAAATAATGTTATAATATATATGTATATTTTTTTTAAAAAAATTATCCTATAAATAATGAATATATTAAATTAAACCACACATATGGTACATATATCAATTAATTAAATTACATTAAAGATATTATAAATTTTATCCTGGGAAACCCTTTTGCAGTTTGTTCGTGGTCTCATTTCATAGTCTCTTTGCATTACCTTTTAGTCTGTTAATAAAAGGCGGTAAATGGTAATTTTAAAGAAAGGCCAAGGAGTGAGTGACTAGTGTGCGACTGCTGTCATAGAGCTTTCCCTGATGTTGACAGGAAAAGTGATTCTCTCTGAGCTCGCTCCTTGCTTTTTGGCTTTTGGCTTGTCTCATTCAATTTGTCAAGGCTACTGCTCCTCTGTGAATGTCATCTAGTCGAGAAGAACCAACCCCAGTAATTGCCTCTCTCTGTGCCCCTTAACATTACACAACATAGCACACACTTCACCTTCTCTTCGCATGTGACATTTTATTCATTGTTCATCTCCAGCCACCAGCAAGGCAGCTACAGCTACGTAATATCATCACTACAAAAGAATTCCTTCAGAATGACACAGGATTCTTGTTAGGATTAATTCCTACGTAATTCATCTTAAACGACGCAAGCCTGACCGGCATGTGCAAGCACACATATATAATCGTAAACCTTTCTATATATTATTAATTCTCAAGCAGGAGAGGTGAGAAACAAGTGTGAGAGGAATAAATGCCAAGAGCTAGCGGTGTCAAAGAAAGCTAGCATGAAAGAAATGGAACAAGGAAGAGGAAATGAATAAGTGGTCCTTTCGAACTCAATGCCACCATCGGATTAAATAGCGTTCTCGTGCCGAAGCCGGAACCCACGCAAAAAGGCCAACGAAGCATGATTTAATGCAAATCCCTCAATGGGGTTTCCCTTTGATCGTTTAGCCTGGACAAATCTTAAGCGTTTATGGAGTTGTGGACTAAGAGTTGGGTGTTTTGCTACTTTAGTAGCTGAGGGTGAGGGAATTTGAGGTGTCCAAGTTGTCACATGTTAGCAACAGGATATTAATTGAGTGTTGATTTCTTCGCGGCGCGCGCGCGTATAATTTATACACACACACACAAAATTTAAGGCACATTAACATCTATCATCTTCAGTCTCAGCCCAAATGGCTAAAATGATTGGCACATTTACAATTTCCAGTTACTACAATTTAGAATCTAATTGATATATTTACGGTATAGTTTATAAGTCTGCTAAGAACATAATTTAAAAATTAAGACCAAATAATGTTGAGACATTAACTCACATATTTAAAAAAACATTTATTCACCAATAAGTGTGTAGATAAATTGATATAAGGTTGTTCTAATTTAAGCAAAATTCTCAGTTTGAAATTTGAAAATGCAACTGTGTTAACATACTTGTTAGGAGAATTTACCGCCTTAGTGATCTTAATGGGTTAGAATCGGAATTAATCGAAATTCATTATAATATTTCAATACAAGATAATTTAATATACTATTAAAAAAAACAAAGACATCAATTCGTGCTTACAATGATTGTACGGGAAAATTGGTGAGTCTCCCCACATGGGGGACTAATTGAGTGTACTGGCTATGGCCAGGCGAAAGCTTTGGTGGCTCAGTAAACTAATCATCCTATTTGGTTCTTCTCATGTAAAAGTTTAGAGTGTATACAGAATTACCAAGTAGGGCTGTTTTGCCAAACTTGCCACAAAGGGGTTCAATCTAAGGGTAATTTTTGGATACCTCCCTTGAAGTTTGACCCTACTACACTTAAAAGGACTATTGGGCAGCAGTTGATATCGAGGGCAGTTACATGATCACAACAATGCACAGAAGTCAAGAAATATGCACGTGAAGCATTTTGATTAACGAGCTTAATTATAGCATTGTCATACACTTGCACACACATAATTATTTATATAATCAATCTTCTTCTCAAAACTCAAATCCTCACCCAGCTTCAACATTCCACAAACTCCAATTTCGTTGCTGCTAAACCAAACCAAATCAACCATCGCCGCTTTCAGCCTCAACTGATTCAACTATTGCCACTAACAATCCTGCTGATTCAAACTCCGTCCGCGACGCTGCAGCCTGACAACTATTACCCGTGCTAGGTTGGCAACCGTTCGACGCCTACATCCTACTTGCTTCTTTTCCAGGTGCTGTAAATTCCAATTCAGCTGAAAAGATCCATTTACTGGCTGCAAAGTTAACCTTAATATTAATATTTTAAAATTACTTTTGAAAGAGCTGGGGGAATAGGGTGCCTGTACTTGGTACAATCTGCCCTTAATTGGATAATGTCAAATCCAATTATTTTGATAAATAAAAAATGACAATTTAATTTCTCTTTAATTATTTATGATGATGCTGTGAATTTAATTGTCTTATAATGTTTGTGTAGAATTAAGAATGGAAGACAATGTGGATGATGAAATACAAGAGGTGGACCGGCAACCGAGGGAAAACGAAATTTTTTTAGCGTATTTTGTTGTTTTTAATGAGAATATTTTATATTGCAGTTATTTTTTTCTTTAAAATTTAAAATGTTTGTTTCATTATGTGATTTTGTACTGTAAAAAGTACTTTTTAAATGATATATTGATCTTTTCATCATTGAAGTAATTTATGTCTTATTATATAATTGTATATTATCTAAATAATTTATCATAGAAGAGTAATACCCTTTTCACTACTCTGGCATTTGGCGCCAAAAATAAAGAGTGTATGTAGTGATTGATAATAAGGGTGTTCGGAATGTCCAGTGAAGAGCTCACCATCAGTTAACACGGTTGCCTAACAGCCATACACGTTTTGGGGGTGATATGTTCATATATCGACGATAGTTTCTCTCTTAAGTGTAGTAAGACCAAACCACGGGGAGGTATTCAAAAATTACCCTACAACCTAAAATTCCCATTATGGACACGCAGAAGCAAGACAGTTGCATGCCCGCGGAGCCTGAGTAATTGCTACGAGACAGTGAAAAAAGGAGCAAAATTATTGTTTCTCGAATCTAGCAAGTTTGTCTGGCACATCGACACTGATGTGCCTACAGCTAAAGCCAATGAAATATTGGTCCGTGGGAAATCTCGAGCGAAGGACAAGCCTAGGGTTCTGCATCTCTGGACAGACACATAATAGACCTAAACAGAAGTTCTAGGGTATCTCTTAGTCTTAGGACAGAGGCTTTGCCTTTGCCCTTAAGTATCTGTTCTCTTTCCGTGAGTCGTGTGCCTAACTCAACCTTCATTAATCCTTGATAATTGCAAAAGAAGGGAACACAGTCTCATACAAACCACATAATTGGGTCAATTAAAAAAGGGAAAGCTTGTAATTGGGTTGAAAATTGTGTTTATGATTGATAATGTTATAATCATTTATCGAGGACACTTGTAATACGAGCACTCTGTTGGCGTTCTTCAAAGATTAACCCTGTAACCCGCAGTAACAATATTAATTGTGGAATCATACAAACTCATTATTTGAGAAGATAAGAGAGTTAAAGACTAACGTAAAATTACCAAACGATTGTTGCTCAGTTGTCAGCGCAGGCTGGGTAAGTGGGAAGAGCTTTTGGGTTCGATTCTCACTAAACACATTATTTAAGAGGGGTAAAGAGTCTTAACTGTGACTACACTTCGAATTCGAATTAGTCGGGGCCAAATGCGATCGTCGAAAATCGGGTGATTTAAAAAAAAAAAAAAAACTAACGTAAAATTGACACTATTATCTTACCAAATTTTGTGCTCATTCATGCGGTAGGTAGACAGAGAAATGAATCTGCAGGGGCCCTGAATAATTCCAATTGGCCCGTGATCCTTTTTATTTGAGCCACCTCTACGAATAAACGCTGGAAATAACTTTACCCCACCCACGCAATTAATTATTACTAATTAAGATTTGAATCATGCACAAAGAGAGCCCCACGCAGCGGGATAGCCTTATGTTTGGATTAGAGCTACAACTCGAGTGGGCTGCTTTGAGGCCCATGATAGCTTTTCGAGTCTCTGTAAACAAAAGATTTTAAGAGTTACATGAAAATTATATGTGAAAGTAATTTGTCGCCCTGTTTATTTTTTTTTTTTTATGCATTAGAAGAGCAAACGATACCCAGAATATGTCTGCTAGCCGATGGTTTTCATAAATTGGCATGTTTGATGTGAAGAAATGAAAGGAAAGAAGAGGAGAGTAAAAGAAGAAAGGGAAAGTTAAAAAAAAATGAAGATGATTTTAATAAAGTGAAACAAAAAAAGATGATTTCATATCTAACCAAACAATAAAATAAAGATTGACTCTCTTTTAGCCTTATTTTCTCTTCTCCTCTCTCTTTTCTCTTCCTCCCCTCTCCTTTCAATTTTTTTTCCAATCAAACATACACAATGAAACGGCTTGCCACTAATTAGACTTCAAAAATGAGAGTGAAAGTTTTGGCATTTATGTAAAATTTTGATGGTGATGATAACTCAAAAAATAAATATTGTTATTCAAAAAGTGGAGGCTAAAGAGATAAATTGAGATGGTCAAATATCCGTATTGATTTTGTTGTGTTATTACAGGCCTTAAGCCCCAATTGGTTTAGTTGTGTTTTGAAAGTTGGCCCAACTGTTTTTTTTTTTTAAATAACTTTACCAAAAATGTTATAAATACTACCAAAAATTCAATAATAACTGTAACTTTTTTCCCCGATTATTATAGACTTGGTAATTTAAAAATTATAGCAGTTCGATAAACGGGCCCTTACGCACGTATACTATAAGCTGTGATGTACAGACAAAATGCATTATTTGAAAATTGATAATGACATAGATATTACATATTAGTAAAAGCTTTGGAAACAAATAAAAAATAAAAATGGAAAAAAAATGCCATAAACGACTTTCTGATATCGAGAATTAAAGCCTCAGCAAAGTATCTGATTTATTAGTCACAAAACTTGCCGCCTTCAACTTCAAAGCATGTATATTCGAACTTGCACATATAAATGTTTGGATGACTTCAAAGCAAAGATTACTCCATTTTCAAGGTGTTTGAGGAAAACCCAAAAGAAAACTTGCAGGCAACGTCTTTAAAAAAAAAAAAATCATGGGACGTCTTCGTTTGAACCAAAATTTTAATTTCTAGGAGTGATAGAAATCCATGTTTGTTTGTAACAGAAAATTTCCACTCACCTACTAATTTTGGGAAATAACTTGACGTTTGCTTTTGCAAAAAGTGGCCAAGTCCCGTCAAAGTCAAGCATACATAGATTTAAAGAACATTATAAACCAATATGATATCGGTCATACCGTTTATCTCCAATCCGCAAGAAGTTAAAATAAGCTTTCCAGTCAATTTGGAAAATCCAGCAAACGTCCTGGTTGCTTGCAGTTTTTGTAATGTAAAAAATATGTTAATAAAATTATAACGTTTGTGAAGATAATCAATCCCGTGTTTATTTTTACTCACGACAAGGAGTAAGAAATGAGCCGTATAAGAAATCGACCAGCTCTGTATGTATGAAAAGAGAGGTTGGCAAGCAATCTTTTATTAAAAAAACTATTGAAGATTAATTCCAGGAGTCAATAACAGGGCCCCATTTAGAAATAATAAAAAAAATAGATAAATAAAGAACCACAGTTACAAAAAAAAAGAAAAAATTAGATAACCTTGGCTAATATCGGTTCATTGCACACGTCAATCAAACAAAATACATACTTGAGAGTTGGGACGCATATATATATATATATATATATACACATGTCAATTTCTGAATGTTCTGAAAGTGCTGTAGCGGTCGGTTGAAAATTATTTTTTTTTTGTTTTTTATGCGAGCCATTTACTTGAGGCAATGAAATTTGTTCTCAAAGTCCAACCCCATGTTCCATAAACAAATTTAATTGATCAAAGAAATAAGGTAAAGTCAACCCGAGCTTTGGTTTTAGGAAAAATCTAAAGCATGGACAAAAAGTTTTTCTTCAGTTGCTTCGGAAAGAATAAGAAGAAAATGGAAATGGCGGATAGCATAGCCAAGAAATGGAGGAGTCTAAGCGGCCAGAACAACTGGGAAGGCCTCCTGGATCCTCTCGATATCGATCTTCGGCGGTACATCATTCACTACGGGGAAATGGCACAGGCTGCATACGACACCTTCAACACGGAGAAGGCATCCAAATATGCGGGAGATAGCATATACGCCAAGAAAGATTTCTTCTCCAAAGTGGGATTGGACAAGGGCAATCCTTACAAATACGACGTGACGAAATTCTTTTATGCAACGTCTCAAATTCATGTTCCTGAAGCGTTTATCATAGTGCCATTATCCAGGGAGGCTTGGAGCAAGGAATCAAATTGGATGGGTTACGTCGCGGTGGCCACTGATGAAGGAAAGGCCGTGTTAGGGAGAAGGGACATTGTGATAGCCTGGAGAGGATCGTTGCAGACCCTAGAGTGGGTTAATGATTTGGAGTTCAATTTTGTTTCTGCTGAAAAAATATTTGGTGGTGATAGAACTGATGATCCCAAGGTGCATCAAGGTTGGTACTCAATCTACACTTCTGATGATCAACGCTCACCTTTCAATAAGACCAGTGCAAGAGACCAGGTATTGTCCTTTTTTTTTCTTTAATAAATGCATTTATGGAGAAACTATTAATTTTAACAACTTAGAATAATGTGAGAGAATAATTAAAATTAAACTTGACTGAAGTGACTCAAAACACACCAACAACAGGGAGACTAATTCTCGTTATAGCTTAGATATCGCAGATCAATATCCTGTTAGGATTTGCATCTAAAATGTATAGTTAATGCGAATCGGCTTATCTGTTTTTGTTAGTTTTGATCATTATAACAAAAATTCTGCTAGTTCCTTGGGTGGACGCTTTTAGTTATTTTGTAAAAAATAAACATAATTATCCAGTTATTTTCAATATAATTAAACCGACATGGTTTGTAATCAAATTGGGTTGAAAATTCTATTTAATGGGTTAAAATTAGATGGAATTGAGCTCTCATTGGTTTTGATTTGATGATGCACCTTAACAACTAGTTATTTTTCAACAAGCAATAGAGTTTTCTCACGGACTTTCTCATTAACAATTTTACTTGGAGCACATGGCTTACACATTTGGACAACAACCACAATAAGTACTTTATTTATTTAAGTAAAATTATTGAAACAAAATGACAAGGAAACAAACAGGACACCACTACTACACCAACCACAATGATTAGAACTTCTAGTCATTTAGAATTATGTTGATTAAAAACCATAATATTTGATTATTTAGGTCATCCGTGAGATTAGGAGACTGGTGGACCAATACAAGAACGAGGAAATTAGCATAACAGTGACGGGGCACAGCTTAGGAGCCGCGTTAGCGACGCTGAATGCAGTCGACATAGCTGCCAATGGATTCAACAAACCCGGAGGGCAGCCGAACAAATCCTGTCCCGTCACAGCCATAATATTCGCCAGCCCCCGCGTCGGCGACTCAACGTTCAAGAAGGTGTTGTCCGGATATCAAGATCTTCGAGTCTTGAGAATTCGTAATGAATTGGACGTCGTCCCCAAGTATCCACTCATAGGCTATGAAGATGTTGGGAAAGAATTGACAATTGACACAACAAAATCTAAGTACTTGAAGAATGGTGCTGCAAATTTTTCTGGGTGGCATAATTTGGAGGTTTATTTGCATGGAGTGGCGGGAACCCAAGGGAGGAAAGGAGGATTTCAATTGGAGGTTAATCGTGATATTTCGCTCGTAAACAAAACAATGGATAATTTGAAGGACCAGTATCTTGTGCCGGTATCCTGGCGAACTCTAAAGAACAAGGGCATGGTTCAGCAGGCTGACGGTTCCTGGAAGTTGATGGATCATGAGAAGGATGATGACATTGATCCTTAATTCATGGATTTTATAAGTCACACACTCTCCTAGCTATCACCATTCATTTGGAAATTTTTTCACGACAGCAGACAATTTAATTTTATATTGTT
This sequence comes from Citrus trifoliata, assembly GCA_018350135.1. Classification (NCBI taxonomy): domain Eukaryota; kingdom Viridiplantae; phylum Streptophyta; class Magnoliopsida; order Sapindales; family Rutaceae; genus Citrus; species Citrus trifoliata. The sequence goes on along the minus strand of CM031385.1, from coordinate 28,199,032 downwards.
CCTCTGCTTATTAAAATAAAAACAGGTCTTTTGTGCTTTAAATGTATATTAAGTATAGGAGTGTTGATACTTCATCTAATCTCTTTAATAAAAAAATTAACTTTACAACTAAAGTAATCTTTTTACAGAACTTTAAATATTATGCTGATCATATAAAAAAAAAACTATAAGCAGCCTGAATTCGAATAATGGAGCCTAAAAAATTAATTTAAAATTTGACAACCTCATACCTTTTTAACAAACAAATAATGGTACTTGTAAGGGAAAATGCAGGTCTTTTGCAACGGCCACAATTGTCACGTCACAATAAGTCAATGGGTGTACCAAAAACTATTCTGAGCTTTGTCACGGGACGAGCGGTTACGAGCCCGTGCGGCACTCCCGCATCCCATACTACGAGAGTAAGCCTGGAGGAAGTGGCACAATGTCGACTGGTTTCGCCCTGCCTTGGGCTCGTCAGGAGAACGGCCTCAATTCCCAACCAGTGTGCGTCAGGATTTTCCTAAACCCCTCTTCAGCGTTAAGTCCTTGACTAGCGACAAGCTCCCCAAACTCAACCCGGTCGGCCTGCCTGAACTCCAAAGAGTCTAGGGCATTGTATCGCCACACACACTTTCCTGAAGCACGTCCCCAACAATCAGCACAACCAGCATCGACACTAGCGTACGGGCGCATATCTTGGGTGTCACGATTGCGGTCCGTGACATTCTCCCACCGCCATAACCATGCACGTCCTCGTGCATGAGGAGTATGCCTCGCAAGTACTTCCGCGCGAAAACGTGAAGATCGGCTTGCCAAACTCAACCCATGAACTCCCTACCTACTCGTCCTCGATCCGTGGAGAGGACCCGCGTGCAGACACCATCCACTTGGTGCGAACGCTTGGGGGTGTGAGAACCCGTCTGTTCGTCCCGCTTGTCGACCCTTGTGTCCGAAAGGGTGGGGACCTGTTGAGTGTTAGAAAATGCATATTTATAAAGGAGAAAAACCGTCATTTTACATTTCAAGTCTTACTAACAACCCTTACTTTTATGTATTTAACATTCTTGTGGTTTAATTACATGTGTTTTATTTTAATTAAGTAATTTATGTATTTTAGGGGCATTATAGTCATTTCACAATAAAGGAGAGATCAGACGGCAAAACGGACATCACTTTTGAACTCAGGACGGTTGAAAACCTTAGGAGGAGTATAAAAGGAAAAATGACACTATTCACATGTACGGTACTATTCACGGGTACGGTACTGTCTACGTTACTGTTCACGACACTGTTCATATAGACAAATCGATGACGTGGCATTGACCGATGACGTGGCATTGACTGATGAGGTGTCACGATCCTGTTGGACTAAAATTCTTATATACTGTTGATGGTGACGTGGCAGCATATCAGTGGACGAAAAATCTCGCGTACGGTGCATGCATCACACAGGATTATTTTCAACCAAACCGCATTACTGTTCATCCGGGTCAAACCGTATTACTGTTCATCCGCGTGGTCAAACCGTGGACTGTTGACTGATGACGTGGCGCAATCCTGAGCGTCCAAACTGTTTTTAATCCGATGGCCATGATTTACTCCATGTATCTATAAAAAGGGGGCCTCCCCCCCCTAATTTGATATCTCTGAATCCATTTTTGGGATCCATTTTCTGTAATTCCCTCTCTATCTTGTATTTTCTTCGTATTTTAATAAATTCCCGTTTTACCCCTAGTTCAATTATGAGTGGCTAATTTTCTTTCAAGCTTGGGTTGAAGGTGAAGTCTCAACATGTGTCATGGGCTTTATTTGGTAAATTTATTTTCTCTTCCCCTCTAGTTTTTGTGGATGTTTTGACTTCTCGTCGACAAATAATACTAATCTTGTCTAGTACCGCCTTGGTTTCACCGGCCCTCTAGTACAAGGTTATTATTATTTGGCACGATAAACCCTTAGCACCATATTTATTAGAGCATGGTTCATGAGGTGTGGATTCCCCCCTCATGATTTAATTGGTATTAATACGGATTATTTAGCCCATGATGCATGTTGATACGGATCCAGATACCCAAGTACGTCAATTTAATAGATTTCCTCTTCAATTTATTCTTGCCATTTTAATTCCAATTTTAGAATTTCTTATCGCCATTTCAATTCCAATTTTAGGGTAATTTAAATCACTTCCACCACAATTCCAACCACCCATTTACAAAATTAATTCTATATATAATTAAAATCCACCTTCTCGTGGGATCGACACTCGTCACCATTAGTTTATACTACAATAGATTCGTGCGCTTGCGAGTACATTAAAATTTGCACAACATGACCCGCGTGGTGCGGCATTGGAGCGCTTGGCGAGCTCACGACGAGGGCTTTGCGAGATGACAAACGCGGCTCTGATACCATTTGTCACGGGACGAGCGGTTACGAGCCCGTGCGGCACTCCCGCATCCCATACTACTAGAGTAAGCCTGGAGGAAGTGGCACAATGTCGACTGGTTTCGCCCTGCCTTAGGCTCGTCAGGAGAACGTCCTCAGTTCCCAACCAGTGTGCGTCAGGATTTTCCTGGACCCCTCTTCAGCGTTAAGTCCTTGACTAGCGACAAGCTCCCCAAACTCAACCGGGTCGGCCTGCCTGAACTCCAAAGAGTCTAGGGCATTGTATCGCCACACACACTTTCCTGAAGCACGTCTCCAACAATCAGCACAACCAGCATCGACACTAGCGTACGGGCGCATATCTTGGGTATCACGATTACGGTCCGTGACATTAAGGTAAGAGTAAGCCCAAAACAAAGTTTTTGTCTTGATGAACATTTTTAGGGTCGAGATCGTGACTATCAAACTCATCAAAATTATCCCCCACCCAAAAAAAAAAATGGTGATTATTTCTCAAAGTCAAAATATTAAAACAAATTTGAGGTAGGATTGGTAAATTAAAGACTTGAGCCAGGCTTTTCTAAGCCCATTAGATAAAAAGTGTAAGGGTTGGGCCTGGGCTGGACCCATTGCGAGGATAGGCTGGGCTTGGGCCAAGTTTAGGCTTTTACTTATTTTTTTCAAAACTTTTTAAAATTATTGTAAACTTAAAAAGAGTTAATAATAATCAAATTGTTATAATTAACAATGAATTAAAGAAAATAATATTTTAAAATAAAATAATAAATAAAGTAAATAAAAATTTATAAACTTAATTTTTTAGCAATAGATTCTCTAATTCAAGTATTCTCTTAACTAATTAACATTAAAAGAAAGTTTAATATTATTATTTTAAGATTTTTTATTCATTATTGATATATAAATTAGGATTTTAAGTTTTTTTTTTTTATATTTTTCTATTATTTTTCAAATTTGAATTCATTATTCTAATTTATAACTTTTTTAAATAAAAAAAATAGAGGGCTTGGATCTGGCCTAAACTTTTTTTCCTAAGCCTTTGTCCAGACTCTCGTGTGCGAATCTCAAACCTAATCCTGTGGAAATGGAACGGACCCACCTGAGTTTGGGCCAGCCTGAGCTTTTTTGCCATCTCTAGTTTGAGATCGAGTTATATTATCTTATTTTAAATGTTCATTACTATGCATTCAACTAATAATTCCAAACTCTCCTATTTTATTCAAACTTTTATTTCATAGCTTCATTTATTTTTTTATTTTTGGTTTATTTATAATTTGTCACTTTATTTTTAACTGTCCGGAAAATGAATTTTCTCAAAACAACTGATCTATACTCTAGCATGGACCTCACATGCTAGTTTATCTAAGATGAAATTTTGACATATAATTTGAGATGTCTAGTATTGTTCTAAATATATATAATAAAATTACATTAATTTATTTATAGTTCAAATAAATTTCAATAATACTCTATATTTCTAATTGGGATACATAAATTGTATCTCAGTAAAATGTCACCAAAGTTTTTTTAATCTTCAGTAAGTATTGATTGGTGTTATTTTTATTACTAATGTGCTAAATTACATTACTAATCAAATAAATGATACATCGTATATGCCACATCACTCAAAATATATTTAGAGAAGAATTGACATGCTAGCCCTTCTATCTATAAATAATAGTGATAAATATCTCATTATTACTACAGGATGCAAAAATTTTCAGTGCTCTTCTCATCACAAACATAATTATTTAGTTATAAAAAGCCACCTTTCAGTGTTCTTAAGAGAGGTTAGGGGTTCAAGCCCCGCTCTCGTATAGAGTCACCATTTTGGTCAGCACTTTATTCCTTACAGATCGACTCAGTGCGAGCAAAGATTAATATGAGTTGTGTTACGGATTTAAAAGTGTCTCTTACAGTTGGGGCCCATTCAAAAACACCTCGTGGTTAAAAAAAAAAAAGCCACCTTTGGCTTGGCCGTGGACACACAAAAAGTATGAGTACCGCATCAGCTATTTAGTGTTGCTTCAACTGAAACTTGATTCGTTAGTGTGAGAGAATGAAAGAGGACCTAACGAGGAGAAAAACGCAAGGAAATCAGTCCATCTTATATGTAAATAGGATTTACAGATTAATCGAGAATTGTTTGTTTAATATCCGCAAATCCTTTTTGATGGGTGGCGGGCGTATTTATTGGCAAGAACTCATTGAATTATTGAATCTATCGTTTAGACTCATAATAAATCAAAAGTTACTCATGTTACTCAGTCTCGAGCTAGCCTTGAGCTACTTCTAAGCAAACCTCCTTACTGCCTCTGCACCCCTGCCTCTTTTATTACTAAGCAGTCATTTAGGGGATTTAATTGGTAATCTGGACTGTTTTCTGTCAATGATAGGTTCAAGTTTACCAGTATGTTAGGATGCCTTAGCTGCATATGTCACTGCACTTATTCCACTTGACAACTATCTTAATGATAAAGAGTTTGTCTCGACGTGGCCTTCTCTTGAATTCTCATGAAAAGGTTTTGTATTGATTCTTGGAATAGTAAGGTAATTAAATAGAAAAATATTTCTGTATATCTTTTCAATAAGTTGCTCATGCTACTCGATTTGGAGCTTCGGGCTACTTCTAGGCAAACCTCCTGCCTGTATTTGCATTTCTACCTCCTTTATCACTAATGCGTCATTTTAGAGCCTTGGCGGGTGATCCAAGCTGTTTTCTCTCTACGATGAAGCTTTTCCTCCATCATTTCTAAAATTTATCATTGAAAAGATATGCAGAAATTTTTTTTCTATCTATACTTACTATTCCAAGAATCAATTCAAAACCTTTTCTTGAGAATTCAAGACAAGGCCATAGTGAGACGAGCCGTTTATCATTACGCTAGGTGTCAAGTGTAAGTGCAGTGATGTATGCAGCTGGGGATTCCTAACAGACCGGTAGACTTGAACCTTGTTCCTATAGTCTTTTTTTCACTGTCTTGGCATGATTCAGGCGTTCAAGCTGGCAGATCAAAGTTGGGCAGGTCTTGGGTGACTCTTCCAATCAATCCCTTTTTGAAAACCTTCGTGGTATACATAGCAGTTGTGAAGTTTCCTCAGTTGCCTGACTTATACACGCCCTGGTGCTTATTTTTAAGGACGACAGAGATATTAACACTTTTGCTCAGAGATCGCAGGAGTTGCTAGTGCAATGCTTTCTCTTCTCTGGGTTCGACAGGTGCACTTTGCTGCTCTGCCTTATCTCACTGACAAGCACGATAGAGTACTTTTGGTAGCAACAGGTTCTGGGATATGCGTGTTTCTGTCATTCCTATTGCAGCCGTGTAGAGCTAGCAGCTTAGCGCTTGCTTGGTTTGGGTAGCCAAAGAGATTGAACAGAAATTCGGTAAAGAAATAAAGCAAATGGTATGGGGGCATCCTAAAGATAAAGTGATCGTTCCCGACACAGCTTTGCTTGGTCGGCCCAATGCGTATCAAGATAGCGTAATTGTCACAAACAATCCACAACAACGTGGCAGAGTCGTCGTCAATGCGTGCAACTGTGCAAGAGTGCAGGAATTCCAGCCTTCGGTCCCATTTGGGATTCTTAAATTTCACTGTGGCAGGCACTATTACAATCAATTTCCTTGATTTATGACTTTTGATTATTTTGCATGATTTTGACTGAACAACTTGTGTACTCTAATTTGGTGTTAATCCATTCCCAACGACTCAATTATTAGTGGGCCGAAATCACTCAAATATAGATTTTTGGTTCGTCATTTTTCTAACATGCTCTGCTTTATTTTCGACCTGAGGCGGAGTTGAAATGTCTCCACAAGTCCAATGTGGAGGATCTGATTATCTTGACCCTGGAACCTCATAAATGCACTACCAGTGTGTGCAAATTAATAATGGACACCGCTAAATGCAAAGACTTTTCCATGAGCTAAGCTTTTACTATTGGTGTGATTAGTCGTTGCTGGATAAAAAATTTTATTTATATTTAAAATTTAATATGTATGTTGTTTTAAATATACCCAATTACCCATAGTAGAAGATTATATAAAAAATAACATTAGATCTAAATTCTTAATGCAAATTTTTATAAAACTATTAAGAAAAAATAAATATGATGACCTTCATTGCTAGGCCATTATTTAATTGTATTGATGGCCTTTTACTGTTACATAAAATTTTATCTGAACTTGAATAAAAATATTGGAACATTTATTGAAATGTTTGGTATTATTTAATAATTGATGAAATTAGTAATCCATAAAAGTAAAATTAAAATAAATAAATGGTTGTTCTTAATTATGTCAAGGATGTTAATTATGAGTGTATTTTTTAGAGAAATTATAAAGTATCTCTATTATACTAAACCGACTTAATATACGCGTGATATGTATATATTTATTTTGAAAAATCATAATATAATTAGTGGTTATATTTAATTCATATACACAAGTTATACATATATTAAATAACTATAGCACAACAAAGACACTCTAAAATCTCTTTCTGATCAGGGGTGTGTGTGTCCCACTCTTTATAGAACCCAAATAAAAGTTTTTTTTTTTCATTTTTTTCACTATTAACATTAATTTAACATAGGTAAAACATTGAGAAGCCTTTGGTTCAAAAGGTTGACCAATGGCAGGCGTTGAGTAATCTCCCTTATTTAACTGTCGTGTCACTGTTTTCAACACCAGGACAGGAATCAAACCAATTGAATTAATATGTCAAGGTCTCAGAGGAGAGATGGAGTAGCAAAAGGGCCATGAATTAAACCATTGGCAACATGGCGATAAGCAGCCTCTGTTAAGTGGATTCCATCCCAATTTGCATGAGTAGATGGATTCTCACAGGCTCTCGATCCAGTGTGACCACACCTCGCTGAATTATTGAAATTGTATGGTCCGCCCCCTCCGCAACAAGCTTTCACTGCCCCGTTGGAGAATCCTGCATGAAGAATAGTTAGTACCCAAGCCTTAATTATATATTATGATCCAAAATATATGTCAACTCATCATTTACTCTTTCTTCACGCTTAATTGTTTACAGTTGTTTATATCACCTACATTTCAAGTGGTCCTCGTTACTCCAAGCATTAATGGACCAAATAAATGCTGGGCTTTGTTGTAAAATTGTTTCTTTACGTCAAAATCAAGATAGAACCGTAATTAAGTTTTAGAAGTTGCACAGATAACAAATCAATTCAGGCCTCAGCATGCGCAAAAAATAAGCTCTTTATTAAATCTGCTGAATTGAGAGTGGCGATTAACTGACCGTAATGTCCAGGTGCATGATAGAAACGCATGGCAGCAGCATAGTAGTCGGCGTAAATTATATTAGCATGTGGGTATTTTTGTCTCAACTTGTGTAACTCGGCCTTGAGCATAGTGTTGTGATATCTAGCAAAAGCATTTGGTGCCTTCAAGCACCCATTTCGATCGTAGTCCATTTCGTTGAGGCTTTGGAATAAGGTCAAGTACACAGCCGAGCACCCGATTGGGAAATTCCCCGGCACCACCAGTTCCACCGCACCTTCCTCTATCAACAACTACCACATAATATTGCGACCAAAATGATGATTAAGAATTAACCAAACTAATATTAGAGTAATCAATTAATCATGTCAATTATCTACATGAAACTGCGCAAGCTCGAGTAATCATGTGATTTTTTTAATTATAAAAAAAAAAGAAAATAATTATATCATATAAGCCCTTAACCCAACTCTGATCGGAATAATCAAAATTACTCTTATATATAATTTTGAGCAGGTATATATGAAAATACTTAAGATTCTCATATATTCAAAGCCATTCTTCGTAATAAAATTCATAGGTGATTGCTAACAGATAAAAATATAAACTCTAGTTAAATGTTGATCATTCATAATAAACATGTGAAAATGATAATGATATTTAAAATTAAAAATCCCACGTTATAAGTGGATCCAAAAGGGGTATTTCATTTATTCCTACTTCCTAGGAATTCGTTCACTGTAAATAGATAAACTATATCAGTATTCTAAATGTTGTTACTCGCATGGCAAGTTGATTTATCTTACTTCAAAGAAATTCAATGAACGTTGTGAATTTTATTCTCAAAATTATATCTAATAGATTGGATGATTAGTAAAGTTAATACTTTGGTGGACAAGGAAAACCAACATAGTTGGTCTATGCTCTTAGATCCTTTAATTCAGTGGCTTATAGTATGAAAAAAATGACCTTTTTTTATTTCGAAATCTCTTGTGTGTTTAGAAAAGGTTCCAAAAGAGATTGAAGATTCGCGTAACATACACGGGTGGCATTAGTAATGGCTTTAACAACGAGAGGCACGGATGCTCGAAGTTGATTAATGCTTCCACCAACAAACGCACGATAATTATAGTCATTTCCACCAATCTCTCCCACGAAAAATAGCGATTTTTTGAAGTAGGTCTCACAATCTGTGACAATATAACAAAGAAGTTATAAAAATTAAAAATAAAAAGAAATTAATTAAGGTGAAGTGTAGGTTTTAGTAATTGTCACCTTTTCTAGTAGAGCAAATTGAGGACTTGAGCTTCTTAAACCAATCGATCTGAACACTCAATGAATCATTCGTCCATAAACGAGATCCAATTTTTTGCTCATAGAAAATCGCTGATCGAAGTGCGGTAGCACCAGCAACAGCAAAATTCACCCCATGTTTAAAATTTTGACCTTCTTTTAATGCTAGATATGGTGGCAAGTATGGCAACCGAAATGCCTCAGCTACAGTAATATCATGATGTAGTTAAGTGCACACTTATTTTAACATCATATGTATAAGTTAGTTTATAAACGAGATGATGAGGGATAGATAAGTGTACCCATAAAATCAATGACAAGTCGTCCATCCGAGCACCGACCGGTTGCGTGTCGAAAGAAGGTTTCGCCATAAGGGAGTTTTCCGATAACTGGAAATGCGAGGGCACCGGAAGCAAGAAAATTGCCAGTGTCACTCAAAGAATCACCAAAGTTGAATATTGCATGATACTTTAAAGGACTTGTTGAAACTGACCTCAACAAACACAAAGCAAAGACGAGATGAAAAAAATTCATGGCTAATATGATAAATATAGAGATAATTTCGAGAGTAGTTGATAACTTATGGACCCGTTTTAGTTTGTGGCCTGTCCGTATATATAGACAGTGCACTGTTGAGCTTTAATTGTGTACTCCAAAATCGACCAGAATTTGCGTCCCATTAAAATTTGTGCATGCTGGCGTAGGGTTTGCCGGTAAAATGCTAGATCCAAACTACAGGTATTTGAAAATTTCTATGTTATTATTAAGTAATGACCTCAGCACACGTAGCAATTAGCGGGTGATGATTAAATTATTGTTTAACCATACTTAGTAATCAAATAATATACATGTAACGCACACACACATCATTACATTACTATACGTAATTGTGCATTAAATTATTGACTCAGTTTTATTAGTAGTTGCAGTCGCTTTTATATGTCGAGAAGGCTTGCGACAACACAAGATTGACACAAGCGTAGCTGTCGATGAACAGGCAATTCTAATGATTGTCGATTGCTTTCTTTCCCACGAGTAAGCAAGTACCCATACGGCCATACTGGTTCAGCCAACTCAAAATGCCCGTTTGTTTTTCGTTTTCATTCTCATTTCTTGTGATTCAATCTACAGCTTTAACTAATTAATTTTGGTAGCTGAAGTGTTCAACTGTAATTAGTTAGAAAGAACAAATAACAATAAATAAGGCATTAATTTGTATATATTTATTGGGCCCCTAATCAAGTTGTGGCGTTTGCACTCGGTCCTACTTACCAAGAAATATCACTGAGCTTGCTAAAAAAATTGAGGTAACCTCGCAACTACGCCAACTAATCACAATCTCTTTAATATGCCCAATTTTGGGGATTTGAGTATATAACCATAGCGAAAGGTGAACAAAATAATTGAAACTTCTAAAGGAATTTTTAAACCAATGTGTAAATAGCTAGCTACCTATTTGATTGTGTTTGCTTTGTGCTTGAATCAACTAAGGTCCACATAAGGATATCGGCTATGAATGAATTTAAACACTAGCGCAAATTTAAAGTTTCATATCGACACAATTTAAATTATTGTATGAAGGTCAACCCATTTTGATTGAACAAGATACGTCAAATTTGAATGAATGCATTTAACATACTACTAGAAGGCTACAAACAAGAAGCCTGAGAATATTATTAATGGGATCCCTCGGTCCAAAGTTCAATTGGCAACACATTCAAGCTGGTTTTGCAACTCCAGCAGCAAGGATTATACAAAAGCATATGATGCTCTCTTATGGAAGATCAGAACTGAGAAGCTGTGCAGCACAAAGAAGTATTGCCCCTAAAATTATCATAATTTTACCAACTAACTTCGGTTCGCGAACTGAATTCCCTTCTCAATGGATGCCTTGAGGTCCGGTTTGAGACTTTCAAGACCTTGCTTTTCATAGTCAGAAAGTGGACCCAGCCCAAGGACTTCCTCTACACCATTCTTTCCCAGCCTAACCTGCAGCATACAAGAGACACAAAAATGAGAAAATACTGCCATCTGCAACAGAATTCAATAGCTTAACTCACGACTGACTCTTTCCAATTAATAATGGCCACTAATATCATTTTCTGAAGGATATGACATTCATGACACAGTTGTACTTCTCATCAATATTGCAAATTCATTTTATACCGACAGATAAAAAAGTTTTAAATAGAAGTTCAGGTGTCTAGGTAACTCAGAGTAATACCATTGCGCACACACAGAGACCTGATCAATCAATTGACCACAACCATCACATGCACCAATGGTCACAATAAACCGAAGACCCAAACCATCCTTGTCAATTTGAGGCAAAAAATAAAATAAACCAACAAGCAAGAAAAAATTCAACAACTCAAATTCAATCACCTTGGAAGCAAAGAAAGGTAACTCAGTGACACTTGATTGCACAAATGTGCATTCAACAATATCTTGAACTCCATTAAGTCCCTTTAGGCAGGCATCTGCAAAAACCGCTCCGGCATAGCTGCAACATACAAGAAAAGACAAACCTACTGTCAGAGGCACAAACAAACCAGTCCAGACTCACTGGAGATGAACGTGAGTCTGTTTGAATACCTCAAAAGTGGGACAAATAAAAAACTCCGCATATTATTTCCGTGCCTAATAGTAGGGGTGGAGATGGGGATATCATGCAAGTCTTTGTTAAACCTCATTGAAGTTCCTCTGTTCATTCTGCTGAAAAAGCCATGCAGCAGTACTAACTATTGATAATTAAATGGGTAATATTTTTAGACCATCCATCATTAGATTATGACCATAAACATGGAGCTGGGACAGAACTTTACATTTTCTGCTCAAATAATTCCAAACAAGCAGCTGGGCCAACAATAATGGTTGAATACAAATGCTAGTGTGCCACAAATTTTACCGCAAATTTGGTTTTCTAATGAAAATTTCTATCAAACAAAACCTTTGTTTAAGACTCGAACCTATTTGTTTTGCCCTTTTTACCTCAAGAAAAGTCACCAAAGAGGCAAGACATAACAGCAACTTAAATTATCAAAATAGAAATCTAGTAGTTTTACAGAAACAGAACAGACAAGTATCCAGACTTACGCCATTGATAGTGTCGCAGATCCCTTTCCAGCCTTAGCTTCAACAACCTCTGTCCCTCCATCCTGAGTTCTCTTAGTAAGAGCCTTGATTTCTTCATCTGATAGATTGTTGGATTTGGGGGTGGCCTATTTATTGTTCAGTGAAACAAAAGAATTTAACATCACAGCTAACAAAAATGCCAAATTTATCTTATAAAATTGAAGAAGGAAGGTGAAAAGTGGGGGAGGAGAGAGGTACTTGAAAGAAGAGAGGAAGAATAGTTATGCCGGCATGACCTCCAATCACTGGCACATTAACCTCTGCAGCAAGTACAGACAGGGCAAAATATCAAATCAGAACTCAGATCAAGGATTATTGACAATCCCCAAGAAATTAAAGCATGTTAGTCTAAATCTAGGGACTTCATTTGTTTATCATCAGTTAAGATAAAGTAAAGCACTAGGGAAGCACCATTGCCTGATGACCTTAAAGTATGAAAGTGACTGCGGCATCGAAACCGGCAGATCAATAGGAATTGGCATCCAAAACAAAAGCTGGAGTCAGCATTCCATATGATGTTTAAAACAGATTATATCAATTGACTGTACCATCACAAAGCAGGAAGACAAGGTAACTGGTTTTCTTAAATTTATTAAAACAGCAAATGGAGAATAGCATCTATTCTGCAGGTTTTGAGCACAGTTTCATGAATCACATCAAAAAAATTTCTCCTGAACACCAAATGTCTTCCCTATTTTAAAATTTTTCTGTCAACTAAAATGGCAGGCAGGCAGACAAATGAACAATCAAACGACCTGTAATATTAAGACACAATTAAGAATACCAGCAACAGGTACATTAGCCTTCCCAGCGTAAAATGTTTTAGCTCTAACAACATCAAGTGTAGTCACACCAAAAAGCTTCTTCTCATCATAGGTTCCAGCCTTCTTGAAAACCTCAGCAGCAATTGGCACTGTGGAGTTCACTGGATTGCTTATCATATTAACCAGTGCCTAAAACGATCCCAAATGAAAACCATCAATGTATCCAATCCTATCCAATCAACAAGGGAGCGGGAGCGGGAGCAAACACCAATAAGCCAATTAAAACAAAAAAGAAACAAGGTGAGGAACTCACATGAGGACAGTAGTTGGCAATGGCAGTGCATAAAGATTTGACTATACCCGCATTGATATTGAAGAGATCATCACGAGTCATTCCCGGCTTTCTTGGAACACCAGCAGGAATAATAACAACATCGGAACCTTCCAATGCTTTACCAAGCTGTTCTTCACCTGCATACCCCTCAACCTAACAAATTACGGAAGCCCACGTGGTTAAGAAATGGGCATATTACAGCATTAAACTCCCACCAAAAAAATAAAAAAATATTGGATATCCATATATTATAGATAGAAAGACGGTATCAACTTGAACCATAAATGTTATCAAAACTAAAGACAACTTGGATCAGCAAAATTGACACGAACCTGGGCGGGAGAATTGATGTGGCTGACATCAGCGGCGACCCCAGGAGTGTTGGCGATATCATAAAGCGAGAGAGAGGAGACCAGAGGGTTGAGTTTCATGAGGAGGGCCAATGGCTGGCCGATGCCTCCAGCTGCACCCAAGATCGCCACCTTGCGCTCTGGCTGTGAAGCCGTCGAGTACGAGTAGTGTGATATGCCAACCTGATGCGAAGGTGATGGAGCTCCACTTCTTCTCAAAGCTGCTCCGCCACATCTCAACAATGCTGCTGTCTTCATTTCTTCCTTTCGTTTACAGCAGAAACGACTACGAGACTGTGATCGTGATGAGAGAATAACAAAAGCTAGGCTAGCTGTGCCTTTAATTTAATTCTTTTCTTTTTTAGGAAAAAAAAAAAGAAACAAATAAATAAAGCAGCGGTTCTCTTTTCGAGGAGTCCGCCTCCGTACTTCGCTTTCAAATATGCACGTACGTAAGTATCGTCAGTTTCAGCCATCAAATAAAATTTAAAGGTCAATTTAAGACGCTGGAAATCTACACTAGATTTTATTCTAAATTGCAAGTTTAAATTAAAAATTTCATATATAAATATACACACATATATATATATATATATATGTATATGTTTGTAAGAATTGTTATTTTTTAACAAATTTTTTTTAAATAACTAAAATAAAAACAAACTAAAAATAAAAAATACACAACTTTAAGATATTAATTTTTTATTATTATTAGAGTGTATGCTAATTTACATTCCACCTATGAGTTGCTCCTAAAAACTCAACTGTTATTTAATTAGATGCATGTTTAAAGTTATTAGGTGCAATTCTTAGATTGTATATAAGTTATATATATAACTTAGTCAGTCACATCATTATTATCTAACGAAGGCATCAATCACATCATCATTATCTAATGAAGGCACCCTCACTTAGTTTACTAAAATTATAATTTTTGATCTGTTAATAATATATTTATTTTGTTAAAATAAAGATATCTTAAAATTATTGTTGTTATTGTTATTATTATTATTATTATTATATAGAGCATAGTTTTTTAGTTATTGTTTGTTGTTGTTGATAGGGAGTCGCGCGTACATAAAAGTAGAAGACACCAAAGCATAAGTCACAAATTGAGTAATGTTGTGTGTTTCTAAATCTTCATCTACAAATCCGAACAATTTAAAATTTAAAAAAAAAAAAAAAAAAACGTCACCAGTATCAATTTGCAGCAAGATGGAGGTCACCTCCATTCAATAACTTTATTTATAAACTTCATGTTCAATTATAGACAACAAGCTTGTTTCATCAACGTTCGTCAGTTATAATACCTCTGCCATTGTACAATGTACATAACAACAAATGCATAATTACAACAGAAACCAGAACGCTGCCAACACATAGGTGGGAAACCATCTAAATCAAACAATCCTCTCTCCCTTATTTCTAGCTTTGATACATGTTTTACGATATAGGCCAAGAATACTGCAGTTGAAATAACAGAAACTCAAAATCCTCAACACTTCAAAGTGCTATTGAGGATTTGGAGGGCGGCTGTTGGCTGCAGAAACCCTGGATCCCCACTCCAGCAGCTCTTTGCTGGTGTCATCCTTGTGCACAAATACTTCGATAAAACATAGCGAATCTTTTTGCTCTCCAGTAGCTGTCTTAATTGCTTCTGTTAGTTCATCTTCACTCCGCACCTGTATTTTATAAACCACAGCTTATATGTAAAATCCATCTTCTCAGTTCTCATTCATAAGGCAAACCCTTGGAAAACTCTAAGTAAAATGCTATCATAGAATAAATATAGTTTCAGTATCTATCAATACAAAGAGAGCAAAATTTTAGAAGTTTCCTCATATGTTCAGGAAAACTTATGATGAGATGAACAAGATAAAGCGGTGGGTGCATGAAAGAGTAGAAATCGTAACCAATTTATCATCTGACAATTCTGATTATCCATTTCCTCCATCAAAATGTAACATACACACGCATTTTATATATGCTAACCTTGGCAGTCCAGCATTTTCCTTCTCCATTGTGGATGGCATTTACTAGGCCAGTATAATCCCAGTTCTTAATCACATTGTAAGGCCCATCATGAATCTCTACTTCAATTGTATACCCGCCATTGTTGATAAGGAATATGATGCTCCTTTGTCCACATCGAATCATCGTTGATATCTCCTGAGCAGTTACCTAAGTAGATGAAGATAACATTATTTACTGACAGAAGAAAACTAGGAAAATTTACAAAAAATTTTACAGTTCGTCATTACTCACAAGCACAGATCTCATTAGACTCTATTAGCATACAAATTTTATAATCATGGAACTTCCATTGTTATAAAATTTTCAGTTGCAATGGAATAAATCTTAGCCCATTGTAACTCTTTTACAAGAACTATATTCCTATTTCAGTCTCTTTGTATTGGAATCAGTTTACATGAAGAGGAGTTTCCGTCGTAAAACTAATTTTCCTTATTGTTCGTATCAAAATTATGTCACTCACCTGGAAACTTCCATCACCAATGCAAGCAATCACACGCTTATCTTTAGCAGCCTGAGCATATCCTAGGGTGGCACCAACTGACCAGCCAATGGATCCATACTGCATCTGAAATTCATATCTGGATGCAATCGATAATCAAAATTGCTGCTGCTCATAATAAAAACCATAGGAATACATTGCTAAAGACAGATCCTGGCTTACCCACAATTCTCGGGGAGGCGGAGCTTCTGACAGTTAAACCAAGAGTCTCCAGTTTCAGCAATTACTGCACTGTCTCCACTCAGCATGTCCTGTTTAACAAGAACAACAATTTTGTTAATATCTCTCTTAATGCTGTGCAGTAACTGAATGTATGATCTTTTATATCATGATAATGATGCAGTACCTGAATGTGTTTGAAGAGAACATTGACTCGAAGAGGCTCATTTTGCGCACGCTTCAGTGGAATGCCAGGAGGGACATATATGCGGCGGTAATTCTCCAGCGCTGTAGTGTTTTTCCTTAGCTTCTTAGCCAATGCACTTAAGAAGTCAGCCATGAAAACCCAGCCAAGGGAAGGACCATTGCCTACAGTTACACGATGAGGCTGCACTATGATTGCTTTCTCCTTCTTAATCAGCAACGAGTATCCCACAGAGCTGTAGTCATTGAAGATGGGGCCAACAAAAACATAGGCATCGGCAGACTCCACTATCTCACCACAGAAGCTGGAGCTGACAGCACCCCAGTATGTCCCGATAAAATGTGGATGGTGCTCCGGCACCAGCCCTTTACCAGATGGCATAATTGCTATTGGATATCCAGTGGCATCTGCAAGCTCTATAAAGGCCTTTTGTGCCTTAGCAACCCTTATATTTGGGCCCCCAACAAGGACAGGCTTCACAGCTTTATTCAAAAAATCAGCAGTCGCTTCCACGGCTGCTTCTAATCCTAATTGATTGCTTACCCTACATCAGATGTAAAGAATGAAATCTCTACAAATTCAGTATTAAAAAAAAAAAAAAAAAACGAATACTATGTTAGAAAAGAAATTCTACTTGAAAAGAGTACACACCCTACACCACAGATAAATGCTCCCACTAATATGATTAAGAAGAGCTAACTGAAAATCAATTCAACGAACATGCTATAAAAAAAGTTTGTGTTCTATGATTCACTAGATGGAATTTCATTTTGTGGTAGATTGGATATATAATAATGACAACTTAATCTACCAAATAACTTTCATTTTCTACGGATGCTAATTAACTAAAATATGTGTATGAGTAATAGAGAGCAAAAGGATATGCAAAGAAGAGAGTGTTGGTACATACTTAGGAGCAAGAAAGAAGGGGACGGGGTCCCTAGCAAATGTGGGATGAGGAATTCCAGGCAAATTACAGCTTATACTGATATAAACCGGTTTGCTTTCCTTCAAAGCAGTAGAGATTGCTGTGTCAATGAGCTCATGTGCATCACCCAGATTATTCACCACAGCCTGCGTGTCAGCGTCCCACATCTCAAATTAATTAAATAATTCCGTAAAGAATTACCAACATCAATTTTTAACTAGTACCTGAGAACAGGTGATAGCCTGGAAGCATCTAAGTTCTTGGGTGAAATCAGGCAAGCCAATGGTATGATGCAAGATCCTGTTAGTCCCATAATCATTAGAATTAGGGCCGCCGACGATACAGATAACGGGCAAATTCTCACTGTAAGCGCCAGCAATAGCGTTCAAGACGCTAAGGCCACCCACAGTGAACGTCACCACACAGGCCCCCACGCCTCTGGAGCGTGCGTAGCCGTCGGCGGCGTATCCGGCGTTCAACTCGTTGCAGCAGCCGACCAAGTTTAACTCCGGCTCCGCTATGAGATGATCCAAGAGCGTCAAGTTAAAGTCCCCCGGAACCGAGAAGACATCCTTCGCGCCGATCTCCACCAGCCGCCGCGCCAGGTGCCGGCCTAGCGTGCCGACGGAGGCCCCGCCGCGGACTGGAGCTGGAGCTGAGCTGGGTTGACCTGTCGAGCCCATTGCGTTTGCAGTGTCCATGTGTAAGCGTATATTTTATAACAATAACGAAGCTGTTTTCAATTTCTTATGTTCCACCGATGGCGCAAGTGGGGGCTGTTATTATAGGAGTACTGTCTATTGTGAATCTGTGATTGGTGGGTTCTTCGTGAACTGTGGGCTGGTTTCTTTTCAAGTGATTAGACTAACAAAACAATCGATTCAAAGCAAAAAAATAATTTATAAAATGTGGTGACAGGGAAGCACCTAATCAAAACGCCGCTGTTTTCCTTTTCAAATGAAACAACTGTGCGTGGTTTTGAAAGGTGATGTCATTGTTTCTGCTTCTGTTCAGTGGTTTTGCCGTAATTTGATTTGGAAATTTGGACTTCCCCTTTTACTTAATTCTTTTGTTTGTCGGATTTGAAAAGGAAAACCAGGAATAGTTTTCCAATTCCACAAACAATCTTTAATTAATTAATTAATTAATTAATTAATTATTCAGAGGTCAAGGAGGTTGACCGTTGACGCATGCCCAAACGCAGCTGCAATTTGTAAACTACCGACTGCGTATAATTGGAACGAAAATAAATGTAGATGACTCAAATGAGAAGTTTCTTTTTAGTGAATAGAAATATAAAGCGAGCTTCTGGAGATTTTTCACCGACGACAGAAGAGGCGGCGTCGTATAGTTAAATTCCACAATTCTAGAGCTTCAAAGTTATGGAAACTCTTCGGAGATATTGATGATATTTGACCACTCATTTTATTTTACTAAATTATATCGATTATATATATATATATATATTTTATATGAAATTACTACTTATAAGATTGAATAACTTTTTAAATATATCTACCTGTTAATTTAATTTTATAAATTATAATTTCTTTTAGTTTCTTGAATCATTTTCTCATCTTAAAACATTATATATTTTACTCTTGTAATCATGAAAGAAATTAAGAGATACAAACTCACTAACAGCTAAAGTAGTCATTTAATAGCGAATGATTTAATTAGTGATGGTGGCATGGATGGGTAGTGCAGAAACAACGCCGTAAAGATGTTAGGCATTTTGATAGGAGTTGTATTCAAGTTTATCTTTTAATCCTTTAGTTGAATAAAGTCACTAATAATTTAATTTTCCATTCGAATATTGAAGAACAATATTCGAACTCCAATATTAACTAAATTGAGCAATTTTGATGTTTCAAAACAAAAAGAATTTAATTTGTTCATCCAATAACAAGAACAAACACTTGGAAGATTGTAAACAATTATGCCCCAATCTGTAAATTCTAAGTTTTGTAAACACGGCGATGAAGGATGTGATGGAGATCCAGCAGGTGTTTAAAGAAAAAAACAACTAAAATAGATATTCGAAAGGAAATTAGCACACAGTTATGATCAAACTCGTGGTGAAAATCATTACTTTTATAATGTTTTAATAACGAAATCTCTTTTATAGTTGTCAACTATTGATAAACCTTATTAAAGAAGATAAAAATTAAAAGATATTATAGTTTATTATTTTCCTTTTTAATCAGATCTTTTAAGTTTTACTACAGTGCCGTGCATTAAAAAAGGATAAATTTTATAATAAAGATAAAGTAAGGATTCAAAGTTTAAACGAGGTATAGTAAGATAAAGATTATTTCAAAATTTTGAGTGGGGCTAACTGAGAAATGATGGATGGTGAGAAAAAGTAAAAAGGTCAAATATCACCAATCCGTCAGAAGTTCTTGTATTGGGCCTGAACCCAGACTAAAGTTAAAAGTGGGTGTCACTGTATTAGATAGGGACGTGGGGGTTAGTATGGGCCGGATTAAGTTCATCCCAAACCAAACAAAAAAAGATTGGGTTTCAACCCAATACTTTTATAGTCCAGCTCGCTTTAATTTAGTTTGAGTTGGGGTCTAAGTAGGGGTCCGGCTACGGTACAACGATGATATGGTATCACCGTTGCATCCAGCCGTTGGATTCACGTGGATGAATAAATCTAGTGGGATCCAACGGCTGGGTGCAACGGTGATACCATATCACCGTTGCACCGTAGCTTTCTCTTCTAAGTAGATGGCAAATATAATCATTCGTGATTGATTATGTATAACATTTTCTCATTGGCAGATGATTAACTCTAATACATACGAGCACTTATTCTTTTACTTGTGCAGGGAAGTTTATTTTGTTGGCAGCATCACCACGAACAGTAGCTAGCAAACAATTAAATTGATAATTTTCTTCAATCTGTTTTACTCTTAAAATTTACTTGTAATCTTGATATTTTCATTCTTCTCTTTCTACAAAAGTTAAAATCACTAGCTTCTCAAAATAAAAAATAATAATTATGAAAAAAGAAAGATTAATCTTTTAGTAAGATTGTGCATCAGTTGTATAGAATTGAATAGAGCGAAAAAGAATCAAAACCAATAAGTGGAATTAATTCAATTTGTATATGTGTTAAATAAAATTGTATATAATCGAGATTACATGAGATTAATGAAAGAGCTGCCCATAGTCCAACCCTTGATAATTTATTTTATTTATGTTAAATGATTAACTCTATATAATCATGCCACTCAATCTTTGGCCCAAGGGTAGAGCCGCTACCCTTACAATTGTGAGGGTAGCAATTTGAACCCCAACAAAAGCATTGTGAGGGCTAAAATTTATTCTCAATTATTGGAAAATAATTGAATGAAAGTAGTATTCTCCCTCTCGAAATAAAAGCGAATAAAGCGGACGTTCCTCAAATATTAAAGAGGATAAAACTTTGGCTCTGGTTCAACGAATGTATGATTGTAAATATATCAGTAATTCATTAATGATTGACATTTAAAACAATTAAATATCTCATGAAATCAAATAAGTACTTATTTGTGTTTTGTTTGTCTAAGCCGCGATGGATAAAAGAATGTAAAACCTATAAGATATCATGAAAGTAAGCAAAAACCTTTCATTTTGATTTTCAAGCTTTCAAACCAATCTTTAATTTCTTTTTCCCCAAACCTTAAGAGTATAACTATCCTTTTCCTTAATTTAAATTCTATCTCTTTTGTGTCACTTCATCTATTAAATAATAAAATTTTTATAATTTGTAAGACTATAATTCTACCATATGAAAATAAAAGGAAAAAAAAAAGTCCTACACAAACTGTTGCAACTATGATTCAAACGACTAAATATAGAGAGAGAAGAGTAAAAGAAATAATTAAAAAAATATACAAAAGAAAAAACAACGGGAATCAAGATGGGCCGATAATCAAAATAGCCCAAGTTCCACAGTCAACTGCTACATCCGAATCCGATGAAATATGATTGAATGGAAGCTCTGAAATCCAGGATCAACAAGGAATCTGATCGGTGAACCACTTCATGACCCGAAAGGGAGCTTTGATCAACGCCAGCGCAAACTCCACTATCACTGTCACGCAAATACAGCACGGGCATATACAACTCAACGCTATCCTGCATCCCAAATATTTTACCAATCATTCATTCTATGTATATGTGTATACGCGCGCGTGTGTGTGTGTGTGTGTGTGTGAGAGAGAGAACTTCACAATCACGAGCATGAAGCACGACATCACATCAATATTTATTAATTGGCATCAGAAAAGAGAAAGATTGTTAAAAAGAAAAAGGCCGAGACTAACCCGACTATCCAAATGAAGACGCCGACGATAGAGAGGAGGAGAGAGAGGAAGGCGAAGGGGAGCCCCAAGAGGAACCCCAAAGGCCTGCATTGACAATCATCGTCGCAGCACATTGCTTCTTTCTCCGTCTTTGTGTTGACCTTCTCGTTAGTTACTATATGTGATATAATGTGTAAGAAAAAGGATAAAAGAACTCTAATAAGACGAGGACTGGTAGAAGTCTAGAAGCCAATTACGCAACAGATGTGCATGTGTTGTAGTTTATGTATATAATAATAATAATAATAACAACGCAATGCCGTCTACACAAAGCCAAGCCCACAAGTCTTTGACGGGAACGACAGATGACCTACCAATCCTCTTTTCCCACGCTGCTTCCTATTAAATAACCTTCCTTCTTGGCATACGCTATCCTCTTGCAATAAGGATTTGAATTTTATTAGTTTGAATTATTGAATATGATTATTTCCAGCTTTTATAGCCCATTGCCAACCGCTCTCATGCCAAGATGTTTGCTTTTCATGATTAGGTTGGGATTTTCCTAAGAAAACTGGGCATTTGATGCAATTTATAAATAATAATGTTAAGAATCTCAATATTTAAATTAAAATATTACATGTAATTCATTGATTAAATAATAAATTTTATATCTTTTAAAATTACTTAACACTATAATATCAGTGACTTAAATTAAAATTTAAAAATATTAAAATATCTAACATTATTGTTTATAAATTGTACACCTGCCCAATTTTCTTCAGCAGAAGCCCAACTTGACTATGCAAAGCAAAACATTTTGGCATGAGATTGGTTGGCAACAGCCTATATGAGCTGTAAATAATCGTATTCAATAATTCAAACAAATAAAATTCAAATCTTATTGGTAGGGGAGAGTGTATACCGACAATGAAGGTTCTTTAATGCTAGACATAATAAGTTAGTGTTAAAAGGATAAAACCAATTTTTTTTATTGAAAATGATTTGTATACGTAAAGTAAAGAAATCACTATAAAAGCATTAGTGAAAATCAAAGTACAACTTTCCTCAGAGCATAGGATTAACAAGAATTGCAAATTATCCCGTGTGGCCTTCATCTATGACAACAGCTTAAGCTCCTCCAATTAATCAACAATCTAGTGAGCATCTTGCCCACTAAAAATTATAAAAACCACTCATCCTGATAATTCCAACAAATTTCATCATGAGGCTCAGCGAGACTGATGCATTCAAGTCCTCATCTGAAACAGATGAACTCTCCAAAGAGTGATGAGGAAATCATGATTCATGATTTATTTTCACCTAAACATTAATTTACAAAGGTATTTTCCAACATGAAACTTCATAAACCACTCTCGGTACCAACCCAACTGCAGCCAGTATCTTTGAGTACCCCTCTTAACTTCATCTTCTCCCTAAGTTCAGTCACACTATCCCATTTCCCAGCAGCCGCCAAAGTATTGGATAGCGCAACGTACGCCCCTGGCCGATCATTAGCATTTAACTTAAAAATTTCATTAGCCGCTATATTTGCCATCTCAACATCATCATGCAGCCTACATGAACTAAGTAGAGCTGCCCAAACATCAGAATTAGGTTTCTCAGGCATTTCCAACACAAACTTTAACGCTTGTTCCAGACTCCCGGCACGTCCCAATAAATCGACCATACAAGCATAATGTTCCATCTTCGGCTTCATTGAGTAATCTCTCTCCATGCTCTCAAATATTTCACGACCTTTAGCTACTAAACCAGCGTGTCCACAAGCCGAGAGAGCACCAAGGAATGTAACATAATTGGGTTGGACGCAACATTCTTGCATCATACAAAAGAGCTCAAGTGCTTGATTCGGGTTCCCATTCTTTCCATATCCATCAATCATGGAAGTCCATGTAAACACGTTCTTTTGGTGCATGTGGTCAAAAACTCTTCGTGCATCATCAATCTTTCCACATTTTGCATACATGTCCACAAGAGCACTTCCCAGTTTTATATCCTCAAAGAACACATTCTTAATCAGTTGGCAATGAACCTGTTGACCAAATTCAAAATCAGTAAACACAGAGCAAGCCCCAATCACACTAGCAAAAGTTGATATGTTAGGCCGAAAACTAAGCCTTTGCAAATCAATGTAAACCTCAAGAGCCTTCCTAGCAGTCTCAATTGAGATACTATAACCTTCAATCATTGCATTGTAGACGACGATATCTTTTTCGACTGTTTTCCTAAAAATTTCTTCAGCATCTCCTACAAAACCCTGACTCATATACCCTGAAATCATGGATGTAGAGCATATCACATTTTTCTCCAACATCATATCAAACACAATCCTCGCATAGCTAGTCTTCCCACCCTTCACATACGAGTCGACAAGCGCTGTATAGAGCACGTCATCAGCCTTGACATCACATTTCAGTATCTGAGCATGTACCATTCTCCCTAAATTCCGCGGCAAGGGAAAATTACTGCGGCAACAAGTAGACGCCTTTAGAATCATTGAAAACGTATACCCATCGGGCCTTTCGCCGGAAGAAACTAATTTCCTCACCAAACTGAGCGATTCTTCAACCTGCCCATTTGTTAGATACCCAGCTATCATGTAATTATATGCCGATAGAGTTCGTTGAGGCAATTCGTCAAACATTTGGCCCGCATATTTTAAGGCTCCACACTTCAGATGCAATATCAAGAGTTTGATGGAGATATTGGTGTTGGGCTTTACCCCAGTTTTAGTTATATGAGCATGAATCTTTAGGCCATAAAATGGTGTATCCGAATTGATATAGTGTTGAAGAGCTGAAGGAAGTGAGGTGGCAGTTAACGGGTTCGAGAGACTGTCATAGTTTTGTAGCTGGGGAGGGAAAGTCTGATTTGGTGGGACCAGGGTGTAATGACGGTTGTGGGTTGATGAGAAAACGGACGATCTGATTCTGGATAAATTTGGCATGTTTCATTTTCTTTGCAATTGCATATGTACTTGCGTGGCATCAACCGCTATCAAGTGCGATATTAAGGTTACGGCCAACAGGGTTGATTACAAATTATTACAACTCTTAGAGAGGCCTTCCACCGGTATGGTGGTTAAAAAAGTCCGGGCCGACCTAAGCCCGGTTAAATTTAGTTTGAGCCCGTGGGTTTTGATCCAGCCCTCACACATGAGCTTGGACGAGGGCACTATAAAAAAATGTCTGAACCAGGTCAAGTTTATTATTTTAAAAAAATTATAAATTATAATAATATAATTAAAATTAAAAAGTAACTTAAAAATTAAAAAAATTTTAAATATTTCACTTATAAATTAATGATTATTCAAAAAAGTTAAAATTATAATATTAAACTCTCTCTTTTATGTTAATTAATTAAAAAAAGTGTAAATTAGAGAATCTAGTATTAAAAAAAATTAAAGTTATGAGCTTTTATTTACTTTATTTATTATTTTACTTTAAAATATTCATTTTCTTTAATATATTAATGATTATAATAACTTGTTGATCATTAATTTATTTCAAATTTATAATAATTTATTTTTAAAAAAATAAATAAAGTCCAAGTTTGGCCCCTAGCCTAGCCTAGGCCTGCAACACGCAAAACTTGGAGTGGGCTTGGACCTAGGCTTGAAAAAAGCTCGGCCCAAGCCCACTGTTTGTCATCCCTAACTACTAGTATGTTATTAGGCTATTAGCTAACGTGCTTTTAACAACAAAAGCAATTCGTTGGTTGCTGCAACAGACATTTGGGTGTTGGTTAATGCTTTGATAACGGCTCGCAACTAAGGAGTTCAGTCCTTAGTTGATCTGTTACTAATTTTTAAAAAGTATACAATTAGTAGTTATTAGATAATAATATAAAATTAATTAAATCTTAATTGTACATTTTATACATATACATATGTAGTAAATTAGTTTAGTATTGAATCTAAATCATCCTTGGGATACTATCAATTGAGCTTTTTAGGCCCAAACTTGGCCAATTTCATCTTTTGGTGTTAGTTAGTGGATGATGCATTGAATTAGTGAAAGTTATTTTCATCTTCCATGTGAAAAAATATATATAGCTATGACCAAAAAGTAAAAATAAAAACAAACCAAACTCCCATTATATTTGAACAGTCTTTAATATAAGTAGTATTATTTTTGTTCTTTAATGATATTTGTAGAATAAGATAGACCAAACACTATATCAATTTAACTTTCAAGTTATAATAACTAGTTTATTAAAGATTTTTGTCATAATTTTTAAACTATGGCCCCGTTTGGAATTGAAGTTGAAACTCAATAAACTGCTTATTTCATAATTTTTTTTATAAAAATAGTGTTTGGTAAATTTTGTAAAAGCAGCTTATTTCATAATTTTATCCATTTTATCAACAGCTTTTAAAAATAGGTATAATGTTGCTTTTCATAAGCAACTTATTCAATAAGCTACTACGCCTTTTTAAAATGTCTATTATAACCGTAATATTTTAATAAAAAGACAATCAAGTCTTACTTATCCATAAACCCTAATATATAAATCATTAGATATTATTTTACCGCCACAATTTAGTTACTGTCATAACCAAGTACGTTCTTTAATATTTTTCTTTACAAAGTATTTAAGTTGAATTACAACTTAATCTTTTAAAATATTATGATACAAATTCACATTTTTTTTTACTCAACATGAAAATATTATTTAGTGGATGCGGGATACCCCCAAATTAGTGGTTTTTTAGGTCTATATAAAGGTAAAAGATACCACATTCCAGAGTTTCGTCATGGTGATAAACCCATAGGTTATTAAGAATTATTTAATCATGCTCACTCATTACTTAGAAGTGTTATTAAATGCACATTTGGAGTATGGAAGAAAAGACGGAAGATTTTAAGAGATATGCCCAACTATCCATTTGTCAAACAAGTGAAAATAGTCATTTCAACCATGGCATTACACAATTATATAAGGAGACATGCGCAACATGATCTTTATTTTGACAACATTGAAAATAATTATACTTCAATCTTTGATGAAGGAATAGAAAGAGACAATTACAATAAAAAAGAGTATCACAATATTAATGACTCTAGATCCCAAGAAATGGAAAATTTGACAAATTTTATTGCAAATAATTTATTGTGAATGTAATACATATTACTTTTTATTTTATTTATATTATGTAAAAGTCTAAATTTTTATCATATTTTATGTAATAAATTATGAAGTTCTTCAGATTTTCCTTAATTGAGTTTTTAATGTGATTTTACATATTTAAGAAAAAAATATGTTTAAATAATTTATTAAACATAAAATAAAAAGTAATTAAAACTATTTCTACTTTGGTCATGATATAATATAACAGCATCTTCGTAATAAGATTTACCAAACACATGTATTATACTTTTCAAACTCACAGCAACCGCAACAACACAATTTACCAAACACCAAGCTATTTTTTTAATCAATATCTTATTTTATCTGCACAACACAAGCAACTTATTTCATCAACCTCCATAATCCCAAATTGGCCCTATAACTATCTAACTTTAGCGTTAAACAAGACTTCAATCAAAAGCTTTCTTTCTTGTTCATTACTTTGTACCGAAATGTAAATAAATCAATGGTTTCTTTACATTTTGGCAAAGAGAAATTTTATATTATTCAAACAAGTAAAATATAATTTTTTAGTTATAAAATATAAATTTTTTTAATGAAAAGTTAATCTGAATAAAGGGAGCAAATTCCTAGGCAAGACTACACTAATCATCAATGCTTTTACGTTGTGGCCTTTAAGATACCACTTTAAAATTAAACACTCATTAGATTTTGTATAGATTATAATACAGCACACAGGGACAGCGTAAATAAATGGAAAATTTATAGAAATAAAAAAGCTGTCAATTTTGAAAATATTTAAAAGTTTTAGGATTATTTTTTATAATTTTTTCTGCATTATATATTTTCAAAAGCGTGGCCAACAATAAGGCTCCGTTTGGTACAACTTATTAAATAGAGCTTATAACAGTAGAGCTTATAGCAGTAGAGCTTATATCAATAGAGATTTTGAACAAAAAGTCATTGGGTATTTGGTTGTCAATAAAAAAAATACTTTTAAACTATTAAACTGTGTGATATTTTTTATATTATATATTTTTAGAAAAGTTCTATAACCTCTACTCCCAAAATCTTAAATTTTGGGTTTTTTCTAATAGAGGTAAATTAGCTTATTTAAGCTAAAAAAATTATACTAAAAAATAACCAAACACCATAAAAATTTTTAAAAAAGTGCTTATACGATTAAATAAGCACTTATACCTCTTAAATAAGTCATACCAAACAGGCTCTAAATTAGAATTTATGAACAAAAGCGCGCAAGATCAAGAATACAAAAAAAAAAAAAACTTTAAAAACCTGCCGTTGTCAACTGAAGTTGGGTAATAAATTATGGTACTATTTAATGCTGCATTTTAGGTAGACCCTGGAATTAAAATATTTATGTGTCGGCGTTGGAAAAAAATGGAGAGTTACGAAATTAGGTCGATTTTGAAATTATTATAAAATTTAATCATTCACAATGTAGGTTAAGTTTAATTTAAATTCAAACATTAAACTCTATCTAAAATTTAAATATTTAAATCGAATCAAATTTTAGATTAAAAAAAGAATAAATGCCACCATTATCTATCTAATAGTTGTATAAAGAATCCGAAATCCACACAAAATGTGGGTATGAGGAGGAGGACATCACAACCCCATACGTTAACAATAATCAATGACCAAAATTATGATACCCACCGTCCCATGTAATTATTAGATTCGATGAGAGCTTAGAAAAAGGGCTGGCCGGCGACTCAATCGATGTTTGTGGCAGATCACAGAGAATTTGTTTTTTTTTTTTTGTGATTTAAGATCACAGGGAATTTAATGCAAGTAATATGAATTAATCCACGGGTCGTGTGATGTCACCAAAGATGTGTCTAACAGTGGCAGTCCTGTGATTTTCACCAATTATAGAGGCTATTTAAGATACTCAACTAAAGTTAGCCCTTTTCTCGCCTGTAGTGCAACATCGTGACGAGCACTGACGTCTATAACTACTAATTTTTTATTTTTTATTTATTTTTTGGTGAGAAGCTATAACTACTAAATTAAAATTGTAACAATTGGCTTTTATTTATTTTCCAGCAACCGGCTCCCCAGAAGCAAAACGGTTTCTTCTTCAAGTGTTTTTAAAATATATTGTTTGTTAGTTTGTTGCATGTGCGAGACTGATGTGAAGCAGTATATTGTTATCTAATTTGTTTTAATATATTGAATCAAGAAACCTTGGGTTTTGTCACTGCCAAGTGCCAAAGCAATAAAGATGAGACCGAAGATTTATCTTTTTGGTGACTCGATAACTGAATCGTCCTTCACATACGGTGGCTGGGGTGCC
Source organism: Citrus trifoliata (assembly GCA_018350135.1). Lineage (NCBI taxonomy): Eukaryota > Viridiplantae > Streptophyta > Magnoliopsida > Sapindales > Rutaceae > Citrus > Citrus trifoliata. The sequence continues at coordinate 28,169,970 of CM031385.1, read as the reverse complement.
TCTCTTGCTCACCATTTCTCTCGCACGGTGAGAAGCATATACATGTAATCAATTTATAGATCTTATTATTTATGAATGTATGTATGTATGTATATAGTTTGTAGCTAGCTATACGATCTTTTGTTATTTATGAATGGATTAATATGCAGCACTTGAATTGCACTGCCTGCAGGTTGATGTGGTGCTGAGAGGGTACAGTGGGTACAACACGAGATGGGCGGTGAAGGTGATGGAGCGAGTTTTGCCGGCGGTGAACAGTGAGAGCGAGAGTGAAAGAGAATCAGTAAGCACAATAGCTGTGGCGGTGTTCTTTGGAGCTAACGACGCTTGCCTTCCCGACAGATATGGTGCCTTTCAACACGTGCCGCTACATGAATACAAGCACAATCTCCACTCTATTGTCTCCTTCCTCAAGGTCCACTCCCTCTCCCCTTCTCTCTTGCTCGATCTGTGCCCACTTCCCTCTACATATATAGAATATCTTCGATGAATTTCATTCTTTTGAATTATAATTTTGTATAATTCAAATTTCAATAAGGAACCAGGGAAGTACTCCGAGATTAATATAATAGTTTGAAAGTTCAGTAAGTTTTTGCCCTCTTAATTGCTTGCCATTTAAGAAAATAAAAATAAAAATTATACCTGTAACGTTACTGAGTTTGAATAAATTGGTTGATTTGGTGGAGGAGGGTGAGTTTGGATGGTCAGAAATGGCTATGACGAGTGGGTCTAGACTCTAGTTGGTGCCAAAAGAAGCGCGTGGTGGGTGAGCTGAGAGTGAGAGAAGGAGACCCCGTTGTTTTAATAATGATATATGCTCATCAAATAGAAAAAAAAAATATAATGATATATGTATAATAATTAATATAATATTTATAAGGGACAAATTAATTTTTTTTTTCTTATAATAAAATTTTGATACTCGAGTAGTAAGCATATCATTACTTTTGTTTTTAAAACTTGGCCTATTTCTGTTGTTGAAAGATTCATTATTGCCATTAGTACATTATCACAGCTGTCGTTTTGATAGCTCCCCTTCTTGGCTACATCTAATTTCAATTGGTACGTTGTGGCCCAAAGTTGTTATATTATATCATGTAATGACTTGAAATTAAAGCATCTAAGCAATATTATTCATATAAAAAAAAAGATTTGTTATTTTCTTTCTTTAATCTGTGGGTTGTAGTTGGACCCATATAGTTTGAGTTTGAACGTGCCATCGATTGTGGGTCTGCAATGATTTCGCATTTATATGTAGTGACTGATATCATACATAAGTCACGTAGCTGAGGCAGGAGGTGGCCTTGTCCCCTATACCTTACGCCCTCTGTCGCTATAATAGCCTGCCTTATTTACGGTGGCGTTAGGAAAATAAGTTCTCTACTTCACATTGTACCATGCGACGCTACTAGTTCTGTAATTCATGCATGCATTTTATCCTCATAAATATTTTTCCGTAGGATACTTGGCTTTCAAACAAATTCGGTATGAATAGGGATGGCAATGGGGGCGGGGTGGTTGTGAGAAGGTCTCTTCCACTCTTCATCCTATTTAGAATTTGGTCCTTGATCCCCTACCTCATTCCCCAATAGATTAAGTGGGGATGAGTATAGAGAATTATCACATGAGAACTAGTTTACTTAAAAATATATACATATTTATATATTTGCAGATTGGGATAGGCGAGTAGTACAAAATCAAATCTCATTCCATTAAATGTTTGAGATTATTTCCTTCATTCCATTCCTTAAAAACTTATCAATATTTTTTCCATTTAGGATGGAGCCCCGTGGAGGCTCCAAACCCGTAGAAGATTTTGTCATCTTAAGTATGAAGTTACATTGATAGTGCATGTGTATACACACACACACATATTGTAGCATGTGATACCGATTATATTTTTGAACACTTCGTTATTGGCCATTTAAGAATCCATAATTCTAACTAGCTAAGAGATCTTCAATAACTAGTCCTAATTATTAGTACACAAAATTAAACTTGCCTACACTGCTTACTTCATTCCTATATTAATCAGCTCTCTTTGTAAACTTAGTTTTTATTTATACATGTAATGTAATCAAGAATCCTGCTTTTCTTGTCTATTAACTATCACTGAATTTTCCAATAGGTTATACCGTTATAACCAGGTTGTTTAGTTAATTGTATATAAAGTGTAAGCACTTTGATTTGGCTTCTAAAGCATGTTGATGAGCGACTTGGTACTTTGACAGGCTTTGGTAAGGAAAGTTTGTGTAGAAATAAAAAGATTGCACCTTGTCAAGAGATGTAATGAGCCCTACCTTTCACTAAATGCATGAAGATATAACAAAGAAAGTGGAAATTTCATAGAAAGAATGCTAAAATTGCATTCAAATACATTTAAAAAAAAACAAATAAATAAACCACGTTCAAAGAAAGCCACCAAAAAAAAAAATTATATAGCTATAGAACTATTACAACCATCATGGTATAGAAACACAGAGGTCGATGATTTGATGATTCAATTGATCAGCGAGAAGCCTTCCAAATGCATCCCGTCGATAATTAGGTTCAAAGCCTTAGAGATTGTAAACTGTTTTTATCATGCCCCGTATGAAAGGTAATCTAGGAAATTGCTGTCCTTTATTAATTACTAAATTTATGTTGTTGCGTAATCACATTTTAGTTAAGTCATAGTAACTACGTTCAATTCAAGGACGCTAATTAGCTGTTAAATTTAGATGTTATTAAATATGTTTTCATTTGATTTAATTAGATTCCCAAATGTGTTTGCCTAAATTTTTCTTTTGGCTGTGTCTTAGAATCGGTGGCCAAATACTCTTGTTCTCCTCATCACTCCTCCTCCAATCGATGAAGAGGCTCGCCTTAAGTATGTTTTCACCATACTCATCTCTCTAATGTCCTATTATCTATTGATGTTTTATTGAAAGTGATCTGTTGTCTAACTCTGATGGCAGACATCCTTATGTGGAGAATCCAACGGGCCTGCCTGAGAGGACAAATGAGGCAGCTGGTGCTTATGCCAAGGCATGTATTGAGGTTGCTGGAGAACGTGGACTCCCTGTGGTGGATCTCTGGACCAAAATGCATCAGTTAGCAGACTGGAAAACAGCTTATCTAAGGTATATTAATTCATCATATTTTGCTTATTAAATATATTAATTGTTTGATATAAGCATGAGACCACGTTGGTGGATTTTATGTGAACCCTATATCAAAACTAATAGAAGCTCTAAGATTGTGTGTCTGCCACGTTAATTATCTTACTGGTTCATATATTGATTCGGCAAATTTATATGCTTTAGAAATATGCCTTGGATGTATCAATATCATAATCAATTATGATACATTGTAAAATTGTTTCACTCAGCAAATTCATATAAAAATAGAGCTGAGTGATTTAGGTATGTGATAATTTTCTACGATGGGAATTGCAGTGATGGGTTGCACCTCAATGAAACTGGGAATAGGGTTGTTTTCGAGGAAGTGGTAATGAAGCTAAAGACGGAAGGCTTGAGTCTGGAAAATTTGCCGGTTGATCTCCCAATGATATCTGAGATTGATCCTAATGACCCACTCAAGGCTTTTGAGGGGTAAGCTCGGGACTTCTAGCTCTTGTAAGGTTACTTTTGATATCATCACACAAAGTATATTATAAACAGCATAATTAATACATAGGAAAATGTTAGCCCTGGGTCTGGCTCCAAATTCAGTTCTTTTGATGAAAAACTTGGTTTGTTTCTTTTCTTATGCCAGAAGCAAAACAGATCATATTGGTGAATGGTGATAATATGGTTAGAAAGTTTCAAATATTATGCATTTTGTGATAGATATTTGAGGATCCGGCTTTCATGTATTGATCAGTTAAGATGAAAGATCAGTATTCGTACAATCCAGAAAATTATGCAAACGAACTTTGATTGATATCCGGAAACTTCTACTTGCCGGCAAGGCCTCAAGTGACGATCTCCAATATGCTGAAGCTTTCCAAATTTCTATTTGACAGTTTTTATTTATTAATTTTTTTTTCCTTTTCTCTTCATTTAGCCAAATGTCTGTCATAATATTTCAGAAGACTTGTAGAATTGGCAGACAGTTTTCATTTCTCTTTTCTTTTTAGTTAAGACTCAATCCAACATAGTATTCTTCATGGTAAGATTTGCAACAAGCTATGAGGAAGTTTTCTTTTCCCTTTCCCTACGATATAGAGGAAGTCTAATGTGAATAAATGAGAGAATAATAAAACAATAAATCTTGTAACAATGTGCCTATCGCGAGCAGGTTTAAAAGTCAAGAAGAGATATGATCAATTATGGTTCTAAAAAGACGTGGGCCCATGACTCAAACTCTTCTCATGTATATCAACTCAAAAAGTGACCTACTAGACACATAAACCGCAGATAATGTATCCAGAGTGTACGCGTTATTGATAAGAACAACACATGTAGAAAAAGAAATACATATAATATAATATAACATTCCCCAATACAAAACACGACTACGTAATGATAAAAATGTATGAAAACACAATTAATGATAATGTTGATCTAAACTACTCATGATTCATGGATATTATCACAATAAGTTGGTCACACTTGGTTCCTCAGTACATGATGCTTGGTTGCCAATTAGCCAATGTATGACTAAATTAAAAATAGACAATCACGGCACATCAACATTCAAAGCTTTAATTATTTATTGCTCAAGGCTGAAACGACTAGAATTAATAGCAGGCAGGCAGACAGGCAGGCAGGCGGCAGGCTGACCAGTAGAGCCATCGCTGCAACATCATTTAGTCATTAGGGCAATGGTGCCGTTGGTTGAGAGTTATGATGACCATCCGGCCCTCCTGGTGCAACTCTCTCTGTCATATCCTTCCTGTAATGCTTCAACTTAGACAAATCATAGCCTAGTTCACCTATAAGGGAACGGCTATCAATTCTTTTCTGCATAATTAGTTTACGCCCTTCATAACTAATTCCTTCCAAATTTATCACAAACACTGAAAGGATTAGTATGATCATTAATGAACTTTTCACAGAAATTGTATTAGCCATCTTGACAGCAAATTCTAGTGTAAAATAACTCTTGGCAATGAAGTAGCAGGCAGGTGACATATATGCTCTAATATATAGACCAAATGCATCGGAAACTTCCAATATCTTAAAGCACTGGAATTGATAATGGTACTGGCGTCTATATGCTGACAAATTCAATTTGGCAGTTGTCTTTTTTTTTTTCCTTTTTTGGCTGAAATTAATATTATTGTAATTCATTAATTAATTTTTAGCACAAACCGACCCATTACCTTAAATTGCACGAATCACTTCCCGAGTCCCCACTGAAGCACCGTTGGTTTCAATTTTGCAGCAAAATATCCTTCATCACCAATTAAACTTGTTTGTCTAGTCATCCTCTGCCCTTCACTGTAAAGTTTGGATATTGTTGATCATTAATTAAGAAAAAGCTTAAACAGATATTGTGCACCATCAAGGTTGGTGGAGGCTTTGTCCGAATAATTTTTAAGTAGTTTATTTTAACTGACCATCTGAATTTGAATGTAAAGAAAATAGGTGAATAAAAAAATTGATTTGCCTTTATTCACCCGTATTACAATTTTTTATTTTGAGAGAGATACGACTTTTAATTAGACTTACCGAATCTCACATGTCATAATTTCATTTATTTTAAATTATTGCGCCAGATGCTAATTTCCACTTAAGATTATTGCACGTATTAGGAGAGAATTGACCTGCACAATTTTAATTTATTAAAGAACAAAGTGCTTGTCTTTGGTTCCTAAATTGGCTATACTATGGTGTTGTTTTGTTTCGTTAATTTAGTATAAATTCGGCTCTGGCCAAATCCTAACAGATCTCTTTCATCTTTTTAGAGGGATATATACGCGGATGAGTGTATATATATGTGTGTCAATCACTATTAAGAAAGTCATACTAGCTAGATAAAGTTGGATTAATTAATTAATTAATTAAGGTGACCTGGCGACAGCTAATAATTTTCTTTACTTTAGGATAAAGAGAAGAAACTTTAAAAAGAGAAGGTAGTCAACAAAATGTAAATTTAGAAATACATCGAGGTGGAATTATGGTATCCGCATCTGCATGGTCATGCTGATTTTTGCATGTGGGCGTGAATGTCTAGTCAGTAGTCACAAATTAAATTTGGCCTTATGTGTACTTTACGATTTGGAACAACTGATTATGAATGGATATCCCGTCATCAGGTTTTCGTAGATACTCAATTTTTTTGGAGCTTAATTATTCCACCATGCGCCACTAGTTTTATTATGTATGTCCGAATCCGCGCATGCTGTATGGACAAAATTGCAGAATCTGAATTTTGCTTGAGCTCGCTTGCTAGTAATTGGTAATAGCAGCCACACTACAAATTTGACCATCAATTTTCATCAACTTTATGCCGAAATGACGTTGGCTGACATCATATCCTTTTATATTGGTTGAACGAAATACTAAGGAAGAGATTTTGTTGTAGAAAAATCTATGTCTAATAGTATTCGTCGAGGGCTTGACCTAAGATTTTTAAATATCTAACTCAAAAGTCTAGTTTATTTAGTAAAGAGACTTATTTTTCTCATAAATCAAAGTATTTCTCTTTTATTAGTTAATATAAGACACAATTCAATAATTTTCCTTCTAGAAAAAATCATTGTCGGACCCCGTCCTTTTGTTTGACACACCTGAATTGTTCCACCACCACATTCTGATTATTATGGTCTAATTCTGATACCAATTATTGGGGAGGCTTGTCTTAGGATTTCTAAGTATTCAACTCAAAAGACTAACTTATTGAATTAAATGACATATTTTCTTTATAAACCAAAATATTTTCCCTTTATTAGCTAATATGGGACACAACTTAACAGTGTTGAACCTACATCGGGGTTAGTCTGGTCTAGTCTAGACAAAATCATTTATTTGATTAATTTTGTATAAGGATAGAGCTTTTACTTTATTTTTATGTAAGTCCCTAATTAAGTTACCTTTATGTTTTCATCAAATTTCATAAAACAATAGAGCTTTTACTTTATTTTTAAATATATCCCTAATTCAATTATATTTTTTTCCAACTAAAATTAATGACTTATTTTATAAAATAATTAAATTATATATTTATTGAATATATTGAAAACGTTAGGGGTCTAAAATGTTATTACTACTTTAATTTGTTTTTAAAAATTTTAATTTAAAAAAGTATGTCAATGTAATATGGCATTGTCACTAGTATTAAAAATACTAAAAAAATATATAATAAAAATTATTAATAATTTCATAATTTTTTTATTTGTTAATAATTTTTTTATGTGAATGCTGAGATTTTATTTATTAGTTACATTAACTAAGATGATATGTTTAAAAACAAAATTTGAGTATTTAAAGAGAGTCAGAGTGTCTGGCAAAAAAATAACGGTGTGCAAATATCTTTTCGCTAGGTTAGAGTTCAGTTTATTATTGAAACTCTTGACAACTAATATTTTTACAATTTAAAAAGATGAATAAATTTTAATTTTTTAATTTATTTAAGCTTGGTAATTAAGTACTTTTCAAATACAAAGTTCTATTAGCAATTTTTAATTGATTATAATTACATGTATTGATTTATTCTAACTTGAAATTCTTAATTGATTTATTAATTTTTATATAATTAGATGTTAATATATGTTGCAATGTTATATTCCATAAAAAATATTTTTTTTATATTTGAATTATCTTTTATTTTCTAGTCTTTTTGTATAATTATTTTTATTTTAAGTACATATTTATAGGGTTTTTCGTGTCTCCCTTATTTGATGTACTTTTTTTTTTTACTTATGAATGTTTATATTCACTTCAAAATATAAAATTTTTAATTTAGTTTGGGGTAATATAAAGTTTTGGGTCCGTCCCTACAACTCAATAGTATCTTTGTGATTCTAATTCCTTATTCTTTAATAAATAAATGATTTTCTTTGTGTGATGCGAACTTTAAATTTAAGGTTGAGCTACATAACATGAGCTTGGTGTTCTTCCATTTTCTCAATTTAATTTCCTTCTACATTCTTGTTGTAAACTCAAATGGTTAGTCGATAAGTACTTTAGTTATTAGATTGGTTCAAAGAAGGAGTCAAAATTAGAAATTTGAGGGGCTAAATGCATAAGGGTAAATTTGTTACAGGAAAAACTTGAAAGTAAATTTGGGGGTAAATAGTAAAATTACTATACCAGATAAAATAAAAAGAACTATATGATGGGTTTTTTGTTTAAGAATATTCTATGGGTTAAAGTTAGTACTGCAATCTATTATATATATATTTTTGGGGTCTACAAAGGCATTAATAGTTAACATAGCTCTGAATAGGTAGGATCTAAACCATGAATCTTTAACGTAAATTTGGAACTTATTAAGATCTAAATGTGTGTGTGTGTTTTTTAATTTAACATGATAATATTAATGAGACTCAAATCTAGATCTATTTTTGTGATTTTTAAAGGGTAAATGTAAAACCCTGTTGGTTCGGGCCTTGTCTCTTTGAAAAGAATAAAGAATAAGTCGTAAAAAGAAATATTAATAAATAATTTTAAAAAATGATACATAATGAAAGAAATATAAAATTAGTAATAACCCTCAAAATATAATGTATAGTACCAAAGAAAAAATGCTAAATGATAAACAAAGGAAACGATATTGCAATGAATGCAGTTATTCTCAAATCAAGATAACAAGATATAGAGTGCGTGTAACATGGAAGATTCAATCTGAACAATGGGTAGAATATAATTAATCAAAGGAGAAAAGTAAAAAAAAAAATGCATGTTACAAATAGTCAGCCTCAACACCAGAATTTGTAGGCGGAAAATGCTATTTGTACCGGGTCAAACCCCGAAATAAATGCATTGTTTCCCTTCTGCCAAAAACGCACCGTTTGTAAAGTTTTTCTCCTTTCCATCATTGATGGAGATCTCCAGCCAAAATTCTCCACACAAATCAGCTGTTATCGATCAAGATCTCCAGCCACAATTCTTCTGAAATTGCCTACAAATCAGCCATCATGCGTACCCTCAGCCGCCGTCACTGCCACCGACAACCATTACGTGACAACCACAACCACTCACAAAGTGGCGGCCACTTCTGGCGTAATGCTTCAATCTTTGGTTAATTTAGGTTTTGTCTTTTTTATTCATTCATTAACCTTTTTGTTCATGTCTATCCTTTTCAACTAAGTTGCTGGTTGACATTAGGCTACCCCTCCAAAAGGGTGTTTTAAAGTTAACGTTGATGCTGCAATCAATGTTTCAAACCAGAAGGTAGGGTTGGGGTTAGTCATTAGAAATTCTACGAGTAAGGTGGTTGCTGCAGCAGTCCAGGGAGCTCCATATCGGGGAGAGGTGGCGTGTATGGAGGCTGAAGCTGTGTTGTTCGGTATACAAAGTGCCCATCAAGCAGATTGTTACCCAATAATAATTGAGTCAGACTCAAAGGAAGTGGTGGATCTCTCATTAAATAAAAAGACTAGCAAGGCTGAAATATCGTAGAAAATTGCAAAGATTCAAGCTAAACTGGACAATCAGAACTTGTCCCCAACTACATATGTCCCTAGGAGTTGTAATTCTATTGCTCATTCTCTTGCAAAGATAGCTCTAGATTTTGAAAGTCAAGTCCTATTGCTGGAAAATTTTCCAGAACAAATCATGTGGAAATTTTCTAAGTTTATCTAATGGAAAGTTTTACTTTCTCTTAAAAAAAAAAACTAGGTTGTTGGTTTTGCCTTCTTTGATTATTTGGTTAGAGAGTTTTTTTTATTATTATTTTTGTTTATTGAATTAAAGCTTCAAGTTTATGTCTTGGCCTTATTCATGTTTTCTTTGCTTCTATCCTATTGGATGAAGTTAAAACAAAAAATTAGTCATCAAAACGGCATCGTTGCATGAAGAAAGTAGCTCATCTATTTTAACAAAAATTGATCCTTAAAACGGTGTTGTTTTCTCAAGTTTGAGGTTTGAGCCGGGGCTTGAGTGTGCTGTCACTGTAGTGACTACACACGATATTGGATAACGTACGGAAGGAAATAAATGCATTACTTCATTTACAATGGCTTAAGTGATACATCCTCTGGTGACAACAACGATTAATGTACATATGCAAAATACGAAAATTGTTATGTGGAACATCTATACTTAACTGCTAATCCAATGATACTTGTCTCCCACAGCAAGCCTGGACCTGGATACATAAGCACGAATGCAACTCAACTCTAGTGTAGAGATGCTCATTTCATGAAAATTAATGTTTGACAACATCTATAATTATCAACAAATTAAGCAGGAGATAAAATTATTGCATAAAAGAGAAGGATGTATCTCAAGTTTCAGCAGCACAAAAGAAGCTGCAATATGTTATTTCTAGTTCATGTGAGAGTGATGATGCGGGTCAGGCCCTCCAGGACTGGTTCTGTCAGGCTGCACATTCTGGCTTCTGATTGCATCTCTGGCAACCCTTTTCGTGGTCTCAATTGATGAGCTTAAGTTCTTCCTCCTCTCCGCGAAGGAAGTAAGAGGGCGGCTTTGAGCTCTTGCTGATAGTAGCAAGACCAAAGTAAGGCAAGCAATTACCAAGCATCTTAAGCTGCACATTCTACTTGTACTGGTCATCATTATCATTAGCCAGTTTCATTAACAACTTTAATTTGTGTGCTGATCACAACTGGGTAAATACCGTATTTATAGACCCCTCTTAAGTATAAGCGTTATCTCTTAACGTTAGTGGAATGTGATATTGTTCAATCAGAACAGCTTAAGTTGTCATCTTACGCAGAAAACCCGTTTTTCTAGTTGGCCGAGCTATCATTAACTGCCTGGTCTTGCTATGTCCTACGCTGCATTTGCCACTTATTTTGATCTATGAGCTGTCCATTAAGAGACTTATTACTACTTTTCAATTCAACACCTCTTAGAGTGTTGTTATTGGTGATTAAATCCTGCGTTAATCCATATCTGATCCAGAATATCATTAATTCAGTGAAAGAAACTCCTAAATCAGCCAATCCCGTTAAGGCAGTCAACAGTGACAGACAGTTAATGATGACACAAATGTTTTAACAGCTATCCATTGGAAGGGAATTTATTAAGCATGGAATTGCAGATCTGGTTATATAAATAACAATTAAAACCGGGTCTCTTCTTGTTTTGAATGTCCGTGTTTATCACTTTATAATGGATTCCACTTAAGACAAATGACCTCAGATTTAGATGGATAAGTACTCCGTCAAAAACGAAAACAAAAAGTAATTTTCTATGCAGAATTAAAGTGATTTCTTTTTAAATTGACCTTTCGCTTGCTGCTTAGTTAATGCTGTAGATAAACACATGTACAACAACTGTCACGGCAGGGATATATGCGTATATTTACACTAAGTAGGTCTAAAATTAAATTCGCAGTTCAATCTGGGTTCACTTGCAGCGGGCTCGTGCTGGCCTTGTTACTTTCCCCTTATTATAATGAAATATTCGTCCATGCTCACACGAGCATAATTAATGATTGTTAATTACTTAACTGGTATATCCCTCTTGATCACTGGATTGCAAGCCAGGTTCAGATTTTGCAAAATTGTTAGAATTGAATATGAGGTGTCCATTTTATTATACGTAGATATAACCTATGTCTGATTACATTATCGATCAGCTTGATTATGTGGGGGCTTGCAAAGTCCATTCATCGTTTGGATTCTTCCCCCAGAACTCATTAATGATTTCTTTTGCTCTAACGCTATTGCCTTTTGATTGCATATAAGAGTGGGAATTGTTTGTACTAAAAGATTTTGCTTAATAGGTAGCTACAAAACAAATCAAAAGCTTTTGAATTTGATTGCTTAAAGTCTCCATAACACATGATCAGACGACTACATGATGCGGCTTTATCCGTACATTTGAGAGCGACTTCAGAACGCATGAATCAGGACTTGGTTTTTAGTAGGAAGCAGACCATTCAAAAATGCGATGTCGCGCTGGTAAGAGCGCTCGAGGTGTAATAAAAAAGAGAATCGATTGGTTCACAACATAACGACAAATTGTTAGTATGACAAAAATTAGACGACACGATGGGCAACAATCATTAGCTGAGTTATTAAGACCACAAATCGTGCTTAAATTTAGGCCTTTAATTAAGTGCCTTCTTGAAAATGTGGTCTAAATTGAACTATTGGCACAAACATATTAGGTCTGCAGAGTGTCATCTTTTCTCCTAAATAATTGATGAAGATAAAAATTAAAGGATTTTGATCTCATAATATATATATATATATATCTTGAAAAACAATAGTCACACAATTTGCTTCAGAATAAAATTTATTGTTAGTCAAATGTGTATATGTATTATCATAATTAGTTGAAACATATGCATAAGAAAGAGTGAATTAAAAAAAAAATACTTCAGGACCACGTAAATATATGATGTTTTAATGAACATATATTCGATTGAGGGTGCATTTGATATTGAGGTGATGTAGCTTTTAAGCTACAACTGTTGTGAAAAAAAAAACTGTAACTATAAAACAAAAGTTAGTAATATATAGTAAATGTAAATTTTAAATAATAATTTTGAAAAAATTATTAAATATATAATAGATTTTTTATTATAAAAGTGAAAAATCATATTAATATAGTTTTTAAGGTACAACAAATAATGTTTACCAAACACTATAATGTTGTAACTTAAAAGGTTACAATTGTTCAACCTCAATCCCAAACGCACCCTGAATAAGGACAAAAAAAAAATGAAATCCATTCCAAACAAACTAACAGCCCCGAAAGGGCAATTAGTGGAGACATTTTGATTGATCTGTTTACTTATCAAAACAGCACATAAGAGATTTTGACTTGATTATAAGCTAAGAATGATCCCTTGCTTTTTCATACTACTGTGGAAAGCAACTTAGGTAGTACTTAAGCCATATGTGATCAACCCAGGAAATAAAAATGCTCCCATTCATGTGCGGAACAAAGACCAATGAGCGGAATGAACGCTAACATAACCACTGTTTGTGTTAAGTTACCACTTGACCAAAAGCTTAAGCCATCAAAGCCATCAAATCCAAATGAAGATACAAAATTGAATATAAATACAAGGCCTCCCTATTAATATAGGTTCTAATGCTTTTAAGCTACACAACAACCTAAAAACTTCAATTAACGAGAGTCTTTTATATATATAGCCTTGGCATTATGATTTTTTTCACAATCCTGAGTTAGAAAATGTATATATATAGGGTAATTTTATTTACATGCCATCATTATTTTCCTTAATTTTGTTAGAATTGTCTCAAAGCGCCTTATGAAGTATTCTGGCACTACCAAATTGAAGAAATCCTCTTAGAACAAAGAAGATAACATTAATCTTTATTACATATAGTTCTTTATATTATCAATATATAGCCACTATTTCAAATTGATTACCACTTGAATTACTGTTATTTTTCGGTTACCCATATTTATTACTCATTAGTTGGGCGGTACTATTCACTTCGTAATTAAATTGTTATGAGCTAATCAAATCTCTGTTTGTGCACTTAGCTAGCCTTGTTATGAAAATCACATCAGCTAATATATTTTATTTCATTTGATTACACACGGACACACATACATAGATGTGCACGCACACTCTTATTTTAAAGCGCTCTCTTCTCTCCCATAATTTGCACCGGAAGAATAAGAATGACTACAAACTTTCACATAATTCAATCCGTGCATGCACAAAGATTTTCCAACCAAAGTTATTAGTTACATGCTTCGACCCCACTTTCTGTCAAGCCCCGCCGAAAGAAAAATTGAAAAAAGAAAACTTTTCTAACATTGACATTGTTGTGAAAATCAAGAAAAATGAGAAACTCGACCCAAAACGACGCTTAGCACCGCAGTAACACAGCCGATTAAAGTTACTGAAGAGCATTAGAATATACTTATCTAGGCTGGAAGACCAGCAGCAGCAGCTATTTCTACCTCTCACCAAAGGGAAGAGAACCATAGTGAAAGAATTTGGAAGTAGCTGGGGCACAAACGAAAAGAAACAAAACCTGAGGGGACCGAATTAAAAAGAAAAAGAAAACACATCTACAAGGACACTGATGCCGTTGTAGATAAAATAATCCATTCATATTTTACGATTAGGATTTAGGGGGCCTCGACCCTAAGGGTCAACTCAAACTCGAAGGATGGAGCTAGTTGTTGGTAGAGTGATGGTGAGCATCTGGACCTCCAGGACTGGATCTTTTGGACCCGTAGAGGTCTTTGTTTTTCTTTTCAATTTCCAGCCCAATATTTAATACTTCATTGGCATCTTCACCCAGTATTCGAATTAAACTGCTTAGGTTTCTTCGCCGTAGCTGTATGTGAATGTGTTGATTACTAAGAGGACGAGTTTCAGATAATGGAAATGAAAGCAATATCAATAATAGACAGATGCAAAATCTCAAACCAGCAGCCATTTTTTTAACAGGATTTCAGAAAATGTAAGCAATGCTAGCTTGTCACACACTAAGAGTAAGAAGGAGGCATTTATATAGAATGATGATCACTGTTTGTGAATCTTGCTCTAATTTTTTAATCAAAAAGTGGGTGAAAAGGGACCTCCAATTAATTCGGTTTCAACTTAATCTAATGTTTATTATTTTTGTATGTTTTGTGGTCATATATTTGTCATCTAACGAATTCTTTTAACTGAAGAGACCAAAAAAATAACACCGACCGTTACCAGGCCTAGGAACTTTTTGTTGAAATAATTCTCTCTATATCCCACCAAGTGATATGTATGCAGTATTTAATTAACTTATTTGTGCAAGCTGCTGTGAATTGGCCTAATTAATTAGCATGAAGCAAATCTCTACATGATTTTTTTAGAGTCTTGGCATCTTGGAAATTAAAGTACATTTGTAATCCCACTTGTGATTTGTAATTCGATTGTGGATATCATCATAGCATACCTCCAAGCTCACCGTTTTTGTCCTTATTCATTTTGATAACTCAAATTCTCGAACTAAAGTACTAGAGTGGGATCACTGGAAACCCCCTTTCTTCCCTATTTCATTACTCTTTTGTTTATTGTGTGTGCAGAGAAAGCCGCAGAAAACATGTTTCAATAGTTGGTGCTAGAAGGAGGGCTCTGTCCAACACAACTATTTAACCATGATGATGCAGCAAGAGTCACATCAATAGTCAATTTTGCCATCGCAATTCACGTCTGACTTGAGCATGTCTTCCGAGACGCAATTTATCTTTAATTTCACTAAATTTCAGCAAGATCAAGAAGAAGAAACCGTTAACCAAGAGTTATTTACTATCAGACAGCAACACAATTATAATATCAGAGTGATTTACTCAAATACTTCAAGTTGGTCAAAGGACCCAATAATTCTGAGAAAGGAAAGAGCAACAAAATCTTCAAACTATAAGCGGCAATACGTACAACCACAACATGAGGTAATGATGGAGTGAAGGAACATTTTGACTTTTGATGGAATGGTAAGATCAAATATATTTATGTGTTCAAATATATCTATCAAATAAACTGTGATTATGATATCTCACAATGCAGGATGACTTAAATTCGTTTTTTGAACATATTCTATCTGCTATATGATTTACTTGTTATTTAAAAGACAAAATAAAATCCAAGACTTCGTGGTATTGTGTAAATTGTCACTTGTCAGTCCCCTCATTGGTTAACAATAACTTTTGGGTTAAATTAATAAGATTTGATTGAGTAATTCATAATTTATGAATAAATTCTTGAATATGAATTACTACTCTAAAAGAGGAGCGTGTTTTTCTCTTTTAATGGGAGGCGTGCACATGGTTCTCGATTCTACAAGACGAGCATTGATAATTAGTGCATAAGTTAATTAAATCACGAATCATGCATTTGTTATTCCATCGTCCTCCTATCTAACTGGCAGTGCTTGACTGGTGCTTCAACTCCATGTATCTTTTCGTAAATGGCATGAGCTTACTACGCCTTATCAATTGGTGTCCAACTAGTAGTGCCTATTACTTCTAGTTCTTAATCGTTTGTTTACGATTTGTATCTTTAATTTAGGTTCCGTTTGTTAGTGAGGCATTATGGTTTAAAATTCACTCTTGCTGTGTGGAAAAAAATAATAATTTATAATTATGAATAAAAATTAATTGTATTAGTAAATATAATTTATTTACATAATATTTTTGAAAAAATAAATAAATAAATACATAATAAGGTTTTTTCTTGGGGGGGATTGGCAATTTTTCTTATTAAAAATTAATTTATGCCATTTATAGTCCTACCATTACTAAAATATTCAAAAAAACCTGTGTGACACCAAAAAGATTAAAAGAAAAAGAGGTGTAAATTGACAACTTATTTGATAATTTATCTTGAAAATTTAAAATGTACATTTACTATAAGAATTTTTTTAAAAAAAAACAACAAAAAGTATTAGAAAAAGATCTTATTTTTAATTTTTTATTCACACCGGAACATATATTTCTTATTTTTAATACTTAAATTTTTTTATTTTGATTTTAATTTATATGATTTATTTAAATTATATTAAATATGAATAAAATGGCATATAAAAAATGAGTAATACTATAAAATTATGATGTCGAGAGGATTATTAATTATTATAAAAATAATAAGAAGATAAATGATATATATTAATTTCAATTAAAAAAAACTCACAATCCTTTTTTTTAATTTTTTAAATCAAACAAATTGTTGAATAAAATCACTTTCGGCTTAAAAGCCACCTCTGATGGTATACATACAACAACCCCTTTACTATCAAAGCGAGGAGAGCATATCACTTGTTTAAAATTCTTGCTGTCTCATCCAGCCACTTACTCAAATGGTGACACCTGTTATTGTCAGATACCTACATTAGGTATGTTAATTTTACAAATGCCATATATTTTGAGCTAATCAAACCTTCTTCTCTGCACTGCGAAAAGCACTGCTTTATTTTCTAATTGTTCCTCGTGACCTTAGCAAGCTGTGTACCATCCAAGTTGTAAAATGCTATATTCCTTCCATTAATATCACACCTAAAGGTGGAAAAAAGATAAACGAACTACAAAATAACTAACCTCCACATTATACTTAAATAACGTACATGCACATACAGCTCCATGATCGGACTTCAATAATCAATAGCCTCTCTTTTAAAAATTTGCATTGGCACCACTGGCACTTCCTATGTTTAGTTTATTAGTTACTCAAATTTTCTTTTTGGGTGCTTAAACGGATAATTCACATATGCGAACTCCTTATACAATCATTGTTTTCTTACGAGTTCTTGTGACATTATGATAGCCCATGACCAAAGTCTCTCATCTTACCTTCTTGTAAAACAGACCTTTTTTAATTGAACCGATAAAATATAATATTTTGTTAGGCCACGGCTCTTCCTTTCACACAAAAGACCTAAGACCAGCAGCCACTGGTTGAATTTGAATTTTGAACCGGAAAATTGCGCCTTTCAATGCATGCAAATTGCTAGCCGAATGGGGCGGGACGCGGGAGGTCTGTAAAATTCATGCACCAACTACAAGGCCCAAAGCCCATTGGGGGTCCAGAAGAAGTGCCGCGCAGACCAACTTTGTCTACAAGGCCGAGGAAAGTCAAGTCTTGAAAAACTCCAATATATATCGGCAATATGTGCCGGCAGAGTCAGAGAAGGCCAATGCGTGGGTCACGATCTTTTCAGGCTCCTTCTCAGCATCTGTCTGTCTAGTTAACCTGCTTATAACTTCAACAGTTGTCTGCATTAGCATTCATTCTGGCTTTCTGTTAATGCAATGTACTTTTCATTTTAGTATAGTGTTGACGAATTCCCTTCGAAATGATGGGCTGGCACAGTGGCTATGTGTGATTATCATCGGATGCTTCATAGGCGAAAAGAATCCAATGGGGCTACTTAATTGGTAGGCAGTACTAATTAGCAATTGTTACAAAAAAAAACATGTACATTCTTTTCCCACATCTGACTGGCATCAATCCAAACAGAGAAAGAAAGTATGCAGCGATTTTACTTGATCAAGCAAATTATTTGTGACATTTTTGTGGAATGAAATCAGTTTGTTATAGTACATATTGACTTATCACTAGTGTAGTGGGCAAATGCCCACAAACAAAAAATTAAAGGTAATAATAGGAACTAGCAAGAAGAACCATCAAAATCAAATGATTCACATAAATGATTTGTGGATTGAACTATCTGAAATTTCTACTGGAATGCAGCAGATTGGTCATCTTGTTCTTGCAAAATGAATCAAGATCGGCATCAGCTCTTCTCTTTCGGCGTTCGGCTTGGGACGACTCAAGAGAGGCTGAAATTGAACTTGAATCTAGTAACGGATTAAAGTTAAAGAGGTGGGTAATATCCTCAAGTGGGTGCGGGTATCTGGTTCTTCTTCTTTAGGCGGTGGAGGAGAAACAAGATCTCGCAAAAACTATTGTGGGCTGCTTTGAAGAGAAAGGAAGGATGTTTTCTTTGTTGTCATTTTCGAAAAGAGAGAGAATAGCCATTGTGAACAAGGGTGAGGTCTTGGAATGGCATGGGCAGGCCATGAAGAGGCATATTTGTAATGGTGGATTTTGGAGGGGAAATGAGAGAGGAGAAATTTTCAATTTGTTTTTCTGATGTTTCTTTGGTTTTGAACTTTTTATTTCAATGGAGGGAGGGAGGGAGGGAGGTAGAGGATTCTTTTTTCTCAAATTTTTTTAGTTTGAATTTTCCTTTTCCCTATTTGAAGTAAAACTTTGCGAAGAGATAGGGAAGGCGCGCGTTTTTGTGCGCCGTTTAACTTTAATGGAACACGACTACACGAGGGAGGTTACTTTGCACTTTTTTTTTTTTTTTTGGTGTTAACTTGGTTTTTACAGGAACAAATATTCAAACAAACGAAAGGAAAAAAGTTCAAATAAAAAAGGGAATATGTATACATATGTGTGCGCACACATGTGGGGTTATGTATTAGTTTAAACAAAAAAATTATTCCAAATCACGTGGGGTTATGTATTAGTTTAAACAAAAAAATTATTCCAAATGTACATCATCTTAGAATGATTCTCAAAAATCTAACTCCAACTCAAGATCCAAACTTGAAAATTGTGTGATAATCTAAAATTTTGACAATTTTAATTTTATTTTAGGAGTTAACATTTAATTCAAATTATAAGTCAATTTAAGAAAGTCAAAGAAAGTGAGAGAATAGAAGTTAAATTGTTGAGAGCTGAAGAAAGAGAAAGCAAATGAGAGAAAAGAAAAAAAAATAGTTACTTTAATTATTATTAAAAAATAATTCAAAAATAAATAAGATTAATTAAAAAAATTAGAGTCAATGTGATAAAATAAAGATTACAAATATCACTAAAATTAAGATTAAGTTTAACACACAAGATCAAATTGGACTAACTACTAAGATTGTATTGGATTAGTTTGCAAATTAGGAAAAAAAAAATTATATAATGAAGGTTATATTAGATTATATGTAATACTATCCATGTTTGATAACATTTGATTGAAATATATTAAATTATATTTAAGTTGATATTGTATATCATAATCAAATAATAAATGAAATGTTCTTATTGATAATTGTGTTAATAGATATAATATGCTATTAAATAATTATTTGATACTAATATTTAATTTTATTGAGCCTAATAGTTAGAATCCTAACCTCACAGTTGTGAGGTCATGAGTTCGAGCCCCACAATAGGTTGCGAGAATTTAATTTATGTCCCCAATTTGAGTGAAAGTAATATTTTTTCTTTTAAAATATGAGTAGAGTAGATGTCCTTCGAATATTAGAGAGGCTTAAAACCTAATCGATACTTCATAAGAGCATCTCCAAAAGGCTCTATAAATTTTACTGTTCAAATATCTATTTGCTTATCTATGTGGCAAATAGAAGAGTAAAAAAATATAATATTCTCCAAAAGATTCTTCAAATATAAATAAATTAATATTATTTTAATCAAATAATTATTTTTTTTAAAAAAAATCAATAACAATTAAAGCATTTCTCTCTCTTTCTTTAATAAAAAGTAATAAAATACAAATTGAAGAGAGAGAAATTAACTCTCCAAATTTGAAGAGAGAGAATCAATTCTTATTTGAAGAATTTTAATTGGAGTGTCTTTTAGAGCTTTAAATATTAATGTGACTCTTTAAATAAATAATAAAATCTTATTTGAAGAGCCTTTTGGTGATGCTCTAAGAATTGATGTGTAAGCTAGTTCTAGTAATAATCTAATTTATAAATATCAATTGTAATCTCATGTAATTAAGTTGTACTCTTGAGAAATAGTCTCATGTAATAAAAAAAATTCAATTTTATTATAAAGAAATAGTTGAATAATTTTCTATGTTTAGTATTTAATACTAGTTTAATTAAATTATTGAATTAAATTTGGAGATTTAATGATTTAGTCTTAAATTAAATTAAATTTAAAATAAATTACTGAATTAAGTTTTGGTATTTAATATAATATGAAATTTTCGATTAAAAAAATTGAAATTAATTTCAATATTTAATTTAATTTAAACATTAATTTAAATGACAAAAAGAAAAGAGTGATAAAAAGGACAAAATAAAGGGATAAAAAGGACAAAGTATTTAATTTAATTTTATCAATCTTATTCTACTTAAACTAAGGATTAATAATCCCATGAGTAAATTTTAGACTGATCTAATGTTATGCTTGGCAGAACTGACAAATAAGTTAATTTTTTAGTCCAAAAATTTAATCCAATCCCACAACTTATTCATTCTACCAAACTTAGCCCTATTGTTATGTTTGCATGCATGGAAGATGAGATAGAATGGGCTGTCCATATAAGACCGGAAAAAAAAAAAAAAAGGCCATAGATTGGGCTATCCACATGATTGCTCAAGGACACTCTCCTATACCTGGTAAAAACTGCAGCAGCGAAGAGAAGATATTATCCCTGAAAATTGCACGGCACAAGCAGCCATCACACAATTTGAAATAAGTATCTGAGAGAAGGAAGTATATATATACAACAACAGTTCTTCAAGATGATCAGTTTGGAACTTCCTTGAACGTCAACTGTGTGGCAAACTTTTGAACCATACGAATGTTTTCTGTTGTCAAGGATGTCCAATATCATTTGCATACAAAATAAATTCCAAAGACAAAGAATAGAACTAGCAATGGTTTTAAAGGATATCTTCTCTTCAAACATTGGATGGTTCAGAATCAGTAGATTGTTGTTGCTCACGATGGCTCTCACCAATAATTCTTTGGCTTCCTCATGTTTCTTCTTTAGCATGTTGCAGATCTGCAGAATGAACTCATGATAGCTTTAGATGATAATAACCCCATGTCTATTGGCATAATCAATCATTTGAAATTTGGAAAATACAAGTCATTACTACAACAAAAGAATCAAAATTCATTCCAATGCACGTTTAAGAAGCCTGCATGCTCCTACACTAAGTTGAGTTATAAAATGTACTAAAGACAATGATGCCAAGAACTAATAGATTCCCCTTTTTGTAATTGTCGGTCTCACAGTCATCATAATTCTTCTTGATTGTATAATTTTAGGTTCTTATCATTTGATATGATTTGGACAAACCCTGTGGTTTTGAGAAGCTTTAATCAAATAAACAGACAAAACATTAAAACTATGAAGCAGCAATCAAAACATTCCTGCTCGCTTACATTCTCAAGCTCTTTTGTGTATGCTTCTGCACTTTCAACATTTCTATCATTTTCGATTCCAACAGTAATTTCTAGTTCACCCATGTTGATCTCCCGAGAGTCTAGTCCAGAGGTTGAATCGTCATTGAGAACATTCTTAGAATCTTGATTGTCATGATTGCAGACCTGGCCAAAACATCAAGGTAAGTAAAATAATATTCTTTCAGCAATATCCATAGATGTGTTGAACTACAAGCTTTCTTGAGTAAGATACCTTTCCTTCAATAACTCTTCCCGAAGATTCTTTAAAATATCTGTAGGTTTTAGAGAAACACATAATTCCAGCACACAACCAAAACCAAAAACTTACAGTTAGATGATGATACAGTCAAAAAGTACTATGTGACCTGCTTTCCTTTGGTGACTCAGAAAGACGTTTAAGGGATTTCAATGACATTAATTCTGCATTTGATTCCTGTGCATAGCTCAAAATAAACATTAGTGGAATGTCACAATAATTTCAGGAAATCACAGGACAGAATTTGAGGCTTCAAAACGTCCATAGCAATGACATAGCTCATAAAAATCTATATTAGTTATTAAAGCAATTAGTACTTTGGAATTTAAAATACCTCTGTCTTTTTTCGCTTCAAGGATACAGTGGTTAGAGGTTTTTGTTTATCAGTACCACCAACAGGAAGGGGAATATTGGATGTCATATTTGATAGAAGTTTCGAATTCTGTTCCAAGTTTCTGAAGGAATTACTTTGCCTTAAAACTGAAGGATTTGGTACTTCTTTGTTTCTTCCCATAGTCCTGTGTTGAGAGAGATGCAGTCCTAAGGAACAATTTTTAACAAAAATCTTCAAAGATAGACCTTGAAGGACACAAAGTGCTATACTCGCATCAAACCTCAAAGTTTTCAAGCTAGAAAGATCAGCTGTCCTCTTGCCAGTTTTAATCCCATCGGCTGAAATATCAGGTGTTCTCTCGCCAGTTTTAATTCCTTCAATTGAATCATTCTTCAAATTCCGGATAGCTTGCATGCTTGAAACCATGAGTTTAGGATTTCCACTTGCCTCGGCACTTGATTTACTGATCTTTTCAGCTGAGACAGAAATATCAGGTGTCTGCTTGCCAGTTACAGCCCCTTCAATTGAACCATTCTTCACATTCCGGATAGCTTGCATGCTTGAAACTACAAATTTATGATTTTTACTTGCATTGGCAGTTGATTTACTCGTCTTTTCAATTGTGGTAGAAAGGTCATGTGGTCTCTTGGAAGTTTTAGTCCCTTGAACTGAATCATTCTTAAGATCGCGGATAGCTTGCATGCTCGAAACCACAAACTTAGGATCTCCACTTGCCTCCACAGTTGATTTATTTGTCTTTTCAGTTGAGCTGGAAAGAATAACTCAAAAACTGCTATATATTTCTATAGGATCACAAAAGCTTATCCCAACATGATGTTTTCCAAAAAGATGAACATACAAACTAGATTAAATGCCAAAATAAACTTACCACATAGCAATACTATGCGCAGAATTTTGATTTTCATGTTTAACAACAGATGAGATGAAATCGAAAAACTGGAATGAAAAATGATACTTCTTCATGAATTTTAAGATATTTGGTAAAATGAATTGGGGAATGAGCCACATGATATAATTATAACAGAATATCTCCCAAGAATTTCTAGTAAGCTAAATGAAGTTACGAGTATGTATGCATAAAAGTAAAGAAAATCTTCCCAAAAGAAGAGCAAAATAAAATTAGTATTCCAAAATCTACTAAGAGTTCAGTACAAGAAGGAAACTCTTTTTGACAGTCACCAACTGTCAAATCTAAGAAGACAATAGTACGAATGGTAGAAATTCTGTATATGAGTGTAAAGCTTCAAATCAAGCTGCATTTTGAAGCTAAATAATATAAGTTTGCTAGAAGGCATTGTATAAAGATATATAAAGAAATAAAAAAAACTTTTAAATTGACATCCAAGAATCTCAAAGTTTTCTTTTTAATATAAATATTCAGCACATAACCGCTTTCTGGAAATAAAAAATTAAAAGGAAATAAAAAAATTAAATCACAAGGAAAATTTGAAATATATATGACTTCAGCTATTAATGTCTTACCCTGAGCTTTTTGTTCTTTTTATTGTAACAAGTTCTCCAGTCGTTGCTTCTTTCTCTGGCGGCCTTGAGTTACCCACAACTTTGCAGCCATTTTGTACAAAATCAGCATCGATACCCTCCCGACTACAAATTGCATAAGTGTCATTTAAGTACTGATTGTAGCGGTCATAGTGTTTGTTCCAAACTTACAGGATCATGCCCATTTCTCAAGGGACAAAATTTCAACTTGGTGTCCCTAAAAAGATGCTTTTGATAAATCAATTTCCTAGTTACCTCACCTTATATTATCATCAGTTTCGGCATCCATTTCACTTTCCAAAGAAACAGGCTTATTCTTTCTCAATTCTTCGGACTTTATACCAACCAATTTCTTACTAATTCTTGCCTCATTAGAATTAAAGTCCTCCCTGTCAAAATTAAATGAGAACAGTTTGAAGATCAGTGAATCAGATATACCTGAACAATGAACCAATATTACGACTGGAATGACTGAAATGTAACAAAAATTAAATTATTCTGCTCCATCATTTTACAATTTTGGTTTATAATTCTAAGAGCACCCAAAGCTACAGAAAAAAAAAAAATTAAAAACTTTTGGCATGGAAGGAAATACCAGATTGGGTACCTCACAAGTACATGTTGAGGTTTCACTTGGAAAATGATCAACCTCTAACCCAAATTGCAGTTGATAGCTAGGGATATCAACAAGTAGTTTATGAGTTTTAAATTTTGAGCTAATCAGTGTATGAATTAGAAAATTTCACCAGTAATTCAGACACAACCAAAGTGTAATGCCTACCCTGCCGGGTGGCAAAAATGGAAAAAAGGAGAGGTGAGGGAGCACTCTTCGTGTTCAAAAGTTATTAAAATAAATAAATAAACCTACAATGCAGATGCCTCACCCAGTGTCCTTTTCACTTCCTGGCGTAACAGGTTCCCCTTGTGCCACTTGTTCATCTTGAAGTTTTGCCTCAGCAGCGAGTTTGCTCTCACTTTGTGCACCATCAGACTCAATACCCTCCCTGTCAAAGATTGTACAATAAACAGTCATTTGACCACTAATCATGCAAAAAAAAATTGTCAATGCCATCTCAGAATGAGAAAGTTTCAGTATGACATGGTTCCTCAGATAGATGTGTTACAGCGAATCACTGAGATTCTTGACATTGTTTTCACTTCTCAGCAAAACAGGTTCACCCTCCGACAGTTCTGTGGTAAGTGACTCTGAATTGTCCACTAATGCGGTTGCAATTTGGGCATCACTAGCATAGAAGTCCTCCCTACTGCAAGCCGACCGGACAACAATTATTTTACTGGGCTAAAGTAATCTCTGGGCTAAAATAATTATAATCTAACATGTGATCTCTGGGCTAAAGTAATAATAATTACAAGCAAACATAAAACCAAAATGTAATTAAAAGAAAAAAGAAAAGAAAACCAAATATAGATATCTCACCCAGCATTCTTTTTTATTAATATAGCAGGTTTGCCTTGTGTCACTTGTTTATCTTGAGGGCTTGATTCACCAAACAGTTTGCTGCCATTTTGTTCATCATCAGAATTGAAGCCATCTCTATTGAAGAGTGTATAACAAACTGTCATTAAGCACAAGAAATGGCTCTTATAACTTAAGAGCTTTGGTATGAAAAGGTCTCCATGCAAAGATGCCTCACCTGATATTCCTAGGGTTGTTAACATTCTTTTCACTTCTGAGCGAAAAATGTTCTGCATCTGTTAATTCTTTGTTAAGTGACATCATATTACCCACCAGCTTGCTCCCTATTTGTGCATCATTTGTGAAGTCCTCACTGTCAACATTCATGATAAAGTGTTGGTCGTGATCACATACTTGATAAATGATTCATTACACTGCAGCTATACAGATGAAGTGAAAAGTATTTAATCCAGTTCTTCAAAAAAAAAAAAAAGGAAAAGAAAAGAATTTAGTCCAGTTACTCATTGAAATCAAAAGAGAAGCTAAAGAGGTCTTTTTTTCCTTCACAATTTCCACTGGAAGAGTTCTCTTCAGCTCTTTCTTTTGATTTTGCAGTCTTTTTTGACGAACAGGAGAAATCAAGCTCTGGCATGTCCACTTTAAATGATGATAACTTGTCAAAATCACCATCGAGATTAAAATCCATGTCACTGGAATAAGAGAGTTCATTAGAATAACCTAGAAACTGGAGACTTGGGCATGGGTTATCATATATCAGCTGAATTAATATGTCTCGAATCAAGAACACAAAAATGTAAATGGAAATTGATGAAAATAAAATGAAAATCTAATGCAA
The DNA here is from genome assembly GCA_018350135.1 of Citrus trifoliata. NCBI lineage: Eukaryota > Viridiplantae > Streptophyta > Magnoliopsida > Sapindales > Rutaceae > Citrus > Citrus trifoliata. The sequence continues at coordinate 28,143,830 of CM031385.1, read as the reverse complement.
GAGTTGAATGCACTAAACACTAAAATTCAGTACTTACAGTTTGTCAAAGTTGAATTTTTTCTTTCCATTTGAAACTGTGTCGAAGCTAAAATCCATGGCGTCATCTTCTGTCACTGACATTGATTTCCAGGAGCTGAGAAAGTCCTTTCCAATCTCCTTATCTGTTTTAAAGGGAAGATGGGATTTTGTCACATGAATGACATCTATCTATAAAAAAGAACAAGTCTTGAGAGGTTTATCATAAAATTCTTTTACATCTTGTGATTTCAAGCAGCAGAGATATAGGTTAGCCAACAACCTTCAGGCTTCATGAAACCGAGAGTCAACAGATAGTCAGTGGAAGAGGTTGGTCATGCTAACACAAACTTAAGGTAATTGGAGAATGAATGTGGTTTAAGTTTACATTTCGAGTTAGTTGCTTATTCGCTTTTTCCCCCGGGGCAAAACTTAGCAACAAGTTAACATTATGCCTATTCAGAATTTTCTCCATCTTCTGAAATTATTTGTTTCTGTCAGTTGCCAATTGAAGGCCTTGCTAGTTATATCACTATCGCCTGTTTCGGACTCAATTCATTATGAATTCATTATGATTTCTCAAAACAATTATCTAAAAAAGTTAAGGGATGAAAGAACACTTAGAGCAACAAAGAGAGCACCTAAAATTGACTTTTTCTCTTTGGAGTTGACAGAGATTGAAGTTCCTTCCCCTGATTCTGCCATTTCCAGTAAATCTTATCCTTCAGCACTGCATATGGATAAAATATTGTAAGAATAATTGGAACCTAGAACAGGTGGCCCTTCTACTTCATTCAAAATCTTTGTGCACATTATATAGTTACAGTTAGATAATTCAATCAATGGTGTCAAAATAATAAATAAACGAACAAAACAGTTTCTAGAGGCTATGGAAAGCACAACAAGGAAGTATCTACTAAATATATAGAAATGGCCACATAATTAATATGAAAGAATCACAGAATAGAACTATTTGAACCTTAATTAAATGTAAAACAAACAATGTAAAGCTCAATTTCTATCAAATTTGTCGAATAAAAAAACCTACACCGAATTTGATAACCTGGATGCTATTTAAACGCCTTTCACATCCAAAGCATGAGATTTGGTGAATATTAGCAATTAATTGACAAAAAAGGGCTCGAACTATACAATTTTCACATCAATATAACCGTAAAAGATTTGTGACCTGAAATTTCAAATAAATAGAACAAAGCATAATGATATTGAGAGGCGAATCAGATTCTTGGCGACTCAAACATTAAATTTTAATCACGAAATAATGGATGATCAGAATAAGAGCAAAAAATATTACATGCCAGAACTCCGAATTTGTCCACTGTATGATTTTAGATGATTCTAAACCCTAAATTGTCGAATCAACGGCTCAAATTCTTGAGTCTCGTCTGTGTGAGAGATGGAGAAAAAGAGTGGAGTTACCTGTTTGCTGTGAGTGACGAGAGAAAAGCTGCTGTTTGGCTCCAAGGAAATTCTTACTGGAGAAGTAACGCTAATTTTTGCTGTCTCTGTGTGTGAGTGTTTTTCCCCCCTTTCTGCTTTGAATTTGAATCGTAAACGAAAAGGCGGGAGCGAGGATTAAATAGCGATTCCCGGAAAAATGCCTTAACCATTTTTACTTTTGTTAGTTTGTGGTCCAATTGGTTTTATGTTCATAACCTTGCTTGATTTATCCCCCAGTAAATGGGTGACACGTCATTATATACAACTCAAAAAGTTTAATAATATTTATTGGTGATAAATTTATCACTTATTGAAACTATTATTTTTTTTATCTTACTGGAAGATAAAATTTGTGTGGAATAGTTTAATGGTGCTATATTATGTGACAAAATTATAAATTTTACTAATATTTTTAATATTAAATTTAGTGGATCTTATTATGAAATCTATTGTTCTGCCACATGAATATCATTAAACATGCTGGTGGAATAATTCCACACAAATCCTTCTCTTCAATAAAACATTTTTTTTTAAATATAGATATAGATTGAATATTAAACTCACAAATCTACTCTCACGTATATGTACAGAAATGTATATTCTTATATAAAGGGATGAATCTCACATTAGGCTCAAATAAATCTCATTAAGTTCAGACTCATGTTAAGAGCATAAATATAATTGGCTGCGCGCCAAAATGATATTAAAACTGTTAATTTTTAATGCATAAATTGATGTTAAACAATGTTCAATAAAAAAAAATGATACTATAAATATTATATCTTTGACTGATTATCGTGTTTAGAGGGAGATTGAATGGGACTCATAAATTTTCACTCCCACTCCTACTCCAATCCAAAAAGTAAACGCAGCATAAGACTTTGCCATACAGCAGCAAAGTAAAGTAGTGAGTCTTAATAGGAGGCCATCAGTGTGTACTATGCTGAGATTTTACTCAGTTTTAAAAAAGTCAATGAATCCCATTAAAATCTTTTGCTCTGCCACGTGACAGAGATTTAGCGAGCTGTCTCACCATCTCCTCGCCAATTCAGCATGCTCAAGCGATGACATAGTTTCACATAAATTTCAGTTACTGGAAGATGTTCCAACGATATTTGTCAATTTCTCGTGATTGCATGTCTTTATTGCTTAAATGAATGTCACATATTTTTGTTAAGATAAGAATGAATCTAATGATGTGATTAACTTAAGATAACATTCGGTTTAATTTTATAAAGTAATCCATCCTTGACTCTCCAATAGTTCATTTATATAAATTTAATTTTTCGTTTAATATAGGACTTCATAAGTCATGTGATTTAAATTCAATCTTCAACTAACACAATCATAAGGATACAACTTTTTCATCATTGCAATGTTGTACTATTTCATCATTCAATGTTGTACTATGTTTGCATGCATGGAAGATGAGATAGAATGGGCTGTCCATATAAGACCGGAAAAAAAAAAAAAAAAAAGGCCATAGATTGGGCTATCCACATGATTGCTCAAGTCATGCACCGTGTTTTATGGACAAATAACAAACTCGTGTATTCGTAATTGAAAATTAAAGTTGGGAGAGTAGAGAATCAATACTCAAGAATTCAAAATAAGGCCGCGCTAAACTATTTTGTGATTGATGTAGACAACGTGATAATTTTTACAAAACGACATAGAATTTTAATTTTTTTAGGCATAATGATTCCACATAGAATTAATTATCATTTTTCTAGCAAATTGAATTTCTTTTTTTTTTAAATCCCAGCAAGTAAAACAAAAGAACAAACCCCACCAACGCTAATTTCCTAACCTATAAAACAAGTCATTTGTATTTGTATCCAAATTCAAAGCACGAATTTTTTTTTTTTTAAAAAAGTGATGATATGAATACAGTGACAATCTTCGTATGGTTCGAAAGCGAATGGTGATGACTTCGATAAAGACTAAGTGAGTATCATAGTGGTAGGTGGGTGCGAGAGTGAGAAATTACTTGAGATATAAGTGAGTATAAATGAAAAAACAAAAACAAAACTATTTCTTCCACACATCCACCTAGCACAACTGATTAACCGAACGTTAATAATTTCCTTATTTCTCTTAAATCTAGTTCATTCTAATGACATTTATAATGAGATGCACAAGCTCAAAAAATAATACAACTCCATCTCAATTAGAATTAAAGTCCAACATAATTCAAATTTAGTATGAGAAATTAAAGAAAATATTATAGTAGTTACTGAGGAGATTCAATTTCCTTTATTTCAGGGTTAAAGAGAAGAAGTAGCAAATAATTCAATAAATTGGTTGTTGGCGTGTATATAATATATATGATTAAGATTTAATTAATTTTATATTTTTATTTAAAAATTATTAATTATTTATTCTTAAAAAAATAATAAAACACTCTTCTCAATACAGAATGAAAATTCTATTGGCATATAAGTACGGGAAGTAAGAGACGGACCATAATACTTTTTACATTTTTTAGAGAGTAACCCACCTTTGAAAATAAGAAAAATGTGGTGCTCGCCATGTTTGAACCAAGTCCTCCTCCATGCAGCATGCTTCTTGCAAGAAATTTTAAAATATATTAAGGCTAGTACAATTAATTAATATACATGGGTGCACATATAACATATATATTTAAATTTGATATAACTCCATTTATGTAATAATAGTTATATATATATATATATATGTGTGTGTGTGTGTGTATTGTATGGCTTGGTATATTTTAAAATTTCTACCTTCTTGCCAAATACCAACTAACCCCTCCACCAACCACTCCTTGGTCTAAAGTCGGACGAATCCTCATTCCCGAACCAACCACTCGTGCTCCCACACGTACCTTAATCAATTTTGCAGTGATGATAATAATAATACAATATAAATTTTTGTTAATTAAAAAAATAATAATAAAAATCAAATCAAGGACCGATGCACAACTCCATAAATTGATTCTGAACTCAATGAAGTCTCAAACTGAAATACCCAGAAAAATCGAATCGAAAGCCAGCATAAGGAGAGAATGGAAGTAAAAATAATAGAAACAAAGCAAATACTGCCCTCAACACCACCCTTCCAAGATGAGGGGGAACACGAACTCCCTCTCTCCCACCTCGACAACGACCCCAACATCCGCTCCTTCACCTTCCGCTACATCCGCGTTTACACCGCCAGCGCCGACATCGACCGCCACCCCTTTGACGTCATCGCCAATTCCCTCTCCTCGGCCCTCGTCCATTACTACCCTCTCGCCGGCACCCTTCGCCCCGTCGGCGAAAGCAGCTGCAATCAGCGCCTCTCCCTCTTTTGCCAGTCCGGCCAAACTTTCCCCCTAGTCAACGCCACTGCTGATTGCACTCTTGATTCTTTGGATTACGATTCGGATTCCCTGGAGCTGTTGGTGCCCGCACCTACCCTGGAGGAGGGGCTTGCTAATCCCTGCATTTTACAAGTCACGGTTTTCAAGTGTGGTGGCTACACATTGGGGACTGCGGTTCATCATTCTATGTGCGATGGAATGGGTGCCACTCTGGTTTTTGGCGCTGCGGGTGAGCTGGCACGCGGGGCGACTAAAATTTCCGTCCAACCGGTTTGGGACCGGGCGACTTTGTTGGGTCCGAGACATCCGCCCCGGGCTGAAGGTCCGGTTCTTGAGTTTTTGGGTACCGAGAAAGGGTTCAAACCCTACTCCCACGACGTTGGACCGGTTGTTAGGCAGTGCTTTGATGTCACAGATGAGTGTTTGGATGGGTTGAAGGATGTGTTGTTTGATGAGTGTGGGATGAAATTTACGACGTTTGAGGCTTTCGGCGCGTTCGTTTGGCGAGCCAAGTAAGTCAATTATCTTTGCTCTTGCTGCGATTCCTCCTATTCAAACACTTCGAAGATTGCAAAATAGACTTGTTATAATAAAATGATGCATTAACAGGGTGAGATGCTCGGGAATTTCTGGCGATAAGAATGTGAAGTTTGCATACCCGTCCAATATACGTAGAACAGTAAAGCCACCGCTACCACTTGGCTATTGGGGAAATGGATGCATACCACTGTATGCCCAGCTGAGTGCCAAAGAACTCGTGGAGCAACCACTTTGGAAAACCGCTGAGCTGATTAAGAAGAGCAAAAGGAATGCCAATGACGAGTATGTGCGCTCGTTTATTGACTTTCAGGAGCTTTATTACGAAGACGGCATTACAGCTGGAAGGGAAGTGAGCGCATTCACGGATTGGAGGCACGTTGGCCACACAAGCGTCGACTTTGGTTGGGGAGGTCCGGTGATCATGTTCCCTCTTTCCAAGAATCTTGTTGGGAGCAAGGAGCCCTGCTATTTCCTGCCGCCGCGAAAGAAAGATGGATTCACGCTCCAAGTGAATTTGCGGGCATCTGCCCTGCCTGCTTTCAGGGAAGAGATGGACAAGTTTGGTAACAAAGTTTATCAAGTCTCGGCATAGACAGTTACGTTGGTTAATTAATCATTACCCCCTTCTTCTTCTTCTTCTTCTTGTATTGTGCGATTGCCTTACCAATAAGCCGTCTTCACTTGTAATAATATTACTAGCCAGAATTTGGATCCTCTTGGTCTAGTTCTTAATAATCCTCTTACGAAGTTGTCTTGACTGGTTATAATAAATTCTTTACAGTAGTTTCAATTTTCGCGATTTCCTCCAATTCTGTGCCTCTGTAGCCTGTAATCCAAACTAATTTGTGCTCTTTAACTTTATTTAATTAGACGATTAAAATCTAATCTCAATCAACTCAACTCCTAAAGCAAACAATTCAATGGTTCGTGGGCACCTCTTCATTTGATTCATTATCCTATAGTGATAGGATATTTAAATTGTACCATCACAATGCATATAATTGATTTAAAAAATTTAGATAGACTTCGATTTTAAATATATGTAGATAGACAATTTTTATTAATAAAGGCTTAGATAAATGAATTTGAAAAAGTAAAAGAGGCAAAAAAAAGAAAAAGAAAAAGCTATTGACTACAATTTATTATTAATAAATTAAAATAGAGAAAATTACAAAATTATCAATTGAGAGCTTAATTCAAATCATAACCTAAAAACTGTTTTATTATTATTCTATCAAAAAAAAAACTGTGTAGATTAAGAGAAAAATATTGAAAGCAAATATAAGTGTTAAGGCAAGACATAAATTACATGAAATAAAATTTCAAGAACCTGAGGGGGCTAGATCATTTAGCACTTGCTATGACAGAGGGAATTGCACAATGCATGAAGATTCAAGATCATTTTCTATTCACTCAATTGGGGTGTACTAGGTCTGACTCATTTGGATGTGTAATCAAATTTATTCTATTTTTTTTTTTGAAATAAAATCTAATTAATTAATCAATCTCTCTCTCTCTCTATAAAAAAAAAATAATTAAAAAATAAATAAAATGGGACAAAAAGCAAAAGCAACGGACTATGGTAGAAGTAATGTACAAGATGCGATATGAGTGAAATCTATCCTCTTAAGTCTTATCCGCAGCCCAACACACCAATAAGAAACCATGTCAATCTGTGATGGTCAACAAAACCAGTGAACACAAACTCTCTTACCCTAGTAACAGTAACACTTACATTTGCGCACGGGCATGGCGTCCGTGTTAGGAACTCGTTCTTCCTCTGCAATCTTGGCTTCTCGCCCTCTCTCTTCTCCAGCATCAAACTCAAAGTCTGCCATCTCCTCTCTCTCCTTAAACCCCGGTACATTTTTTTCGTTACTTTTACCACATTTCAGGCTAACCCACTTCATCTTTGCTGCTTATTTTATTCGGACTTCGAATTTCTTATTTTTATGTAGTTTATGAAGGCAATTGATGTGTGTCTTTTATTTATATTTTCCTAATTTTGTGGATGTACTAAAGTATCTGGTTAACGCCCGCTTGCATATCCTTAGTGTGGTGCTATTATTTATGTATTGGTGTTGGGTCCTTTTTCTGTTCCTTATCTAGATGCATATAAGTTTGCTTTCGTCTTGTCTTTGTAGGGCAGAATTATGGAAGGAGGTTTTATGGGGGGATTGGGATTGAAGAAAAGATGGGGCGGGCTCTGTTTGCAGTTACCAATGTTGCCACTGAGGTTAACTCTGTTGAGCAGGTATGTTTTGGTTTTTTTTAGTGTGTCCACTCATTTTGTCTTCAGACCAAAATTTCATTGCTCTGATCATATGGTTCATTTAATTGGTTACTAAAAATTTATGGTGTCATGAAGAATTTTGCAGTTTTGGAGGCACTCTTTGTGTTCTTTGAAAGCTTAATGTGATGAATGAGTTTCGAAACTAAAACATGAAAGAAAGAAGAAATTGATATATGTAATTTATTCTATGAAGAGAGAATTTGGTATTATAGGGTTTGAGAAGTTTATGATATTTTCAGGCCCAGAAGAGATCCAAGGAAAGCCAGAGGCCGGTGTATCCATTTACTGCAATAGTGGGACAGGAAGAGATGAAATTGTGCCTTTTGTTAAATGTGATTGATCCCAAAATTGGTGGTGTTATGATTATGGGTGATAGAGGAACGGGAAAATCCACCACTGTTAGGTCCTTGGTAGATTTACTCCCCGAAATCGAGGTAGTTGTCGGTGACCCATATAACTCAGATCCAGAAGATCCAGAGGCCATGGGTATTGAAGTCAGAGAGTCTGTCGTGAAAGGGGAGGAGCTCTCCATTACATTCAGTAAAATCAACATGGTTGATTTGCCATTGGGTGCTACAGAAGACAGGGTCTGTGGGACGATTGACATTGAGAAAGCTCTAACGGAGGGTGTCAAAGCATTTGAGCCTGGCCTTCTTGCTAAAGCTAACAGAGGAATTCTTTATGTTGATGAAGTTAATCTTCTGGATGACCATTTAGTTGATGTTCTTTTGGATTCTGCTGCCTCGGGATGGAACACAGTAGAGAGAGAGGGCATTTCAATTTCACATCCTGCAAGGTTTATTCTGATTGGTTCAGGTAATCCTGAGGAAGGAGAGCTAAGGCCTCAGCTGCTTGATCGGTTTGGAATGCATGCCCAAGTGGGGACTGTAAGGGATGCAGAACTCAGAGTAAAGATTGTGGAGGAGAGAGCTCGATTTGACAAAAATCCAAAGGAATTCCGTGATTCTTACAAGGCAGAGCAAGAGAAGCTCCAGCAACAAATTGCCTCAGCCAGGAGTTCTCTCCCTGCTGTCCAGATTGACCATGATTTGAAGGTGAAAATCTCCAAAGTTTGTGCGGAGCTGAATGTTGATGGATTGAGAGGAGACATAGTGAGTAACAGGGCTGCTAAAGCTCTTGCAGCTCTTAAGGGAAGAGATAAAGTCAGTGCTGAGGATATTGCTACTGTCATTCCTAACTGTTTGAGACACCGTCTTCGGAAAGATCCATTGGAGTCAATTGACTCTGGTTTACTAGTCATCGAGAAATTTTATGAGGTTTTTAGCTGAGGGAGGTATTGAACGTTCCTTTTCTTCCGTAATTTTGTCACTCAAGACTGCTTACTTGATGATATTTTTGTCTATTTTCGCCTATTACTTTGTTTGATCATTATGTGAGATTTAAAAAGTACTGATGGAATTTTCATGTAAAATGAAGTAGATGTAAACTGAAATTAGAGTCTTTGATACTCAGGGAGTTGTTAGTAAACTGACGGGAAGGTTTTTATGCATGTTGAATTGTGGATACTTACAGAGTCAAATAATGAGCATTAGTCCATTAAAACTTATTGAAATTCTTTTGACAGATACTTGTGCTATTTCTTCGTGATCACGTCCTCATCCCTCAAAATCCCAGTCAAGCTTTCTGTTGAGGCGGCTTTTGCTGTCAATTCAAAAATGAGCTTTGGCCAATAACGTGTTTGACTATCAAAAGCTTACTGTAAAGTGTAAAATCCCTCCTAGATTCACCTTAAGGTTACGTTTGGATGATGAATAAAAGATGATATTAGACTAATTAGGAGGATAAAAAACTTAGTCCAATTCAGAGTCGTGTTTGGCTGTCTGGGTTAATAAATTAGTTTAAATTTTAGTCTAACATTTGTACGATTATTATTTATTTTAACTAGTATGTAATATACTAAAAATAAAAAATATTAAATTATTTAATTATAATAATATTGAAATTTAATTATAAAAGTTAACAAATAGTAATATGATTTAAAAAGTAATATATTATTTAAATAGTTTAACAAATAGTAATATGATTTAAAAAATAATATATTATTTAAAAAGTAATTTTAACTTTATTAAATTAAATTTAATATAGTTCTATCAGATATTACACCAAATAAAAGATAATACTATATTCTAATATAATTCAATTTAATCCAAAAAGTTAATCTAATCCAGTCCAATCATCCAAATTAAGCCTAAGGGTTTAAGTTGCTCTTTATCAGATTAAACATGGTTTGAACAATCACAAATTTGTCTTAAGATGCAGATTACATGTTTGACAAAATGACCGACTTGCTGCTTTTTATGCACCAACAATCTACAAATATTCCTGCAGGGCGCTTTACGTTGTCAGGATTTAGTTTCAGCAGAGAAACAACATCTATACTGAAGAAGCTTGAATAGATATGTATTTTAATCTTCAGTAATATGATTATGAATAATGCATTCATCAATTCATTACTCAGTTCAGAACAAGGTGATGCAAAACCCATTTAGAAAATGCTGTAGCTTTTACGTGTTATTGTGATTTGCAAGCGACTCCAGACCACTCCAGAATTTAGGTCTCCTCTCTTGAAAAGCAGGAGGGCATTGGTATACAACTGATGCAACGTTTATCAAGATTCCAGCTGTTAAAGCCCATATCACATATTTGTCGCCCTCTGCTTCATAGTCAAAGAAATGGAGTAAATACTTAGAGCCCATCCATTCTCTCTCTTCTGCTCTCCTGTTCTCATCCTATGTCCACAGTCATAAAAAACGATTATGATTTATGTTAAAAATATCAAGACTCAAGCAAGAAATGGAAACTGGAGTATATAAGGTGTACAACCTTGAGAAACATTTCCAATGGCGCATCAAATATTGCATCTACTTCAGCTGTATTTGGAGCTGGAATGAAGGAGTTTCTGTCAGGAAGAATTCCAATCACTGGAACTACTATTATTCCATTCTGCACATAAAAAAACCCACTCTCCATCAAAACTGAACTTACATAAATTTTCAAAAGAAACTTGACCACTTGAAAAAAATGATCTCATTTTGGGACTGGATTAAGATTATTTCTTAATTTGATGTTTTATCACAGTAAATACACTCACATAATAGGTAATTTATAAATGAGAATATAATAAATAAGTAAATTTTAACCATACATAAATAAAGGTGCATACGTGATACTTCAAATTGTAGATATGATCAGATCATAAGACGTTACTTTCCCACATTTATAACATTGCAGGATGAAACAAACACTCATGAATACTTTTTGTATCTTATTAGGATGATAGGATCATTATGTTATTCAGATACAAGGATTCAACTATGTTGCAGATTCTGTATGTAACAGCTGAATCCACATTGGCCTTGCATCAGCTGAGTTTGGGTTGCTTTTCCTCTCTCCTGCAACGCGTGGAAGCACCCCATTTGCTTTGTTACATACAGAGTCTGTAACATAGCCAGCTCCCAGATACAATTAAAAGTACTTACTTTTGGACAGTTGTCCAATTATTATTATAGCATATTTAACTTGGAAGTAAGAACCAATGGTATGAAATCATGAAACTTGGAAAAGCTTTTACATTACTCATCAACAATTAGTTGTCCATATTTAACAGCATCGGGCGGCTTTAAGTTCAATTCCATGAACTACAGAAATATCAATTCAATGAACTACAGAATTATGGAGCTGAAGTTATCAGAATTAGGGAAAAAGAATACCTCTTAAAACTTAAAAAGAGTACATACATTAACATACCTTGGTAAAAATTGGTTCAAGAATGGTAACAACATTGACAAGAGAAGGGTCCAAGCCAATCTCCTCCTTAGCCTCCCTCAAAGCAGTCTCTGCATCATCAGCATCGTTTTCCTCCCTTTTCCCACCTGGCAATGCAACTTCCCCTGAAAACCCATTTGTTAAAACTTATATCCAAGTTCGATCTGTTATATTAATAAGGTAAATTTTTTTTTATTAATTACCCGAGTGAGAAGAAAGATTCGAGGATCGCTTAGTGAGGAATACACGTAGATCCCCATCATTTCCTTCAAAAAGACAAACAAGAACTGCAGCTCTCTTCTTGGTTGAAGATACTGCAACAGAATATGAGTCTTGAGAATCCAGAGCTTCTCTTTCAGTTACAGGGTTCTGGTGTCTCTCATTGTAGAGACGAAGCCGTTGGACTAGTGTTTCAAGTCTTTCAGATCGATCTCCGGAGTTGTTGGAATCCATGGCAATGAGCTTTGTTTTGTTATTATTTTATTTCTTTGTAGCCCCAGCCTCTTCACAAACAAACTCGACGCGTAAGTCCTCTTTGGCAGCGTCTATTAAATATATTTTTTAAATAAAACATTTGTTAAAATAATTAAATATTATAAATTTTTTTTACCTATTAAATCAACTTAATTTTTAAAATATTAATTATTAAATATTTTAATATTATAATTTTAAATTACAATTGACAAATCTTAATACCAAATATTCAACCTATATCAATTTATAAATTGGTTGAGAGAAATGATCTATTCTTATTATCAAAGTTAAATCAACTTTTCTAGCTCTGTGTTTAAGATTAGATCTATCTATTCTGGCATTAAAATAAAAAAAAAGGCAAAACATACAGTTCTTGTATAAAGTAGCTTAAATGCTAAGGAACTGCGATGCTATAGTGTTATGGTGTTAGGTGGTTGTAGTCATCAACAATTCCTTAGTGGTGTCAGTCGAGGACCAAACAAGCTCATCATACCCATAATTAGATCTTGCATCAGTAACTTAACAAATGAGTTTTGCCCTTATCTTCTCCTTTGCCTCTCTCAGTGCAGTCTCTTAGTCATCCTTATGACCTTATCACCCTCCTCTGCCTTCTCGCCTCCCAATGAAATGCGACCAGAGACATCCGCTTACTCCAGGAACTAATCATTGACGCCCCAATTCCAAGATCTTCGTCGTTCAATATATCTCCTATTGGTTGCCAAAGGACAAAAAGAAACAGATGTATTTGAAGTCTAATGCTATCTTATGACACCCCCAAGTTATTACAGAAGTCTTGACGTCCGATGGAATGAGCCATTTTATAACTATTCATACTTTTAACTCAATGAGGGTCAAAATATTGCTTCTTTTACATGCAAAGAAACAAAACAAAAGATTCAAAATTTCCTTCTTTTTCAACAGAACCTTCATTCATCGAGCGCGCGGAAGTAAAATGAATATGGAAACTGTCTGTTCCATGTGTTTAAGTTAATTGAAGTTATACCCTTTCTCCCCCCAATAAAAAAAAAATTAAAAGAAATTATTGTGCACATATAAAATATTACACAACTTGTGCAACTGGAGGAGTTTAATTGGAAGCATTATGGGAACGGCCGCAAATAGGGTATATATTTGGCTGTGTTGAGGAACATATTTGCAGTTTGAACAGATTATGCCAAGTTCCTTCCCTTAAGAGGGGTTGCTTCACGCTAGATGTCGTGGATTTATAATTTATTGCAGAAGTTTATTAGGAAAAATACAACTTGGAAAAATTTAATTTGAATCCTTCTACGACATAAAAGTATCTCTGTTTACATCTTTAGGAAACTTGAACTTAGGGTTCCCCTCCTCAAAAGCTGGTGGCTTTTGGTACACCACTGATGCGGCCCTAACTAAAATGGCAGCAGTAATACCCCATATCAGATACTTCTTGTTCTTTTGTTCATAATTGAAGTAGTGCATTAGATACTTCTCTCCCATCCATTCTTTCTCCTCAACTCTTCTATTTTCATCCTGAAACAAACATTTCAAACATAATTCTTAAAAAAACAATCATAGCATGAAAAGAAAATAACAAATACTAGACAATGTGCGAAGAAAACCTTAAGAAACATTTCCAAGGGAGCATCAAATACTTCTTCCACTTCTCCGGGATTTGGGGTAGGCTTAAATGCTTTCCTATTGTGAAGTATGCCTATTACAGGTACTACTCTGAGTAGGTACTGCACAGACAAGTAATGAATGCTGATTACCGATCAAATTTTACAGAAATCACATAACTCATCTGAACCCATTTCGCCATATACCTCTTATTAACCAATAGAAAAGAAACAAAATAAGAGAGCATACACAAAAAATCCTTCAATACCTTAGACAAGAATGGTTCAATAATAGTTACAACATCCACAAGTGAAGGATCCAACCCAATTTCCTCTTTAGCCTCCCTTGTCGCAGTTTTCCCATCATCCTCATCACCCTCCTCTGCCTTCCCACCTGGCAATGAAACTTCTCCTGTAACCAAGAATCCAATCACTTAAACGACCAATAAACGACCTATAAATAACCAATATTTCCATAGTTCCTTCCACAATCAACATCATGATCTATTAAGTTTCCGTTTGTTCATGGAAAGAAAAAGGAACGAGCAAAAGAATTTAAAGTCTCAAATTTACCCCACAACTAATGCAATTAATAAGTCCACTCAAATAAGCCTTTTAGCACCACAAACTCAAACTGCAATGAAGCTACCACGCTTTCATCATGAAAATAATACAAAGATTTAAAATGTTCTGCTTTACAACGGAACCTCAATAAAGGATATTGCTCAAGTGAGTCAAATTTGCCACTACCTCCCTAGAAATCCATAGAAAAAGAGTGCAGATTTAGTTCACTTTTTCTTCCATTCCCAAATTTAAAGCAAACCTCGAGAAGAATATAATTATGATATCCACGATTCCAGGTCAATATAAAATTCAATTGTTCCTACAATAGCAATCAAAGTAACTGATTGATTCAAAAGTCCAAAACTTAACTTTCTTCTTCTTTTGCGTTCCATAAATTTTCCACAAAGCAAATATAAATCACACACAGCAAAAAACAAAGAAATGATAAACTGAGTATGATATTTCTACAACCTCCATCATTTTCATTTCATAATCAACAAGGACGAAATATCAAATTTTAACAAGTTAAACATCTTCTTTATCCAAAACAATACTAACCCGAGTGAGTAGACAACCTTGAAGCCCTCTTTGTGAGTATAACCCTCAGTTCACCGTTATCTCCTTCAAAGAGACATACCAAAACCGCAGCTTTCTTGGGTCTAAACGTTTTTGCGTACCTAACTCTTGGAGAAGCAGATTCTTGAAACCCCACTAGGGAAGTCACCTTGCCTGAAGTTTCCTGGATTTTTTGCTCCATTTGATCATAAGTAGAAGGTGGTCGCTTGTAATCGCGTAAATGTTGGGCTATCACAATCAGTCTCTGTATGTTGGATTTGGAGGACGACTCCATTGAATTTGACTCTGCTAAATTGTCTTGGTAGTTTGAAGAAGACTCACTTTGATGAATAACGGACAATGATTAAGCACATACAGACATATGGTGGAAGTTTGAAGAAGACTCACTTTGATGAATAATGTACAATGATTAGGCACATACAAACGTATGGTCAACAACAGTTCTGATCTTTACAGTTAATAGTTTTCAATGCAGTTTAATGCTCCAGCAACTTGCAAACAATAAGCATGTCCTGTTGGTCAAAATCCTACGCTTTCGGTCTGAAAAATGGACAAATAATATCTTTGGGAAATTCACACAATCAGCCATAACTTCTCTTTCTCATATTGGATGGAATTGGGCTTGGGCCCTCTAAAGAAAGATCACTTACTGGACCACCGGTAATTGTACAAATTACAAACTAATCGTTTAATTTGGCATGGTGATTCATGCCATTTTCCATCCATCTAATTAGGGGAAACAATTGAATAGTTTTTTGCTTGGAATAGCTGCTTCTTTTGTTGAAGACACTGCACAGAGACAATTATTATTTACTTATTAAAAAGTTTCTAATACAATAAAATCAGTTGTCTATCCTGAAAGCTGGGCAAACAAATGGATTTTAGTTTCAATATCTCCAGGGTAGTGTCTTTTTCTTGGAGCAGACAGTTTCTCTTAGTCATTTTCTTAGAGATTAACAAAACATATACGTGTAGATCAAACTGAAACAAGACGAAACAAGGATGTGAATAACAACAAGAGAGGTTGATGAACATTTATCAATAATTAGAGAGAAATAATCACTTTAATAGCAAAGGAAAGCAACTTCAGCTTCTCACAGTTTTCTAGCTCTTAGCCAAAACCCATTTACTCCTCTCTAACGTTTCCAACCGGAAAAGAAAATCAAATGTGAACAAGTTTCAGCTCTCACAGAAGCAACCGAAATGTGTTTGTCTTGGTGGTGTTAAGACTGTTAGCTTCAAATTTGATGACTGATGAGGGGAATCTTTACATTATGGATAAACTCATCTACAGTATTTGTTGAGGAAACATGCAGATCTTTGTGCCGAGATCCAGATCCTGCACAAATAACCTGGTAAATGAAAGTTATATAAAATTGAAAGTTTCAAATCATTTAACAACAAACCTGAGTAAAGCTAAAGGCAACAGCTCCCACAAGTTTGTTATTTTGTTCTATCTCTCTGCTTAATTCTCGGCACTTGATGCCAATTGCCTTCTTGAATCTGATCATACTTGGCCTTCTCTGTTTAGGGACATCAAAGCATGACATATGCATTGCAGTTACTACTTTTAACACATACAACAAAATATCACAAACCCATTTCATTCAATAAATCTGGGTCATGGTGGATTTATTGCATATATTTATTTGGAGTACAAGCCAACAATGTTTCTACAAATTCTTTCAAGGGACTATAGTATCTTTGTTTATAACAGTCGGAAACTTGAACTTTGGGTTTTGCTCTATAAATGCAGGTGGCTTCTGGTAGACCACTGATGCAGCTCTAATCAGAATGCCGGCAGTTAAACCCCAAATCAAGTACTTCTTGTTTTCATATTCATAGTCAAAGAAGTGAAGCAGAAATTTCTCTCCCATCCATTCTCTCTCCTCATCTCTTCGGTTTTCATCCTGACAAATATTTTGAACACTTTCTTAAAATAAAATAATTATAATAACACTTAAGTGTTAGTACTTGTAGTAATTATCAGAATAAAATGTTTAGATAACGCCAGAGAAGAAAAACCTTGATAAACATTTCCAAGGGAGCATCAAACACTTCTTCCACTTCAGCAGGATTGGGTGTAGGCGTGAATGCCTTTTTATTGCTAAGTATGCCTATAACAGGAACTACTCTAAGGAGGTGCTGCACAGAAAGGAAGTGACTGCTAAACCCAAAAAGTAAAGCTGAAAGATAAAACTATTAAATTGTATCTTTAATCAATGAGATGCTTTTCCTTTTTTTAATCCCTTTATGATGGAATGAAATCCAAAGACTAAAGCATGTATAAACATATGTGTGCAAATAAGTCCCCGAAAAGAGTGAGTTGGTCAAAAACCAGAAGTTGCAACATAAATGAGGATGCAAGTTCATTCTACCCCAAAACAGGAGTACGTTTGGATCAATATGGCTAAACAGAACCAAGCAGATCCTCATAAGACATTAAATGTGTAAATCAAGATTAAGAGATGGACAAGTTATTAATCTATGAACAGGTGTATGCATATGAAAGACCTAATGGTTCATGCATAAAAGAATGCAAGTAGGAAATGCAAACAATTTTGCACTTTGAAACGAGGAATGTCAGATAAAGTTTGCTTGCCAGTCATATTAACATCGACAATCAACTCTCAAAGTTCAAGGTAATGTACAAAGTTTAAGAAACACCCACATCTTTCCAGAATTGTCCTATTTTTTTCATCCTTGTAATTTATGGCCCCAAACCCCCAGCAACATTCCCAGCCATACAAGAGTTCTCACATGGCTCCTCGATTACCAATCTAATTCCTTGTAATCCAGGCAGCAGAATACAGTAACCCACCATACCCCAGTCCCCCTGGGCAACCAAACCTTGGTAGTTGAAAAATTGACTATTTAAGCAGAAACTTATTAGAGGATTTATCAAAAGTTTATTGTCTACTTAAAACCATATACATTCAGCTTCTCCATGATAAGGTTATATAAGAAGAGCAACTTAAGGTTTTTGACAAATCACGTGATTCACATCACCTTCAATTGTATCACAAAATTCCCCTGATTCACACCCAGCCAAATCGCATATATTTCAAATAATTAACAGCATCAGCATATCTTGAGATTTTGCTTCTACTTTTAATTGTAACACAAAATTATGAAAACAAAATAGGAGCATAGAAGAAACATCCTTCCATACCTTTGACAAGAATGGTTCAAGAACAGTTACAACTTCCACAAGCGAAGGATCCAACCCAATTTCCTCCTTAGCCTCCCTTGTTGCAGTATCCCCATCATCCCTGTCACCCTCTTCTGCCTTCCCACCAGGCAATGAAATTTCTCCTGCAACCAAATAGGATTCAGGCCAGTGGCCAATCACCAAAAATTCCAGTCCAAAATCGTCGTCCTGCACTCAATCTCCAATTAGTTACCAGAAAGTGAAGGGAAAAAAAGAAATTAAAATTTCCAATATTATCTGATAACTAATGCTCTAGTTAAACAAGTATTTCACAACCGAAAACTATTACACTTTCATCAAAACTTCAAAAGTCTCATTTTCACATTCTTTTGCATATATTTCCCTCAGTTTTCAAAAAAAAAAAAATTCACAATTTCGAATCTCAGTAATACTCGACTTGATTCTGTGGAAGCAATCAAAGCAACTGATTCAAAACCTTATCTTTCTCTTCCTTCGAAACCCAGAATTTTCTCAAGAACTAAATAAAACTCCTCCATTCAATAAACAACTCCCCAATCAAGCTAATATTTTCATCGTTTAATAAGAACACCATAACAAAGAAAAAAAAATCAACAAAATTTTCACCAAACAAAAGGGTGTGGCTGTAAAAATTACAGACCAGAGTGAGTAGACATTCTAGAAGACCTCTTAGTGAGAATGACCCTCAAATCACCAGCATCTCCTTCAAAGAGACAGATCAAAACAGCAGCTTTCTTGGGTCTAAACCTTTCAGGGTCCTTAAGAATTGGAGTGACAGATTCTTGAAACCCCACTTGAGAAACCACCTTGCCTGCAGTTTCTTGAATTTGTTGTTCCTCCATTTCATCAAAAGGAGGTGGCGGCTTGTAGAGACGCAACTGTTGGGCTAAGGCAACCAGTCTTTGTGTCTTGGAAGAGGCTACTGTTGACGATGAGTCCATGATTTTGCTAAACGGGAGTTTTCTTAGAAAAGAGATCATCAGCGTATCATTTGCATTTGGCCATTTGCATTTGCATTATCAATTGCAATTGTATTGAAATGAAGAGCTTGAAGCTTTCCTTTTGATGAGCTGTTAAACTAACTAAGCACAAGTATGACAAAATAATATTGTTAGGGGGATACAAAATTTGTAGGGTATTGTTAAATACGTTACATTCATTTTTTTTTATACTAATTTTTTAAAATATTATTTTAAAGAATATTAATTAATTTACCTATAAAAATTTAACAAAAAATTAATGTTAAAAGTAAAATAAAAATAAATGTAAATTATTTGTTATTATTTTATTTTTGGGTTAATTTGATAAATTAATTTTTAATATTAATGTTTATTAACAAGATTGTTGTAATAGTATGAAAATTACCAATTCTTTCATACTAATAATGGTTGATTAATTTGTTAATAAAAAATTATTGGTTAATTTGTTAATGAACTTTTTTATAGATAAATAAATTAAAGTCTTTAAAATTAAAGTAAGGGTATTATCGTTAAAAAAAAAAAGGTTGTGAGTGTCATATATTTAATATTAAGAATGTTTAAAAATATTTTTTAAATATAAAAATTAAACAAATATTTAACTTAAAATATATGAACTAAAAGATTTTTTTTTTCTTCTAAAATTTACATGTCAAATAAGACATCATTAATTAATAGCAGTTATAGATGTGTCATTAATCAATGATTATAATATATTTTAGAATAACCTATTGTTTTTATAATAACATTAATGAGATATTTTTACAATATCAATAAATGAGTAATAATAAAAATGAAACATCATTAAGCACTCAACCTCTATAGTCTATATCCTAACTTTATATCATTAATTTTTTATTTTTTTCAATTAATGTAGCCTAGATGAGAAGAGTGTTTCTGCTTCACCCTCCCAATAAAATGCTAGTACAGAACAATAATTCCATGACTTTGTTGCTCGTCGTTTCTTTCTTCATTCATAATATAGGGAGCTCAAATCTCCCATAATTGGCATTTGACGCGTAACTGTTCAAGCCAAACAGATTACTTCAATCTGCGAATGGCATTGTCGGTGCATCTAATCTTGGACGGTGTTCATAATGGGATAACATGACCGTTAACAACCACAACAAGACACATGAACTCGTAAGTGATACCCATTAGAGATATTAGATTTAGTTGGCTGACAATTATGAACATTACCATGTCACATATGCTGTGGATATTATCCGTTTTGTTTTAGCAGCTGTCTGTGAGTATGCGTCTTTAATGGGATTTGTAGCATTTGAGATTAGGTTGGTGTGGAAATTGACAGGCGAAGGAAGAGTGTGTTTGGTAAGCTAAAACTTGACAACATTAGAAACAGCTCTGGACAAACGTGGCAAATTCATCTATATTATAGTCCCGTGTTTGATGATTTCATAGTAGTTGTAGCCGAAGATTAAAAGCCACGGCACCCAATCTCAAACATGCCCAAATTTTGTTTAATTTGACCCAATGAAAGTTATATTTAAGAGGCACCCTTCAGCTGTTTACAGCAGCAGGTGATGATTCTTGATTGCCATTGCGCTAGCGTGCAACAAGAGCATGAGTCATGACATGACGACAGAATCTACATTACGTGCCATTGATTAGCAGCGCAAATTGCTAAGTGGTAAGAAATCTGGAAGAGAGAAACCGTACGGGTTTTGGTCTTGTATTTAACATTCTAGAAAGTCATCTGACTCATCCCGACAGAAAGACTCCATATATTTACATTAGTATAAATAATTTTTCTGTCATAATATACAGTAAAGAGAAAAAAATAAAAAATAAAAATGAACAGGTCAATCCCCAACTCCTGACCAGTTCGATTACATTGCCGTTTGTTCTACATGCCAGAAACAAATTGATTTCACACCATTCCATGTACACAATCAATAAAAGATCATATGAATTTGAAATCAAAAATAGATTTGCCCTCTGTAACACTAACACGAATGAATGGAAACCAACCATGTGCTATTAAAGTCTCAAAAATGGCCAGGTACTAAGAAGCCAGTTGCTCTTTCTTATTGCTTTCTTCTTTGGCTTTGGTGTTCCCTTCACTGGAAGATGGTTTTTCAGCATCTGGAAATGATAACCTTCGAGCCTTTGAAGTTCCCTTCCCATTAGATATCGAGGGTTTAACTGAAAGTGAAGATTTTGGTGTTGGTGAATTTGAGCCTTTGCCAGACTTCCCTGCTTGCGTGCGCTGCACCTTCTTTTGGCTAATGGACGGAGAAGGAACACGGATTTCCCAGGGTCGAGCGGCAATCCAGCGTTCCTTCCAGCTCCAACCCCAATCAGCTTTGCCAAGTTCATATTTACCAAGGGAATTAGGGTTGGCCCTCCACTGCAAATTATGTCTGGTCATTGTTAATTTGATTCATTCATACTGATGCAGCACAGAGGGTATATGTCAGAGCTTGACATACCTGATGCGAAAAGGCATAAGCCATAGCCCGCTCTCGCTTGACTGCTGCTTTTTCTCTCTGATTTATCCTTGAGAGAATTTCCTCCATTGTTTCAGGGCCTCCACGCCAGTCAATCTGCCCATCATTTCAACAATTACTCGGGGACGCGGTGGAGAGAGAGAGAGAGAGAGAGAGAGAGCAAGAATTTTGACATGTTTCAAATAGGCCTTTTATCTAATATGAATAATCAATGGACATCAACTAGACGACCACAGACATCAAAAAGGATGTTTTCAAGCTTATGGTTTCAGATAATATTATAACCAAAGTGAAATGCGGAATTTCGTGCAGTAACAGGAAAACAGATCATAATAGCACTTATACCTCTGTCACGAGTGCAAGGAATTACAAAAGGGAGTAAAAGCATAACAACGTCAGAGTCAAATTTTCCTGGAGGAAAAAGAAACCTCTGGAACATATGAAAATATGTGATGCTAGTCATCGGAAGGACTTAAAATTGTGCTTGTGGCTTTAATTGAGAAGACAAAAATGCAAATTTGAAATTTGGAGCTTTCTTTACCTAATGGTGAGGTTGTTATGATGACCTAGCAGGATGGACAGTTAGTAGTTCTGTTGGTCTTAGGTCTCAGACAAAAGTGAAATTGCATTGTATGTTTGGAACAAAATATTCTGTAATTCAGAAACTTTTAACTAACTTCAGGGAATATTTGTAGGATTTCAAAATATAAATCACAAAGTGAATTTTAATCTAAATTGGAAGGATTTCACACATTGCCCAAGAAAGTTTCATTTTGCTGGTATAGAATGCACTTTAACCCTGACGATTCTCACAAATGGTAAGTCCAAGTACTAACCTCTAGTGAATTAAGCTTTGCGTCAAGTTTTAATTGATTCTCTAATTTCTTCTGTCTAAGTCGGCCTTCTTTTACCATACACAGTCTGCGAGCTCTAATCTCAGCCTGTAGTTTGCTCCAAGTATGAAGATAGCTTAACGTTGTTGTAGCTTGCTTTTGAACAGAATGACGTTGGCTTACTCCCTGTAGTCTTATGGTCCCTTTTAGACGACGAAAATTTTTTCTAGCCTGCAAGAACAATAAAGAGATCAATTATGTATATCAATAAATTTGTATAAGCATATGACTTATATTAATAAGAGGTGTGAAAAGCAGTTAGGAGATCTAAAGCATCTATTATATCTTTAATGCACCACAGAAACTTTAAGTAGTAGAGATCCTACACCATGACATCCGTAAATTCCAATACCTCAATGAATTGCTCTTCTCATAGACAAAATACTACTTATCAAAATACTACTCATAAATTCCTAAGAAGTAATTGAGGAAATCCATATGGATTGAGCATTGAAAATATTCATGAGACCAACTTCCCAACTCACTGCACACTGGAGTAACCTGACCAATTACTGATCCTAACTAGTTGGGATTAAGGCTTTGTGGAGCAGAGTGAAGCTGTTAGGCGATACAAAGTTGACATTATCAAGAAAGGTTCAATCAGTGAAGGGTAATGAAGAAAATTCTTCATATGTGATTGCAACTAACAACTAAAGTTGCAGCAAAGAAGCCCAAAACATCTCTCTGCCCTTATATGACAAAGAAATGTCGAAGGAGTTTGTGCAGTGCAAACAGCTTCACATATGAGCACAGTCCATCTTTTTGGGCACAGGAGTATTATAAGCGTATGAGCTTCAGAATGTCAAAAAACAACAACAAATGTGTACTTTTTCATACTATCCCCTCAATTTATAAGATATGCCCATTCCTTACACTCTAGAACAAAAATTCAGACTAATTAGGAACAAAAATCCCCGCTTTAAAAAATCCCTCATAACATTAAAAGGCTTTCCATCTTTAAATTAATCGGATGGAGTCACTGGCTGATCACTTATTGCTTTATGATCTCATGATGACTAACAATGAAATGTTGCAAAATGGATAGGAAAAATCACTTGTAAAGGATCATAACACGACAACAATCTGGAATATGAATTTGATGTCTTTAGCATGTATAACTTATAACACAAGGTACCTTGTAGGCACGAAATGCAGTTTGTATGCGTATTGCAGCTACATCCTCAACTGGCATGCCAAGAGTGCTACCGATAGCAAAAATACTAGACTCTTTGCCCAAAGGTTTTTTCCACTTGAATCCTTTGGATTTTGCAGAAGCTGAAGATCCCTGTCAAATAATGATTTATTAATTATAATCCTAAACTCGCAACAATATCACTAAAAAATAAAGATAGGGGCACACAGACACATTTTATAAAAGAACATCTTTAAATGGTCAACGATAATTTCCAAAACTTAGCTTGAAAAATAAACTTAGACAGTTGCCATATTAACAGAGGAAATTTCGCAGCTCAGTTTATAACATGTTCAAGCAAGGTGAAGCATTGAGAGGGTTACATACCTTCACTTGTTTTGAACTGCCAACCTTCACTTTCTTTTGGCAAACAAATGTCTTAAACCAATCTCCACCCATTCTCTCAATGTTCAATGTCCTTATTCTTCAATTTAACATAACCCTGTAAGCAACTTCTATTTAAGAACCAGAATCAGCATTGAGCCAGCATACAAAATATTGACTTTGAGTATCTTAAGTCAAAAAGTCAGTCAGATCATATTCCTTCTTTTTTTTTTTTTTTTTTCTTTTTTTGGCTTGCTATTTCTCAGCAACGAAACGGATGGTCATCACTCGTGAATAAATTGAACCATCCACCACGCATAACTAGAAAACTAAAGGAACAAAATCCTATCACCCAGTACGCTTATGAAACATTTCAGCAGACAGCAGCTGTGTACGGAGAAGCAAGTTAATACAACCAGTTTCAGACAAAACTAAACACGGAGTCAAAGTTATTCAATTACTATTAGCGTCAACATCTCTTCAATATCTCCAAAGCAATAAATGGGCATATAAAGATGAAAGTTTTAAATCTAAATAAAAAAGCAACACAGAAACCAAAACCAGATAACAGAACATCCATTATACAGCAAAAGGTTAAGGATTTCATACCAAGAAAAAGGCAGCAAAAGGTCCGGTTCTGTGCATACTCTTCTTAGAACATGGGGTACTCAAATATCTTGGACCAAAATATAAAAAAGAAAGAAAAATGAAAAATATGGGTGGGAGGGAGGGTATAGTTTCTTGTAAGATTGCAGTAAAGAAGAAGCAAAAGACCTGTCCTTTTTCTTATTTTAATTACATTTTGAGACGGCGAGAAAATTAGAAAAGAATAAAAGGTAGTTGAGAAATGTATGAGTCAGTCAGTTTTATGGCCCAGTTGCCAGTCTCAATTGTTTTTTTTTTTTTTCAAACAAGACATGCAACTCAAAGTCTCATTTTTCTCACACCAATCAGTGACCCGCCCAACAACTCAGTTTGTGTTATGTGTTTCGCCGTGTGTGTTGGTCTCCCTCTTTGTTTTGAATATTTCAACAAAAGATACTTATTTTGACAGCACAACAAACTAGTTTTGATTAAGATAGGTTGCTTATCTGAATCTGTAATAATGTTTCTCATGTGCTTCTTCTTCTTCATCTTCTTTTTTTTTTTTTTCTTTTTTCATTTTTCTTCCTTGTTTTTAATTAAAAATGGAAAATAGTTTCTCAACGGTGGTAGCATTATTAGTGTATATAAAATATGGAACAAAAAGAGATTTCAGTTGTTCAATTTTTCTCATTTCATGGCTGATTATTGGGGAGTTGGGGGATGGTGTGGGTGCTTCATGGGTTTACTTTTGTAAATTACAATCCGCTTTAATGATTTTGTGGGCCGTTGATTAGTTTGGATTTGATTTGGTACAGAGGACTCGAAAGATGGAAAATAATTGGAGTGCTAAATCCTTATGTCACATCTTAGGCTCTTTTGAATTAAAAAAAAAAAAGATAAATAAATAAATAAATTGGCAGAAGGTGATGGGCTTGGTAGTAAATGGGTTACGGGTGTTAATTGTTGAATAGCTGATTTGATACAAACCGTTGAAATTGAGAGATGATTCGGTGGCTCGATCCAGACGTTAAAAAAAATGTTCTAATGTCAGAACGGAAATTTGGTCCCGGCGGGGCTCGAACCCGCGACCTTCGGCTCATAAGACCAACGCTCTAACCAACTGAGCTACGGGACCTGTTAGCAAAACTTCTCACGTTATCTTACTTAACATCAAATTAGTGCCTTTATTTATACCAATTTCTCGAATTAAAATAAATTATTGGCTTGACTTTTGAGCTCTCAAACTTGGCCCTCCGTCAATTCAGTCATTATCAGTGGTCGCATTTCGAAAAAATTAAAAAAAGAAAAAGATTATCAATCGCATAGAAAATATATATCCATATATATATATATATATATGAATAATGATGTGTGCACCGAAAAGGAGCATAAAAATTAGTACAAAAATTATAAGAGCTAACAAACAAAAATAAATTTGTCTTGTACTGAAATTTTTTCAGAATGGCGGTTTATTATTTTCAGTGTTAATTCTTATGCAACTATTACTACTGACTAAACCTATTCAATAGATTCCAAAATTACATCCTTTTCAATAACTAGTTACTAGGCTCAAAAAGGGAAAAAAAAAAACCTAGTTATTAATTAGTTTAAAAGTTTTTATTCTAATTATCAACCACAATGACCTACTTAATAATCAACCACGAAATGCGAAGCGTAGTTAATGAAAAATACCACAATCTTGTAGTCCCACTTAGTAATCAACCTTGGAATTGTTTTTTTATAATAAAGGATCATTCTTCTCTTATTTTTCCTCGATTATGTATGCATGCAACTATCAAGTTGCAGGTAATATCATGATCATCAACTCTCCACCCAAGCATAAGATCCATCTTATTTCTTAATAATGACAAGAGAGAGCTGCCCCAATAATAGTAACTCTTTAGAACTTGAGAAGTAATGAGTCTTCCATTATCGCCGATATAGAACAACCAATTGATCATTCAAATTTCCTTCTTTTTTTTTTTTGGTTTAATTTCAACATCAGCGTCGTGATCATGACTGATTGACTTGACTCCCTAACTCATATAATGGCAAATTACATAGCATTATATGATGCCAATATCATAAGACATTGCAGATTAAGCCAATATTATCATCTACGAGACTCCGCCACCGTAAATACAGGGACATTTTATGTATCAAAACCCAAATCCCATAACCCATTGTAATTTGCATAATCTAGGAACCAAAAACCTACCACTAAAATGTAAAAAAAAAAAGAAAAAAAAATTGAAATCCAACAAAATGAATGCGATGATCATAAACAAGTGATGACTGTTATTAGATAACATAATCAGATTACTTAGGCTCCGTTTAGTATAACTTTTCAAATAGAGCTTTTGGTAACAGAGTTTTTACTTAAAAAAATTTAGTTGTTTGGTTATCAATAAGATCTTCTATTACAAATTTATGAAATTACTTGAATAGGTAAATTTTTTAAAATTATGTTATAAAAAAATAAAATAAGATAATCAAATAAATATATAATATTTTAGATATTTGAACATTTAAAAAAAACTTTTAAACTTGTACTCTCAAAAACTCAAAATTTGAGTTTTTACTAATAAAGGTAAAATAGCTTATTTAAGATGTAAAAACTATACTAGAAAAACAACCAAACAACAAAAAAAATTATGATAGAGCTTATGTGATTAAATAAACACTTATAACCATTAGATAAATTATATCAAATAAGTACTTAATTAGTGTGTGCAAAGATTTATATTATAATCTATGATGGTGCGAGAACATAAAAGATTAATAAACTATAGAGAGACAAAGTTTTTGATAATCAAAACTAGATCGTTTTAAGTTTTTTTTATACTAATTTTAAATATTGTAAATTTATCAAAATAATTAAACTTGAAATATTATTTTGTAATAAGATTCTCTTAGTATATATAAAAAAAAAACAAAGGACACCTAAAATCCGAAATTAAAAAAAAAAGATAAAATCCCAAAGACAATAAGGAAAATAGCAAAATAACTTAAAATTACAAAACAATCAAGAAAGAAATAGAATTTTCAAGCTTGATCTCAAAGCTTTGTCTCATCACAAGCCTTGAAATAGTATATAATATACCCAAAACAAATAATTGTAACATAAGCTATGATCCCAGAAAGGTACCTTCCTCATCCTATCCAACCATCTCACATCAATCTATCTAATACTTTTGATATGATTATATTAAAAACCAATGAAATTCTACAAGTACTTTAAAAATCATAACCAATGTCGTATTATTAATTAGATTATTCAAAGCTTGGAATTCTCATTGTGTTTAAGTGAGGATGGATACTAAAATATAAAAAATATTTTTTTTAATACATTAGAGACGGTATTTTTTTTGTCAGTTAGTGACATTTTTCTTTGTTAAAATGAGAATATTATTAATAGAATAATTATATATGTGTGTGTATCCTCTTACTCGGCAAATATCTCTCACGACACAAACACATTACAACTTTGTTCTTTATTTATTTTTTGCTTCAATTTTCTTTGTCCGAAGAAGACGTTGCATGCAATGTTCGCTCAAGTTATGAAGAATTAACTAAAGCTGGATGTTTCCATGAAATTGCACCAGAAAATGATGCCCATCTGACAAGTCAAGTATGCTTGTACGACTTTTGTGCAGCAATCATAATATTCTCTTCATATATGTAGAATATTTGGTGGTCAGTGCTAGCTGCATCAAGTAATTTTTCAAACAAAAAGAGAAGAAAACCTTAATTTTGATTAATTAAAGTAATGCATACGTCCTTGCAGAGTCTATCCCGAGTTTTAAAACAAAACAAAGCCTTCCTGCTATCAAATTTTGATCAATTTCAGACTCAGTTGCCCGGAATTGAAGATCGCATATTATAGCCTTTACTTCGCGAAGTTTAATATTTAGTAATATTTTAGCACTTTAATTATGATATAAGTGTCCCCTTCGTATATATAGAGAGATTAAGATAATAGTCTCCTAACCCATGTGACTGTATAATCAATTACTATTACACGTTCCATAGAACAAAATATTCGGATATAATCTTTTTTAAAAAGATTTGTAATTAAAAAAGCTGGTAAATGTTGACAAAAGATTTGATTTAGTTTAAATTTAAAACATGAAATCTTTTAGCTCTTTCCCAAATCTAATTAAGAGTAATAACAATGTAGATTGGTTACCTTAAGGAACTATATTAGAGGATATCTTCAAAGATATGCTCACATTGATTTTGCCAACCTGGAGATTGCTTTATGAAATGAGTCTTTCCTTTCATCCACTCATTAATTACCATAAATTCACCATTGCGCATTTATATTTTGCTCATTGATAGAAAACTCCCCCATCAATTCACTACCAAGTATATATATATAATAACCTGTTGTTTGTCTGTAGGGTTGTACCAAACCAATGAGACTAAAGCTGAAATTTATATCACGTATATACGTAATCAAATTTGATGCCCTTCTAAATAATGCATTAATTTAAGAATGTTTTTATTACTGATAAAAACCGTTTTCAAATGGTTAAAAAATGTGTTTACACCCAATCCACTCTCATTGTTTGATTGAAATAAATTATATATATATATATATATATATATATACATACAAATTCACACACACATATATAAAATTTTCTTTTTCCAAGTGGTGGGGTCCATAACCAACTCCATAAATTACATGCAGTGAGGTGATTCAATGGTATAAGAAAAGAACAAAGAACTGGGTTATGAAAATGGCAAAAAATCTCCTGAGATTTTAAGACACCTATTAATGCATGTCGAGACATAGATCATACATGTTACAGTTCTAACTTCGAATGGTCTGAAAGACCACTAGATGCTGGTGGTGAAATTTTCTCATATTGAGGAGGATTTCGAAATAGTATTGCTTTGTTAGGAGTTTAATCTTCAGAGCCCCTGGAAGTTGTTATATAATTTTCTTTTCTTTTCTTTTCAGACAAACAAAAGAAAATTTCTGAGAAAATCCCGGAAACCAGTAGATACTTTCTCTCTCTCTCTCTCTCTCTCGCGAATATCTTTATGAGCTGAAAATAAGGAAGGACTTTCCTTAAATTCAATTTCATATTTCGTACGTATAGGTGGCTGGTTTCAACTCCACATCATTTCAGATTTCCTTTCCTTGTATCCCGGTTTTTGAATTGATTCTTGTTACTTGTTTTAGATTTTGTGATCTTGAAAATTGGGATTCTTGTTATTTTTCTGAATTCTCTCATCTCGCTTATCATCAATTTGAGTTAAATTTGCTTCAAATTATAAAGTTAATTAGATTTATTATTAGCTTACATCACAACAAGGCACATACGTAATTAACAAGAATACAGGAAACGAGAACAAAATTAATATAAGAAAAATCATTATGTGCAGCAACACAGGCAGTGCTAGTAGTGCAGGTGTTAGTGGTAGTGGCGGTGGTGATGATAATGCAACTCATATTTTGAAGAAACCAAAGCGTCAGAGAGTTCCCAAAAGAGGACCGGGAGTTGCAGAACTTGAGAAGATCTTGAGAGAACAAGAAAATAAAGTTATTCATCCTGACAAAGGCAAGCCCTCAAGCCTAATGCCTAAAGATTTCTTTCTCTCTTTTTTTTTTTTCTTTTATTCGTCTGTTATATATAATGATTAATCTATTCCATAATTTTTGTATTTTTAACAGGAAATAGTATTGTTCAGTTTGTCTCGGATCATCATCATAATAATAATCACTTTAGTCCTCCTCCACCGCCGCAAAAGACCGTGATTTATGGTAATAAAAGTACAACCTCAGGCAGAGGCAGCAATGGTGTCCGAATTGCTGGATCAGGCATAATTTTGCCTGAAGAAGCCCTGTTGCCCACAGTGTGGAATTCTTGCGAGTCAAGCATTTATGAGGAAGCTTCTAAGATCCCAGCTGGGTATCCAATTTCTACGAGCAGTTTTGTACATGGCTCAGATCAAATGCATATGCTTCAAAAGAAACACTCTCACTATCATCAATACTCTTCTCCCACGGTATAATTCCAGCTTTTAATTTGTTTTATGATAATGTTTTAACTTTAGTTCTTTTTTTTATGAGATATATGGGTTGTCTAATTAATAATGTATTTGTGAAAGCAGATAAATCTTTTTCCACAATCTGGATCATCATCATCAGAAAACCAATCAGCAGGATTTTATGTCCATGTAGAGCCCCCTTCAAACCAAAGATCATCATCACATCACAACTACTACTGCTCATCTCTGATGTTGCCAGAGGAAGAAAAGGTCTAAAAGACTCATGTTTTTAGTCATGTTTCTCTCTTTTTTCTTTTTTTTTTATAAGACATTTTTTTTAATACTTGCAACCGTCACTTTTTTTTTTTTTTAGACTTTGTTTTTACTTTGAGTGCTGTTTTTTGCTCATCGATTTGGGAAAGAAAAATAATTAAAAGAGATATATATATTCAGTTTCCTTCACAAAAATTCTTTCTTTCAAATATTTTTCCTTATTTTTCTGTTGAACCAAATAAAGATTTGAATTTCGTTGGCAGTAATTTTGATTTGTCTTGCTCTAATTAATTTATATTACTTTATAAATTAATTATTGTTTGGATGAAAAATGAAATTCATCATTTATTAATCATAAATACATACAAATCGATTTTAGATGGCTGGAACAAAGCGGCCAAGGACATTCTCCACAGGCTCAGCTCCTGCTCCAATATTCCACTGCCAAGCTTCTTCTCCTTTCAGTACTGCCATGCACACGCTAATGCCCTCTTTTCCCAATCACACTACTAGTTCTGTACTTAACCTTCAACAAGATGAAACACTTTCGAGGTAATTACGTTTGCTTACGTAATTGATTCATTCAATTATTTATGTATTTAATTTATTAATTCCTGATCAGGAGGGACTATGGAGCAATGAACGGCAATTTTCTTTTATTTGGTTCTCCGGCAACTTCATCCTCATTCATGATGACTCAAAATTCTCAACAAGATTTGTCCAAATATCACTCGTTACCTTTCCAAGTAAGCATGTTACAAGAATTATTCATTATCTTTTTTTATTTTTTTTTTATTTTGCAATTTGGCATATATGGTGTTCGTGTATATTATATAATATCTATTTGTGTTGGTGGTGGTGTTGTGTTACGAAGGAAAGCGGCATGGAGGGCTCAGACTCAGACTCACACCAAAAGAAGAAGCCCTTCTACAGCTTCTTAATACCAGAAGAGCAGTTGAGAGAGGAAGAAACAACACTTAGCTTAAACAATGAGAAACCAAGCAGGGACACTATTGATCTTAACCTAAAGCTGTAACACTCTGCAGCAAAACGCTCATATGATTTATCATCACAAGTTTATAATTAATTTGTGAGCATTCTGTTTCCATCTCAAGTACCTGTTGCAGCAAAAAGAAATTGATATTCATGCAAGACTCCGTCAGTCGCCCCGGCAATTTACGCAGAAAGTGAAGATGTTATGTATATGACTTGTTGTATGGTAGTAAGTCTAGTTCTAGTATTCAGGTCGGAAAATATTTCTTTGGTTTGTTTCTGCAACGCACTCCGTGCGTTCGTTTTTCAAATGTGGATTCTGCGATGAACAAGAAAACTAACTCTAATTCTTACTTCATTCGAGTACAAATCAAAATTGTCATTTACAATTTGAGCTATGTTTTTCATATCAAGTTTTTATCCTATTAAGCACTGCCTGACCGTAGATCAGTTTGACTTGGATAAATCTAAGATGCCTATGTAATTCAGTATCTTCTTCCATTACAAGTTAACCAACTACACATTAATATAGGAGAAATTTGTCACCTCAACTTGTTGCAGAGGCTTACACTTCTTTCCCCCACACATTCTTCCCCTTTTCTTGTCCGTACAATCGTCTTTAACCTTTTCATATGCACATTCTGCACTTCTGAGTTCATCTTAACTTTGAATTGCTTGGAATATAAAAAAAAATTGAAGCTAAAGAATGAAAAATAAATGCGCGTAATCTCAAAACTGGTTAAAGGAGTCAGCCTAGTTGAACTGTGAAATAAAGGTTAGTATGATACAAATAAATGATTAATTGATTATAGATATGTACAGGAGATTAAAAAACAAAAAATTGGGATGCGGTTACGCTAATAGAATTCCTCACAATCCCAATACAGCATAAGTTTATAAAGCCTCATTAGTGAATGGGATTGAGTCGCTGCTGCTGGTAAAAGTGTGGAGCAACCTCTAGCAGCCAGGAAGGATCAATGGAGAAAACATTGCGCATGTACTGTCGGTCGGTTGAAACCAGGGAATGATATATAACCCACTTTGGATTAACCCTGCAAATCCAAAATTAAAAGATATAATATCAAAGATACAGCATTTGTTTAGTTTATTAATGTCCACAACCATAAGAACTGGGCAAAAGCCACCGACATTCTAAGAAACAATTATAAAATAATGTATGACATTCTAAGAAATAACTATAAAATAACGAATTAACATTTGATCTTTATTGAAATAGATCCTCGAGGAGCACAGGTCTCCCGAAGTTGACTCTATGAATTTATATTTTAATCTAAGATCCTTGCTTGTAAACATACTCTGATAAAATCCAGATAACTTTAAAATATCAATCCATTCTGTACACTGACCTGAACAACACCGATGATGGATGAATATAAACTTCTTGGGAACCTCTCACAGTCTTGTACATCCCACTCTGACTATATGCCTTCAAACAAGATAAACAACACAGATTCAATTAAAACATCAATGTAAGAAAAATTCCTGGAAGCCACTTTCATTTAACTAGTGAATTATCAACAAGAAGAGGGTGGAAGGCTATAATATATTTGAACTGTTAAAACACTAGGTGTAATTATAAAAATAGCGGCAATTAAGTTACTCACTTCTAAGTAGCATGCATTAGCAAAAAACCCAGCAGTAACTGCCTTTCGTACAACCTACAAGACATAAATAGTAGAAGTCATATTGTGTAGAACAGAGCAAAGCAGGTGGGCAAATAACATTTCAAATTTTCTTATATTCAGCAATAAGAAATGAGGTAAAGCAAAGAGAGTACAATGCACTCTTGCTTTTAAGAACTTGGCCTTGGCCTATATAATTACTGACTTAATTATACTGCAGCAGATTTCAACTAATTCTAACTTTTCATGATAGTGGCAAACATTTGTTCTTCATTGATTAGTGAATCTGCCAGTACAAACGCACAATACTGGGGAACAGGTTACATGATATACAAATGAGCAACCAGCAGATGG
Organism: Citrus trifoliata; assembly: GCA_018350135.1. Taxonomy (NCBI): domain Eukaryota; kingdom Viridiplantae; phylum Streptophyta; class Magnoliopsida; order Sapindales; family Rutaceae; genus Citrus; species Citrus trifoliata. Next base: position 28,110,300 of record CM031385.1, on the reverse strand, counting down.
TATGCATGTCCCCATTAACTTTGGAAAATCATAAAGTGTTGAAATTCTCTCTAAGCACACCAGTAAAAGTGTCAAAAGACTTACTTGCATGTCACTCTCACAAGATTTCATCACTATGCCAATTCTTTGTGCAATTCTTCGGAGTTGTTCTCTAATTTCAATTACTTTTTTCTGCAATACCAAAAACAAGTGAAATTCACATAAACATGAGTAATATATTATCTATATGCAACAGATAATTGTATCTCAACAGGAATAAAGCTATGAAAACAAGAGCTAGTGGTGGAAGCCCAAAAAATGATCAAAGGAAAAGTCAACTATTTCTTAAAATGTTTAAAGCATCCAAATTAAGTTACGTACCATAGCATGGTAGTTTATGAAGTTCTTATGACACCAATGTGAAGATTTACCAGACTGAAGAAAACCTTTGTAAACATTTAGGAATGTCACATGGTCACCCTGCAGGTATGAAAAAATAATCGATAAGCTACAGAAAAAATTATAAATGGCACTTGAATTTTTTTTTTTTCCTGTCTCAGTAGGCAAAGAATAGTTGATCACATATATATATAGCACTCTTAAAATATTTTAAGACCCCTAAAATCAGATCATATGGAGACACTGAATCTTCATTTTCAGATGATGTAAAAAAGTTTGAGTGAATTTCGAGTGAACTTGAGACCGACCATAAAGCCAATAGAACAGAATAGACGAGGTTGGTAAAATTCACAGGGCCAACGAGCATACACACTTCAGTGCTAGATCTAATCACTGATTGGTGCAGCCACGTCAAAGATAAAACTGAAGTTAAAATGAAGATGAAATCTATTTAAGATTCGTAAATATTCGAACCAATTTAAGTTTCAGTCAAGTACCTCTGCAGCAGCAAACCTCAACTTGGCTTCATCCAGTTCCTTTTGTGCTCCCCTCCCAGAAACCCAAATAGACTGTAAAGAACAGCATTTTGGTACAAACTAGAACTCAGCTGGATGGTTTAAATTTTTATAATTAGGTTAGTCAAATAATTCTGTAAACTAGAACTCACAATAGCTTATCTTTATTGTGTTACTATAGATAATTTATAATACGCTGTATCTTATGGTAGAAGCTTTTAATCAGGCTAGTTACTGTTCTGCTTTCTTTTTGTTGAATTTAAGACAAAGTTTAAATGACTTGCACGAGGGAGTAATAGAAGAAAGTTTACTTGGATTGAGAGAACTGCAGAAATGGTTATAATCTCCTCTGAACATCCAAGTTCATTCGAAGACAAGATCATTTTAGAGATCATTGGTTCCTACAAAGCAATCAGATTCAAAATAAGCAATCAAAAACTTCAACTTAGATAATGAAACATCATGAGACAGAGGTCAAAACATATCTAGCAAAATGAGTCCAACGATGAACATAAGTCAATGGTCAACCAGAACATCATTAAAAAAAATAATAATCAAAAGTTCTTGCAGGAAAGAGAAAACATCAATGAAGTCAGTTTATTAAAACGATTGAATTGCTGTGCTTAGTCCACTGATCCTATGTTGGTTTGGAAAAATAGATTGAAATCAAATGCATTAAGTAAAAAAAAAAACAAGAAAAAAAAAAGAGGAACAGTTATAGTACACAAAGAGGAAAGCACCCAGTCTTAAGGTACAGATGCTGGTTTTTCAAAAAAGTTTTAATTGCCTTAGAAACATAAGTTGATAACCTACCAAAGGAATCTCTGCAACTTGAAACCCAGTAGGTGAAGTAAGTTTTGCATCATCGTCAAGGACTCCAACTGAATAAAGTACTTCAAGTGCTCGGATCATTGCTTCAGGTGGTGGAGATGCTGGCCAATCAAAGCCTAAGATATTATCTATGCCCAAGGCTTTTAACTGACATTTCAGCAGCATGGAAAAATTAGCATTTAGAAACTATAGATAAGAATCTTAGACGAGAAAAGCTCATAGTTTCCAAGGAAACAATAAATCATCACAAGCAGCACAGCATTGCTCTGCTTTCAGCCAGTATCAGCTTGAGCAGCATGAGAAACCTGCCCAAAGCAATTCAATCTAGCATGCGATTGTGAGAATATCAAACCAAGCAATCCTTGCAACAAATTACCTGAATTACACAGGAGACAAGGTTTGATCTCTGCATCTCCGGGATCCCCTCTACAGGCATCTCCTTCACAAAATACTCTTCTGTGTATAGCCTGCTTGCAGAAACCAAAAGTGAATATTATAAAAATTAGCTTCTGCCATTAAAAAAAGGAGATGGATGGTGTGTTTAAATATACATGCATTTAAAGATATCTCAATGATACAATAATAGCTTCAAACAGCTCTCAATCATTGTCCAAATTGTAAAACAAATACAGAGTATAAGAAACTCTGGGAAGAGGCCAGATTACCCCATGGCAAGGTAGAAGAAGAGACTCCAACAAAATATCAAGTATAAGGAATATTAAGTAATGAACCACTAACTGACATCAGTGGTTAATTCAGATAATGATGTCTGATATCATTATGAAACACTATCATGATGTACATAAAACAGGAAAGGCAAGGTTTACTTTTAAGTAGGGAAAGAGTAACAGAAAAGTATACTTCATAGTAACATTGATCCTAAAGTTCAAGAGACAGAACAAATAACAAATCATGACAACACGTTCAATTTACATAACTACAGAAGAAAATGATTAACATTAATATAACTGCCTTTAATTAACCACCTGTAACATTTCCCTGGTCGAACTCTTCCAGCCCTACCAGCTCTTTGTCTAGCAGATGCCTTTGATATTGGAGCCACTACCAGATTTTCAATATCTGAGATCTATAACATGACAATAAGATGCAACTAATATACCAGCAACTGAAACTAATCCAAAGATTACATAATTTAAACATCAAAAGTAGCAAAGAAAATACCGGATTGTAGAACCGCTGTTTTGAGAAACCACTGTCAACAACATAAACAATTCCCTGAAAAGATCAGAAGCAAGGGTGGATCAGTGCACCACCTGTCAATTATAGCATATTACATCCAAGGGGTACAACTCTAATTAGCAGTGATGATACCTCCAAGGTCAATGATGTCTCTGCAATATTTGTTGATATCACCACTTTCCTCTTCCCTCTAGGAGTGGGAGAAAACACTTGCTCCTATTATTATCAAGGAAGCAGAAAGGTGATGTCCGTAAATAAGAAGTTTGATGACGTTAACTCAAGGAAACCAGTTTATCAAACCCAAATACCTCAATACATCACTAACCTGTTCCGCTCGAGAAAGTCCCGAGTATAGAGGCAAAATAATCAATCCTGAAATGGATGACATAACATCATAAAATGTTTTACTAAATTCGTTATCACTAAAAACTAAGCTTCAAGATTAGCACATTATCTTTTACTTCATACCTGAGGAGTTCTTTTTACTGGTTCGTGCTTCTTCAGTGAGCAACTGAATGGTGGCATCAATATCATCTTGACCGGTAAGAAACACCAGGATATCTCCCGGGGGTTCCTAAGCAACAATTAGAATGTAGAAAACAACTGTCAATGAAATACCACACAACAGTTCTGCTACTATTATAACAAAAGATCCCCTCTCTAAATGAAAAAATCTAATCATTATAAAAGAAAATAAGAAAACGCTTCTTTTAATATCAGAAGGGTCAAAATCTATTAAGAAAACGGTGTACAAAAGCAGCCTTAAATCAAATTTCACTACAAAAAAATAATTACATTTCAAAATGAGCACAATCTAAAGGCAAAGGATGAAAGAGAGATTCTCAATAAAATTGAATAAATTACATAAAAAATTAATCTGCAGTTTATTCAACAAGAAAACAATGAAAAAATTTAAAATGCCCAAGGATAAAACAACTGTAAGACCTTCATTTTAGCATGCCTTAGAGAGGTCTACTTCCCCCCAAAACCCTTCTATTACAGTTTAACTAAACGCATATTCAATGGGACCAATCTCTAAGATTAGCCTTCCCTCCTATTTCCCCAAATCTCCCAAAACAATTTATAAGCTAGCACACTGAACAAAACCACACAATGTCTCCGAAATAATACAAAAAAGATTGCAATGCAAGGTTTGATCTCCTTACAGTGGCTGACAGAAAACAGTCCGCTCATAGAGGTAAAAAAATTAAAGGAATGCCAAATAATAAAATTTAATGAACCTTATCATGAATTAACAAAACCGTTGAAACAGCTGCCTGAACATAATCTGAGACAGGCTCCTCAACATAGTGAATTTGTACGTTAAATCCTCTACCCTGAAATACAAGCAGATCCAGTAACACCACAGTTTTGTCATTCCCATTTCATATCATAAAGCCAGATAAGGGTAACTTCTATCGAAAGATACAGAAGTTGACTTCTAAATTACAAGATTGGAAAAATAGGGCATATACGAGAACAAAGCAGACAGAGAAAGTGAGAGAGAAAACATAATAATGCCAGAATGTCGTACCTCTACTGAAAGGATTGCAGGCTCCAGTCTTGGTACCAACTCTACTCCTTCCAATCCTCGACGGCCTTTTCTGGTACACAGCAAATGGAAGATTTGAATATGCTTTTAAGATTATGCTACATAACATCTAATACTAATGACAGTTCCTACAGAAAAAAAATAAAAAAAAAAGATTTTTCGAGTTTAGCTCCCAAATTCCATTAAATATAAATACTGCATGTTAACAGCAACTAAAATCAGGATACGAAAGAATCAACAATTAGAAGCCTAAAAGATAACCTGGCATGAAAGAATGCAGACATTGATTTTGCTTCTATTGTAGCAGATGAGATAATAAGACGCAGATCAGACCTACGTCGTTGGATCTGAAATCACAATAATCATTTAACATTTAAAAAAAAAAGAAAGAAAGGAAGGAAGGAATGAAGGAAGGAAGGCAAGGACAAAAAAAAAAAAAAGAAAAAGAAGTACACAGACCCCAGCAAGACAAAATTAAAAAGCTTTTTTCCTCATAACAACACTTGTATCAGCCAGCAGCTAAAATTGATACCTTTTTCAGGAGGCCCAGCAAAATGTCCGTTGAAATAGACCTTTCGTGAGCCTCATCCACCATTATGACACTGCAACAGTTAAGAATATAGTAATCAATGGACCAGCAGGTGCACTAAATGTCAATAAAAGAGTGTTCTAGCTTTTCAATTCCAATAGCATGGTGTTGCTTGTGCAGTGACCAATGACAGTTGCCTATCACTCATTAATGATATACCAGGCAAATTATTCTTTAAAACTTGAGTTCCAGACAGCTTCACTTTTGAGGGAAAGAAAGGATACGATTCAACAGAATTGAAGGCACTAAAAGAATCCCTAGAACCACAACAAGTACCTGTATTTCGTCAAAAGAGGATCATCCATCATTTCTCTGAGTAAGACCCCATCCGTAAGAAATTTTATTGCAGTTAGATCCTGCACTGCCAAAGAGGATATCCCAGCATGCATAACAAAAATAATCACACCAAATATGCTGAATAGAAATAGTATATTTGAAGACCAGAAATCTTCAATTGAACACATGGTGGTATGCTAAAACTACGATGTACCAGTTGCAATTAAAGGTAAACAAAACAGAAGTAAGGACCTCAAATAAGAACTCAGATGTCTCACTTTATTTGTAAAATCTTCAAATCGAATTGTATAGCCGACTTCCTCTCCAACCTTGACTCCCATCTCTTCAGCCACCCTTGAAGCAACTGCCTGCGCATTAGTAACAACTAATATCAGTATTGGATATATTAAAATAACTTAACAATTTTTCAAGAACAAGCGGCATTAGATATGAAAACCAAACTTAAGCATTTGGAATTTACAAAAAAATCAGCAGAACCAAAAGAATATCACTGGTATGTAAATAAAACCAAATTTTAGTTTGTCTTCCTCTCAGTCTATAGGTTTTATAAAGCCTTCATGTTAGGCTATTTAAAGGCGTGAACTAAAACATACAGACAGTATGGATTAAAAAAAGGGAAGACAAGGCCAAATAAATTAATTTATCACCTGGACAGCCAGTCGTCTTGGCTGGGTGCATGCAATAACCCGCCCACCATCTGCCCAACCTGCTTCTTTAAGGTACTGTAATTTTAGCAGACAACATTTACCATTCAGTTTGAACAATCTCAAGAAGTCATGACCAACATCCACAATAACAAACACTTCCAAAAACAATAATGCATATATAGATGACACCTCCAAAGCAAGAAGCTCGAAAATAGATCACAGCCAACTTGGCCCAGTTATTAGGTAATCGTCAATTCTGCTTTGTATAAAATTGAACAACGGCAATGTCATGGATCATTAATGAAAAGCTGGATAAACAAAAACCTATCTCTGAGGGACAACAAAATGCACACAAAGTTCTGTTTGGTTGTCAATGAAGCTGGAATGTAGAACTTGTTTTTCATTTCCCCTAATTTGTTCAGAAACCAAATATAAACAGCACAGTTTCCAGACACACAACGCTTGAGTGAATTAACAAAAATAATCCAATTAACAATTAGTATAAAGACACTAAAACCAACTGCAGAAAAGCAATTCGTTTAAATGTTCCCAGCCACATCCATCAAAAAGAGAAAAAAATATATATAAATAAACAACTTAAATAAGAAATTAATTAAGAAAAGAAAGACCTGAGGAATCTGAGTGGTTTTGCCGCTACCAGTCTCACCAACAATAATAGTAGTAGCATGAGTCTCCACCAAATAAAGGATAGCTGTACGGTACTTGTACACGGGCAATCTCTGCCTCTGTTTCTCAATACTTGCATAACCATATCTAAAACAACAGATACATATGCGTATAAAAAAAACACATATAGAAACGTATGCTTTTGAGTGCATAACTTAGTGTGAGAGTGATACCCAATGGACGAAGCGGACGAGAGAGAGGACGACAAGAAAACGACACCGCCTTCTTCATCGTCGAGGAGGCGAGGCTTCTCGGCGCCCGGTTTCCAGAACTGAGACATCGCCGCCGTCTGTTTCGAGTGAGATTTTCTTTTCGTTTTAGTAGAGAGAACAACGTTCAAACTGTTTGTACGGAGCATAATGGACCGGAGCGGGTCGCTTGGCTGGTCTGATTTTAGATGGATCATGGATCATGGATGGGTAAGTGGGCCGGATTATATTTTAGTAATAATAAGCTTAGGTCCCTCATTTTCGGAGTAATCACAATTACAATCATATATATATATATATATATATAGGCTGGTGCTACGTTACATTTAACGTAACATACGCCACACACAATAATAGTTATGAGTTCCATCATAAAAATTATTACTGTATGTAAATATACATTACGTTAAACGTAACATAATAAAATCCATATATATATATATATATATATATGGATTTTATTATGTTACGTTTAACGTAATATATACATTGCATGCATGCACGTCCATACTATCGAATTCCATTAAAAATCCATTATTAAAATTAATAATTTAACTGTTATACCCCTAGTTTAAGAACAAAAGCTTATGACCTCATGATTTCCAGTAAGAAATTAGTTTTTAGTTAATTAGAACAATTTTTGTCTTGACTTTGACATCGACTTGGTCTTCAAAGATATTTTTTGGAAGTCTAAGATTCCGGCCCTTTTGTCTCCAGTTACTCGTCTTTGAACTTTCTGTTAAATTGCAAGAATCTTCTCCAATTACACGTCTTCATATTAGAAAATTTCCAAAAGTGTCTTTGTAGACTTTTAATTTATTTTTTTTGAAGATTAAAGTTGATCCCCCACATATGGTATGATAAAATTTATTAATTATATATATATATAGGAAAAAAATTTTAATTCATGATTTGGAAGTACAGAAAAGTTTAAGAAAATTTTAAAATTATACAGTTTTAAAGTTTAATTTCATAATACTACTAAATCCTGCAGTTTTATAATTTTTAAAAATTTTTCCACACTTTACATATGCAATAGTTTTTTAATTTAGAATTTTAAAATGTGAAAAAAAATCTACAAAAATTTTAAACTATAGAATTTAAGATGTTTAAAAGTCCAAGTGCTTAAACCGGATGGTTTCGTGAAGTTTCCGGGGACTTTCAAATTTAAAATTTTGGATTGTGTATTTATATATATTTATATAGGGATAGTTGTAAATTGTCGTGTTCTTATTTTGTATATTCAAAGTGTGAGTTCCTGGCGGTTGAACCCAGTCAAAAAGATTTTCGAGAATGGATCGACGCCAACATTCCTGGCAATTGCATACGCTGACTCCTCTATCCCTCTACAATATATATTTATTTATAAACTACACCTATTTCTTTGACACTTGCATACATATTGAGATATCAAAAGTCGAAGTTAATTATGCATTGCTAACATAATGAATCGCTTCTTTTTTCTTGTGCTCATTATTGCCTCCGAACTTGTCTTTGTCTCCCCTGGAGTTGAATCAGCAAGTACCAATGTAAATATTGAAGAAGTGACGAAGATCGGTGCAATCGTCGACGCTAATTCTCAAATGGGGAAACAAGCGATAACAGCCATGAAAATTGCAGTACAAAACTTCAACAGTGAGTCAAAAAACCACAAGCTCTCCCTTCAAATCCGAGACCATAACAGAGACCCCTTCCAAGTTGCAACGGCAGGTTGAATTAATTAATTGATTAGTTATTTACATGCCCTTTAATTTGATTTATATACTAACTTATAGCTATGGTTTTTGCAGCGCAGGAGCTGATTAACAAAGAGAAGGTGAAAGTGATTGCTGGAATGGAGACATGGGAGGAAACAGCTGTAGTTGCTGAGATTGCCAGCCGAGTTCAAGTTCCTATTCTTTCATTTGCTGCTCCTGCAGTAACACCGCTATCAATGTCACGTCGCTGGCCTTACTTGATAAGAATGGCTAGCAATGATTCCGAGCAAATGAAATGCATTGCGAATCTTGCTCGGAAATACAATTGGAGAAGGGTTGCAGCTATATATGAAGATAATGTATATGGTGGTGATTCTGGGAAGTTAGCTCTTTTATCCGAGGCTCTTCAGAACGTTAGCAGCTCGGAGATTCAGTCTCGTTTGGTTCTTCCACCAATTTCTTCTATATCTGATCCAAAAGAAGCTGTTCGAGGAGAGCTAAAAAAGGTACAAGACAAACAGTCTAGGGTTTTCATTGTACTTCAAGCATCATTAGACATGACCATACATTTGTTTACAGAAGCAAATAGGATGGGGCTTGTGGGAAAAGACTCAGTGTGGATAGTCACAAACACTGTTGCAAATGCCTTAGACTCGCTAAACACAACTGTCATTTCCTCTATGGAAGGCACCTTAGGAATCAAGAGCTATTATTCTGATGACAGTAGTCCTTATAAAGAGTTTTCTGCCCTGTTTCGACGAAATTTCACAAGCGAATACCCAGAAGAAGACCACTTTCACCCAAGTATTCATGCTCTAAGAGCACACGATAGTATTAAAATCATTACAGAAGCCATCGGGAGATTGAATTATAACATTAGTAGCCCGGAAATGTTGTTGCGGCAAATGTTATCAAGTGATTTCTCAGGTTTGAGTGGGAAAATTCGCTTCAAAGATGGTGAATTATTGAATGCTGACACATTGAGGATTGTGAATGTGGTTGGAAAGAAGTACAAGGAGCTGGACTTTTGGTTGCCCAATTTTGGGTTCTCGAAGACGAGTAGTAAACATAATGTTGGTGATATCAGCAATGATATTGCGGCGGAAGGTTTCACTGGTCCAGTTATTTGGCCCGGGAACCTGATCAACCGAAACCCAAAAGGTTGGGCCATGCCTAGTAATCAAGAGCCTATGAGAATTGGAGTTCCGACTAAAACTTTTTTTGAGAAGTTTGTAGTGATCAAGGATGATCCCTTAAATGGAAACTCAAATGATAAAAATCTGCGATATGATGGTTTCAGCATTGAACTTTTCCGTCTGGTGGTAGACCATTTGAATTATGATCTACCTTATGAATTTGTGCCGCATGATGGCGTTTACGATGATCTAATTAGAGGTGTCTATAACAAGGTAAATTACTTTAATTATCATGATCAACTTTTGTTTAAAAAAAAAAGATATGCTTAGTTATCGAATGATGCATGATATACAACTGTTTGTGGCCTTTTAATTTTTTACGAATTAATTTTTATATATACTATAAATTTGACTCGGCCCTCTAGGTAGGCGCACGACTTTAGATTTTTGTTTTACTTGAATGAATAAGTCTCCCATTTCTGATAAGACATTTGCTTGCCTTGTGATTAAAAATCAATGGGCAGACTTATGATGCGGCGGTGGGCGACTTGACAATTCTAGGCAATAGAACAGAATATGTGGAATTCACACAGCCGTATGCTGAATCGGGGTTCTCAATGATAGTTCCAGCCAAGCAAGAAGAGTCAACGTGGATATTCACGAAGCCTTTCACTTGGGATATGTGGATGATGACTGCTGCCAGCTTCATCTATACGATGTTCATAGTTTGGTTCTTGGAGCACCAATCTAATCCGGAATTCAGAGGCACATTGAAGGATCAGATTAGTAACACACTTTGGTTCGCCTTTTCTACACTCTTCTTTTCTCACAGTGAGTACCCATTAAACTAAGGACTCCTAATTTGTTTTATATCATATAGCACCCCGATTATGTGGACCAATCGTCCTATCAAAATTGAATTTAGCCATGCACCAATGATGTCTTCTCCCCAAATGCACTCTGACTCCAGTCCTTAGCTAGTTTCTGCTATATATTTCTCTCTATGTGGAGCAAGGTGCTCATTGGTCACAACATTAGTGTTATCTACGCATACACCAAAATCCTGGACCTGGATCCTGAGGATTAATTCTTACTCTTCAGGCATAACTTTCAAATATTTGTTATTTGGAGCTGCAGCTTTCTATTAATTTAAGCTTAGCATATTATTGGTAATTAAAGTTCCCTCCCTAGCTACCTATGAGAATAGAGTTCAAAATTCCTCAAATCTTTAGATTTTTTCATTGTTACCCTCAAAACCACAAAACGTAATCTCTTCTATTAATTAATTGCAATTAAGTTAGTACATAAATATACCAACAAACCCATACAATATAATGGGTTTAATTCATTTTGCAGGAGCGAATATTCAAAGAAACCTTACTCGAGTGGTGGTGGTTTTGTGGCTATTTGTTGTGTTTATCTTGACATCAAGCTACACAGCCAGTCTGTCTTCACTGCTCACAGTCCGGAGACTGGAGCCCAATGTTACCGATATTCAGTCTCTCAAGTCTTGCAATTTGAAAGTTGGTTGTGTCGACGATTCGTTTGTAAAAAAATACCTGGAGGAGGTGCTTGGCTTCAGGTCAGGGAATATTGTCCCTTTTGGCAACGTTGAAGCCAATTATATACAAAAATTTGAAAACAACACCATAGATTCCCTATTTCTTGAACGTCCATACGAGAAAGTTTTTCTTGATAAGTACTGCAAGAAATACACTGCAATCAACACTTACAGATTCGGAGGCTTGGGCTTTGTGAGTAATATAATATACAGTCACCTTTAATTACTCGTTAGTTACCAAATATTTTAAGCTGAAGCGCATCCGCATGCATCGATCACAAATTATTCATGTATATGTGTATATGCTGCAGGCATTTCAAAGAGGGTCTCCTATAGCCCTTGACATTTCCAGGGCCATTCTAGACTTATCAGAAGACGGAAGGCTGAAAACATTGGAGGAGGAATGGTTTAAACCCTCAAGTGAGTGTTCTGCGGATGAAAGATATAGTACCAGACCAGAAAACTTGACTCTGCACAGCTTCTGGGGACTCTACATTGTATATGGTGCCACTTCTATCTTTTGTTTTCTACTGTTTGTTATTCGCTTACTGAACAATCGTTGGAGTCATCAAGAAACATATCAAGGCAACGTAGCTGCCTGGAACATTGCCGCTAGACTTGCAAGGTGCATTCATAACAGGAAAGGAACCATCAATAATCCAGCAAGAGTTTCAGCTTTAGATCTAGCACCACCTGCACCTGAATCAAGCTCATCCAGGTGGGAATATAAATTGAGTCCAACTCATCCCCCAGAGAATCTTCAGGTTGAACTCCAAATGCATGAATGAACTCTAACATGTTAATTTAATCATACTAATTAGTTTGTATAGCTAATTTGCATCTAAGATGCAATCACTGTAGACATCATATTTGTTGCAGTTAATTTCTTTTGTGATTTCAACATTTCTATATCTTTCCCTTACTGAGGGATTTCTTTGTAATTCAAAATTTCTTTATACATACAATTCATTGGAGACATTTGACAATACACCACAAAAGTTTAACCATTTTATTCAAACAACGCCCTAGCCATTGAAAACGAATTTAACCACTCAATAGACGAATGCCAAATGTCATTGTCTCTAAAAGGTTAGGGATAGTATAAATTTATCACTTTTTCATTATATGTTTTCTTCGCTTATAGTATAACTCATTGCCGAAATATCTGTAACAAAAGATTAAGAATCACGCGTTTTATAGTACTCAATGCAGACTCACCCTTTGTTACATAAATGTAAAAGTCTTTACTTACTCCCTTGCATCGAGGTGAAAGTCCTTTTCAGTGCTGTTGGTGATGTCACAACGGATTGACTGGTGTAGAAAAACAGAGATGTGCTGTTTGGCTTAAAGGAAAATTTCAGAGAAAATGAAACAATGAATTTCCAGAAGATTCATCCCATATCATCGTTTACAAATCAATGCATATATATACAACTACTCACACGTGACAATAACTTGTAACTAACAAGTCAGCTATAATTTGTTACATAACGATTTTACGAGCTGGACAATGGCTTCTAATACATCATGCTGAGCTGCTACTCTTCACTTAACAACCTTCTGCTGACGCGGCTCTATTGAGCTGCTTGAATAATGAGCTACTGTAACAACTGGAAATGTCAAAGCCCTTACGCATATGTTGACATCATCTTCGCGTATATGTTAAGTTCCAAAACCCAATGAGCAAGGCATTAGCGTTATCGGTTCTCAAATCAATTGCACAATGTTCCGTTCAATCACTTCTGTCAAGTTAGTCTCAAGACCTTGGCTCCTGGTCATGATACTTAGCTCCGGCTTTTTCATCCTCTACTGTGGAACCGAAGCTGCAGACGGATACAAGCTAATAAACATTGGCGCAATCGTTGATGTTAATTCCAGAATTGGGAAAGAACAAAAAGTGGCAATGGAAATAGCAGCTGCAAATTTTAACAACACCGCGCAGAATTACAAGCTGTCCCTTCATTTCCAGTACCCTGAAAAAGATCCCCTTCAAGTTGGTTCCACTGGTAAATAAGTAAATCCTATTATTATTTAACTTCTCAATTGGCTACTACGATAAAACTTGTACTAATAGATCTTTATGAATTACGGTTGCGGGCAGCTGAAGCAATGATTAAGGGGAAGGAAGTGAAAGTGATTATTGGCATGGAGACATGGGGAGCAGCAACTATGGTTGCTGATATTGGGAGCCGAGCTCAAGTTCCTGTCCTTTCATTTGCAGAGCCTGCTATAGCACCACCAATGACATCAACTCGCTGGCCTTTTTTGGTAAGAATGGCTAACAGCAGTGCTGAACAAATAACATGCACAGCTGCTCTGGTTGGTTCTTACAATTGGAGAAAGGTTGTAATCATTTACGAAGATGATGCAAATAATGCAGATACAGGGAACTTAGCTCTACTGTCAGAGGCTCTTCAAATCTCTAATTCGGAGATTGAGTACAGATTGGTTCTTCCACCAATTTCTTATTTGACTGATCCAAAACAGTTTCTCCAAGAAAAACTGCTGAAGCTACTTAGAACAGAATCTCGGGTTTTTATTATTCTTCAATCATCATTAGCTATGGGGATTCATCTGTTTAGGGAAGCAAAAGAGATGGGACTTGTGGGGCCGGACTCAGTTTGGGTAATTGCCTCAGACACCATCACTAGTTTCATCGACTCATTCAATACTTCTGTAATCTCCTCCATGGAAGGTGCTCTCGGAATCAAGACCCACTTTTCTCAAGATAGCAGTTCTTACAAGATTTTTGAAGATCAGTTCAGAAGTTATTTTCGATCTGAATATCCCGAAGATGACGTATCTGAGCCAGGAATTTATGCCTTAAGGGCATATGATAGCATTGAAGTAGTGGCAGAAAGCATAGATGGCATGACTAGTGACAATAGCAGTTCAAAAATCTCGCTAGGTAATATATTATCAACTAATTTCACTGGCTTAAGTGGACAAATAAGTTTCAGAGGAGGCAAGCTGTTGAACTCTCCTATATTAAGGATCATAAACATGGTTGGAAAGAAATACAAAGAGATTGACTTTTGGTTGCCTAAGTTTGGACTCTCCAAGACGCTTAAAATGGAAGAGGACAAAAATAGCAGCAAAGTTGGTGATATCAGAACCGGATTGATTGGTGCAGTGATTTGGCCTGGGGACTTGAAGCGAGATCCAAAAGGTCGAGCAATGCCTACTGATGCTAAGCCATTGATTATTGGAGTTCCAGCGAGGACCACATTTGACAAGTTTGTGAAGCTTATATCAAGTGATAATCCAAATAAGATTTTATATGATGGTTATTGCATTGAACTTTTCTATAAGGTGCTGCAAGTTTTGAAATATGATCTACCTTACGAATTCTCCGTCCATAATGGCACCTATGATGATCTGGTTTATCGTGTCTATAACAAGGTAAACAATACTCTGTTTCTCTCTTGTTTCATATAATTATCCGGGGCACTAACTTTAATAATTGCTTTATACTATATGCATATATCTTCAGTTATCTGTATAGAGAACTATTTATGAAGAGAGTTGTATGATCTTTGGCCTTTCAACAAGTCTTTGCAAAAGAGTCAACTAGTTTAAAAACAACAAAATGTGAAAGTCTTCACAGGAAATAAATACTCGCCTTGATTTGTTTGATTTGACCATTGGGCTCTTACGTGTGTGTTGGATCCCAAAAATTTTTCATTTCTCTTCTTTGACTTGGACTGTGTCCTCCTGTGAGTCTTTGTGAGACAAAAACACATTACTCGGAAGACTAAAACAGATTATTCGGGGCACCAACTTTAATAATTGCTTTATACTATATGCATATATCTTCAGTTACCTGAATAGAGAACTATTTATGGAGTTGTATGATCTTTCGTCTTTCAACAAGTCTTTGCAAAAGAGTCAACTAGTCTTCATTCCAACGAAATGTGAAAGTCTTCACACGAAACAAATACTCGCCTTGATTTGTTTGATTTGACCTTTGGGCTCTTACGTGTGTGTTGGATCCCAAAAATTTTTCATTTCTCTTCTTTGACTTGGACTGTGTCCTCCTGTGAGTCTTTGTGGGGAGAATTGTGTGGCATATACCCATTTCCTCCAAAATACCCGATATATATTTTAAATTATAATTTAAATTATAACACTCTTAAATTTTACACATATATATTTTTAAAAATTAGAAAATTTTACACATATATTTTTAAAAATTAGAAAAAGTATAAAAATAACCACAACTAAATCTTTATAACTGAACTCATATTCTCAAAATCGGGTATATAGTCGATAATATTCGATTTCAATCAAACCATACATAATTAGTAATTCAGTATAAATTCTCAACTTTTCCATGCTAGTTGGGTAAATAGTCGAGAATACTCGACTTTAATTGAAATAAAAAATTATTTGGAAAATTCTCGACTTTTTCAAGTAAGTCGAGGATATTCGACCTTAATTTAACATTGCCCAACATTAAAAAATTTTTGACTTTTCTTTGAAGTTCGATAACTGATCGAGAATACTCGACTTAAATTGAAATGAGAAATTTCCTTTTAATTAAGTCAGGTACAAAGTTGAGTATACTCGATTTTGGTTATGTTATTATGTAGAAGTCATGAGAGAGGAAGAAAATATAAATATATGATCTTTTTAAATTATTTTTAACTTTTTACTCTTTCATGAGGTATATGTATGTAATAGAGTATAGATTCTATATTTAAGGACAAATAGGGCATATTAAAATTTTAAAAAAAAAAACCCTTCTTTCTAAGACAAAAGCAGATTACTCTGAAGACTAAAACAAATGACTTGCTTGAGGTTGCGGATTCTTACTAATTTTTTTCTTTTAAAAGTTTGTTTCCTATATAGACTGGGACTTATGGTATCCACGACTAATGGATAGAACGCAGAAACTGAAACTAGTAAAAATCATACATGCATGAAATATTTCCTTGCGGTTTATAATTTGGGCTCAAAACCTATGTTACAAATCTAGTAAAGGCATATCAAATCCCAAATGTCATTTTGATATCCACCAATGAAACATACTTTGATTATATTACAGTAGACTTTTGGAATACTCTTTACAGGATTATGATGCCGCTATTGGTGATATCACTATACTGGTGAATAGAACAAGATTTGTGGAGTTTACTCAGCCATATACCGATTCAGGATTGTCTATGGTAGTTCTAGCTAAAGCTGAACAATCAGCTTGGATATTCATTAAGCCTTTCACCTGGGGAATGTGGATAGTAACTGGTGCCATTTTGATCTACACAATGTCCGTAGTTTGGTTCTTGGAGCACAGATGGAATCCAGAATTTAATGGTCCATGGAATGTTCAGATCGGCACCGCTCTTTGGTTCACTTTTTCTTCACTCTTCTTTGCTCATAGTAAGTATCTCTCTCTTTTTCTACCTTTTGATACGCTTACTGCTAGTGTTGATCATGCAAGCATTATTATAGAAATTGCTCAGGCCGAAAATGTTAATGAGTTCACCTAATTAAAATTAATGTGTCATTTCGAAATTTTCAGGGGAGAGAATTTATAGCAATCTCACTCGATTGGTGGTTGTGGTGTGGCTTTTTGTCGTGTTAATCTTAAACTCAAGCTACACTGCTAGTCTTTCATCAATGCTCACAGTACAAAGGCTGAAACCAAATGTGACAGATATTGGGTGGCTAAAAGCATCCAATTTGAATGTTGGGTTTGATGGTGATTCATTCGTGAGGAACTACCTGGAGAATGTGCTTGGATTCAAACCAGAGAACATCTTGAAAGTTGACCGCGAATGCAAATATATAACGGATTTTGAAAGCAACCGCATAGCTGCTGCCTTTCTTGAACTCCCATATGAAAGAGCATTTTTATCTCAGCACTGCAAGGAATACACTGCCACCATACCCACATACAGATTTGGAGGATTTGGCTTCGTGAGTTGCTATTTGAATCTTTTCTACATTTTACGGAACCAATATAATATTAATTACTTGTGAAATTCATATCCAGGAATTCCAAAAGGGCTCTCCATTGGCGGCTGACTTTTCTGAAGCCATTCTAAAGCTGTCAGAGAATGGAGAGCTCAGGTCACTAGAAGAAAAGTGGTTTGCTCCATCACCGAAGTGCTCTGGCTCTGCGGAAGTGAATAACAACAAAACTGAATGCTTGAGCCTCCAAGATTTCTGGGGTCTCTTCCTGATATCTGGCACCACTTCTACTATTTGTGCGCTTCTATTTCTGGTTAGGAATTATACAAGTCGTCAAGATGCAAGCGAAGGCAATATAACTTCAAGTGGGAGGAACATTTGGAGCAAGATAATTGGATTTGCAAAATACATTTATGCCAGAAGAGAGAGAAAAATTCCAGCAAGAGCTTCATCACTTGATCAAAATCCTGATGTAGACGAACGAAGCTCTTCAAAAATGGAATGTGGAAGTCCTTCTAACACTCCAGATGACACTCCAGATGGATTCATCTCATGTTGAATTCATACGGTACATCCCAGATTGTCCTTGGTCTTCCTTAACCAGCAATAAAAACTAATTGAATAGCGAGCGAGCGACCAATTCTTCTGCTTGCTTGTAAGTGCTAGGAACTTGTCCACCTTGATTAGCGAGCTAATCTTGCAAGTTTTACTTCTAATAAGATAATTAGATTTTGAATGAAGGATCAAACATCGATTCCAATCACAAGTTAAGTCTTTTTCCTTTTTTCTTTTAATATTATTTTTTAATTTTTCCTTGGATCAACTTATATACCAAAGTTTGCTTCGGTTCCAAGTTATATAACTGCAATATTCTAACTTCTGGATAACAAAATACCTTGACATGATCCTAACAATTGCAATATCTCACTCTCACACACAATGTGCATATCATATTTTGATATGTGACATTTTTGCTAACAGAATGACTAAGTCAATTAATCATATTTCCGTAAATTAGATATACAATAATAACAGAAAGATAAAGGCATTACGTACGTACTGCTGCAATCACAGAAAACCCTAAGATGTCTTGCGCTATATTTATTTTTATGAGACCTAGGTTCCTTTTCCTTGTCTCCTTGTTTATCATCCTTTTCTGTGCAGCTGAAGCTGCTGCTGATTGCTCATAAACGTTGGCGCAATAGCTAATCTTAATTCCTGTAGTGGGAAAGAAGAAAAAGTGGCCATCGAAATGGCTGCTCAAAATTTTAACAGTACATCTAAAAATTACAAGCTATCCCTTCATTTCTGGGATCCTGGAAAAGACCACCTACGAGCTGCTTCTGCAGGTACTTAGTGAATAGAACGGGATTTGTGGACTTTACTCATTCATATACAGATTCAGGATTGTCTGCGGTAGTTTCCAGCTAAATGTTGCGGACCACCCAATTTACTAGTCCAATTATCCACAATTTCGGGTTAGAGAGCCAACACAAGATCAAAAGTGCTAGTTTTACCCAATTCCGGAAAGTTCTAGAAAACTTTAGCACATGAGAGCTTGTAAATACTCTAGAATTCTCTATAACTTTCCAGCACATGTAAATTCTAAATAGTGGGTAGAATTCTCTAGAATCTCTAGAGTTTGGCAAGCCTCCCCTATAAATATGAGATAACATTAGGCATTTGGATCCAACAAGTTTTGTAAGCAACAACAAGTATTGTAATCTCTCTTTGTGTAATACAAGTTTCTTCTTTGGCTCAATTGCTTTCTTCTCTAGTTCGAGAAGCTCTAGGCTTACTTAGCAACATTCGGCAAAGTTGTCTAAGTGCCGCACGGGTTAGCTGCGCAAAACACTCATCCCGTGACAAGTGGTATCGGAGCTAAGGTTTGCACGCACGCAAGTTAGCTCACGAAGCAATGGCCAACCCTTCGAATGTAGCACAAGAGGGTGTTGTTGGTGTGGATGTTCCACCGGAACCAAGCCGCGGCCGAGAGGGAGAACGCGCCCAAGGCAAGACTCGTGGCAAGTCCAAGGCCCCATCCGTGGATGCGTTGGAGCCTCATGTGACTACTCTCGAAATCGCATTGTCCGCCGCTTAAGATAGCCTCGAGGGATTGGAGGAACGAGTGGACGGTCTCGAGGGGGAATACGCCAAGTTCACGGTGGCAACAAAAGCTCTCATCTAAGAGCAAGCAAACACTCTCCGAGGTGAGTTTCGATCTTTCCATGATGAGTTGCTAAAACTTCGTAGTTTTGTTAAGGATGAACTACGCGCTGTCCGTGCGGAAGTGGATGAAGTCCGCTCGGATTGGGCATGGCACAAGCGCACACTCTCAGTAAGTCCAACTTCTGCAAACTCGAGTGATGCGCCCCGCATTGATGTGCCAAAGCCCGACACTTACGATGGCACACACAATGTCACAATCGTGGACAATTTCCTCTTTGGGCTTGATCAATACTTCGATGCCATGGGTGTGCGAGATGAGGCGTCGAAAGTGGGCACTGCACCAATTTATCTTAGAGGCGCTGCACAACTATGGTGGCGTCGCAAGTATGGCGAGATGGGCAAGGGAATTTGCACCATCGACACTTGGGCCGACTTCAAGCAAGAACTCCGAAAGCAGTTCGCTCCAAGCAATGCGGAGAAGGAAGCGCAAGCTCGCTTACGTTGCCTCAAGCGATCGGGTAGCATGCGGGACTACATCAACGAGTTCACTACCCTTATGTTGAAGATAAGCGATATGTCCGACAAAGATTCACTCTTCTACTTCCAAGATGGCCTCAAGGATTGGGCCAAGATCGAGCTTGATAGGCATGGTGTTCAAACACTTGACGACGCCATCGCCGTTGCGGAATCGCTCACCGAATACTCTACCCAATCCAAAGACAAGAAGTCTAGCCAAGGCAAAGGTGGGGAGAGAGTCGCAAGGATAAGGGCAACAACCGTAAAGATTGGGGACAGAAAAAACCGACTAGACTTCTTGGGTACGCGACTGTCCGGAGAAGAGGTCGCTTAACGCTCTTGCTGCCCAACTCAAGAGCAACCCTACAATGTCCACAGAGGAATCCCAACTCAGCATGGGTTCTCTCCAACGCCTCGGCGCACTCAACCGCCAACAGCCCGCACTCGTCAAGAAAGGGCTCATGTATGTAAGCGCAAAGGTAAACGGTCAGTCCGTTCGTGCGCTGCTAGACACGGGAGCAACGCACAATTTCGTATCCGTAGATGAGGCCAAGCGCTTAAGCCTCAAGGCCATCAAGGAAGGAGGCACAATGAAGGCAGTAAACTCACCCGCCAAGCCAATTGCGGGAATTGCACAAGGCGTGCATTTAACGCTTGGAACATGGAGCGGAAAGCTTGATTTCTCCATCGTGCCCATGGATGACTTCAAGATGGTCCTTGGCATGGAATTCTTCAACCAAGTTCATGCCTTCCCGCTGCCCGCTACGAACTCTCTAAGCATCCTCGACGGGAGTAAGGCATTCATGGTTCCTGTGGAACGAGGCAAGTCCGAGGAGAAGACACTCTCCGCCATGCAATTCAAAAGGGCTTTCAAGAAGGACCCAATCTTCTTAGTCTCCATTCGGGAACTAAATGAGGAAGGAGAGAGCGGAACGTCGCCAAGCCAAGTCCCTCCGCGAATTCAAGCCGTCCTCAATGAGTACAAGGATGTGATGCCTCCAGAACTTCCGAAGAAGCTCCTACCTCGACGAGAGGTAGATCATGCGATCGAGCTGGAACAAGGCGCAAAGCCACCTGCCTTGGCGCCCTACCACATGACGTCACCCGAATTAGAGGAGTTGCGGAGACAACTCAAAGACTTGCTAGACACAGGCTACATCCGCCCCTCAAAGGCCCCATTCGGTGCACCGATCCTCTTTCAAAAGAAAAAGGATGGATCGCTGCGGATGTGCATCGATTATAAAGCGCTCAACAAGATCACCATCAAGAACAAGTATTCGATTCCCTTGATCGCGGACTTGTTCGACCAACTTGGCAAAGCACGGTACTTCACCAAACTTGACTTGCGATCTGGGTACTATCAAGTGTGCATCGCCAAGGGAGACGAACCGAAGACGGCATGCACAACAAGGTACGAGTCTTTCGAATTCCTTGTAAGCCTTTTGGCCTTACTAATGCACTCGCCACATTTTGTACGCTCATGAACAAGGTGCTCCAACCATTTCTCGACCGCTTCGTGGTCGTGTACTTGGATGACATAGTGGTGTATAACACCACGCTCGAGGATCATGCCCAACATTTGCGACAAGTCCTTCAAGTGCTTCGAGACAATGAGCTCTTCCTCAAATTGGAGAAGTGCTCGTTTGCACAACAAAAAATGGAGTTCCTTGGCCACAAGATTGCGGGCGGGAAGATTATGATGGAGAATGCTAAAGTGAAGGCCATCCTCGATTGGGAACCTCCCTCAAAAGTGCCCGAACTTCGCTCATTCCTTGGGTTGGTGAATTACTACCGCCGCTTCATTAAGGGCTATTCAGCTAAGGCGGTACCCTTGATAGATATGCTCAAGAAAAACAGAATGTGGCATTGGTCCGTAGAGTGCCAACACGCATTCGAGGGATTGAAGAATACAATTTCGGAGAAACCAGTCCTCGCCCTTTTGGACTACACAAAGCCCTTCGAAGTGCAAATGGATGTCTCAGATTTCACCATAGGAGGAGTCCTCATGCAAGAAGGTCACCCCATAGCGTTCGAGAGTCGAAAGCTAAAAGATACGGAATGCCGCTACACGGTGAAAGAAAAGGAGATGACCGCAATCATACATTGCTTGCGGGTGTGGTGACATTACTTACTTAGCTCGCACTTCACAATTATGACGGATAACGTGGCGACAAGCTACTTTCAAACTCACAAGAAGTTGAGTCTGAAGCAAGCACGGTGGCAAGATTTCCTAGCGAAATTCGACTATCGGCTTGAGTACAAACCGGGTAAAGCCAATGTCGTTGCGGACGTTCTAAGCCGCAAGACCGAATTGGCGACACTCAGCATGAGCCAACCGAAGTCCGACCTTGTCTCACGCATCAAGGAAGGCCTCCAACAAGATCCGCTAGCAAAGGATTTGTTTGAGAAGGTGTTCGAGGGAAAGACAAGGCGCTTTTGGCAAGAGGAATGCATCCTCCTCACCAAGGGAGATTGGATGTTCGTACCAAGGTGGAGAAACTTGCGGAAGGAAGTTATCAAGGAGTGCCACAACTCCAAGTGGGCTGGTCACCCAGGAATGGAGCGCACATGAGGGACGACATCGAGGCATATGTGCGAACTTGTCTTGTGTGTCAACAAGATAAGGTGGATCATCAACTTCCAATGGGATTGTTGGAGCCGCTACCGCTAGCAATAAGGCCATGGGAAAGTGTCTCCATGGACTTCATCACATCGCTGCCCAAGTCCGAAGGTTGCGAAAGCATCATGGTCGTTGTCGACCGATACAGCAAGTACGCCACATTCATTGCCGCACCCGTTGATTGCAAAGCAGACGAGGCAGCCCGCCTATTCGTCAAGCACATCGTGAAGCTTTGGGGAGTTCCGAAGAGCATTGTGAGCGACCGAGACCCTCGATTCACTGGATGCTTTTGGACGGAGCTCTTCAAGATGTTGGGGATCGATCTCAATTTCTCAACAAGCTTCCACCCACAAACGGATGGGCAGACCGAGCGCATTAATGGCCTCTTCGAGATGTACTTAAGGCATTATATGAGCGCTCATCAGCGGGATTGGGCGAAGCTGCTTGACATCGCCCAATTTTCTTATAATTTGCAGCGAAGCGAGGCTACGGGCAAGAGTCCGTTCGAGATCATCATGGGATTTCAGCCCATGACCCCCAATGCCATAGCCTCGACCTACGGAGGGAAAAGCCCGCGGCACACAAGCTCGCCCGCGAATGGCATGAGAAAGCGGACATCACGCGAGTCTATCTCGACAAAGTCGCGATGAAAATGAAAAAATGGGCGGATACAAGGAGACGGCGTGTTGAGTACAAGGAAGGTGATCAAGTCATGATCAAGCTTCTACCCCAACAATTCAAGACTTTGCGGAAAGTCCACAAGGGGTTATTGAGGCGCTACGAGGGACCCTTCCGAGTCGTTCGACGTGTGGGCAACGTCTGTATCAACTCCAACTTCCGCCAAGACTCAAGATCCATCCGGTCTTCCATGTCAGCCTTCTCAAGCCATATCACAAAGACATGGGAGAACTAAGTCGCGAGGAATCGAGGCGCGCACCAACTGTCGTTGTCACCGCGTTCGACAAAGATGTGGATTACATCATTGCGGACCGCGTGGTTTCAAGGAGGGGCGTGCCAGCACATAGCGAGTACTTGGTGAAGTGGAAAAACCTCCCCGAGAGCGAAGCCACTTGGGAACGTGAAGATGATTTGTGGCAATTCGCTGAGCACATCTAACGCTTCAAGCACGAGAGCGCAACGAGGACGCCACGAGCTTAGGTGGGGGAGGATGTTGCGGACCGCCCAATTGCCCACAATTTCGGGCTAGAGAGCCAACACAAGGCCAAAAGTGCTAGCTTGACCCAATTCCGGAAAGTTCTAGAAAACTCTAGCACATGAGAGCTTGTAAATACTCTAGAATTCTCTATGACTTTCCAGCACATGTAAATTCTAGATAGTGGGTAGAATTCTCTAGAATCTCTAGAGTTTGGCAAGCCTCCTCTATAAATATGGGATGGCATTAGGCATTTGGATCCAACAAGCTTTGTAAGCAACAACAAACATTGTAATCTCTCTTTGTGCAATACAAGTTTCTTCTTTGGCTCAATTGCTTTCTTCTCTAGTTCGAGAAGCTCTAGGCTTACTTAGCAACATTCGGCAAAGTTGTCTAAGTGCCGCATGGATTAGCTACGCAAAACACTCATCCCGTGATATAAAGCTGAAAAATTAACTTGGATGTTCATCAAGCCGTTCACCTGGGCAACGTGTATAGTAACTGGTGCCGTTTTGATCTATACAACGTCCATTGAGCCTTTCACCTGGGGAATGTGTATAGTAACTGGTGCCGTTTTGATCTACACAATGTCCAAATTTTGGTTCTTGTAGCACAGACGGAATCCAGAATTGAATGGTCCATGGAATATTCAGATTGGGACCTCTTTTGGGAAATTTGTGAAGGTGAAATTCAGTGACAATCCCTATGAAAATGAATATGATGGTTTTTGCATTGAGCTTTCCTATGAGGTGCTATAATGGATCTCGTTTATCATGTTTATAAAGACTTTTTTCTCTTACTTCCATACGAAGTCTTTTTGTTCATAACTTTGCAGTTCATAGATATAAACAATTCTTTCAAATGTATCTGCTCGTTGTGTCAAATTGATCCCATTAAGCCAGCAGCTCCAGTTTGTATACATCAAGTGTAATTAAGATGCATAAATCAATTTAAAAATTAAACAGTCAACTGACATGTAAAGGCATTTCAATTTTATTCTGTTTTTCACAATTAATGATGCGTATAAGACATGAAGAAAATTTCTTGCGGAATTACGATTCTGTTGGGGGAGATGCCACCATACTAGCTGATAGAGCAAAAATTGTGGAGTTTACTCAACCATATGCTGAGTCAAGATTGTCAATGATAGTTCCAGCAAAGACTGAAGGGTCAGCATGGAGATTCATGAAGCCTTGCACCTGGGAAATGTGGGTGGTGTCTGGTGCCATCTTGGTCAACACAAGGTTTGTAGTTTGGTTCCCGGAGCACCAAAGAAATTCAGAATTCAATGGCCCTCGGAAAGATCAGATTGGCTCAGCTCTTTGGTTCACTTTCTCTTCTATTTTCTTTGCATACGGTAAGGAACATGTCTTGCATGTAAATATTTCCTTATTTGTAAGTTAAAACACCAGTTCATAACCATGGTAAATTGGAAACCCATTTTCGGGGGGAGAATTGACAGCAATCTTACGCGACTGGTGGTTGTAGTATGGCTTTTTGTTGTGTTGATCTTAACCTCAAGCTACACAGCTAGTCCTTCTCCAATGCTTACTGTGCAACCATTGAGACCAAATCCAAAATTCGCTTGTGATATTGATTCATTTGTGAAAAATTACTTGCAGAATGTGCTTGAATTCAAATCAGATAACATTTTGGAAGTTTGGTAGTGACTACAACTATCAAGGAGAATTTGGAAGCAACCACATCGCTGGGCCCCCATATGAGAAAGTTTTTGTATCACAGTACTGCAGGATATACGCTGCCACAACACCCACCTACGGATTTGGAGGACTAGGCTTTGTGAGTATTGAGTTGTTATTTAAACTTCTACAGGGATTTCCCATTTTATTGAATATCAAACATCCTATCAAATATCAATCGTAGTTGACTTTTGCTGTCCATGCAGGCATTTCAAAAAGGCTCTCCAATAGCAGCTGACTTTTCTGAAGCCATTCTGAAACTATCAGAGAATAAGAAGCTCAAGTCGTTGGAAGATAATGGTTTGCTCCCTCACCAGATTGCTCAGTCAATATAACCAACAATGAAACTGAGAAACTTGAGCCTCCCTAGCTTCCTGATGTCAGGTGCCAACTCTACATTCGTTCTCTCATATGTCTCTTTCAATTACTAAAGAATTGTAGGCTTCATCAAAATTCAAGCCAAGAAAACATAACTCCAAACGGAAGGGGCATTTGAAGCAAAGCAGTTAGACTCGCAAAATCCTTTTTTAATAGAGAAGGAATTGGAACCCCCGGGAGAGCTTTATCGTTTGCTCGGACTCCTGATGTACATGAGTGGAGCTCTTTCGAGATGGGAATATGTTGATCCTTCCAATGCTTCGGATAATCTTCATCAATCCTCAGAGGACACTACGGGAATGCAGTGTTTCCCAGATTGAGTAACTAGAGCAATAATCTAGTGCTGTCATCAATTTGACATGAGGTCTGTATTACTCTATCTCCAAATTGCTCACGACAATGTCATAATTAATGATATAACCATAAACTCATACTAAATAAATTGGCTTGATATTAATTCATTAGTCAAAAGAAAATATAAATTAATAAAAATAAGTCACATGGATCAAAAAATATTTTATTCAATCAATTTAATCATATCACATAAATTTATTTAAGAATTTATACCTATATTATTACAACAATTAATTGATTCTTGAGAAAAAAAATCCTACCCTTTTATTTATCAGCTGCCATTCACTGTATAATTAGATGTTATATCTTAAAAACTACAATTGTTGTAGAAAAAAATTTATAACTATAAAATAGAAATTAATATTATATAATCAACATAATTTTAAATAATAATTTTAACAAAGTTAATGAAGATGTAATAAAATTTTTATTATAAAAATATAAAATCAAATTAACTTAATTTTTAAACTACAGTAACTAATATTTATCAAACACTGATATTGTAAATTTTAATCTCAATCTTAAAAAACCAAGACCTATGCGTTGGATGAAACCATCAGGTTGCCTCTATCATGGATGCTGCCGTAACCTGATTTCAGTGTATTCCTGTTTGAGACTAGGCATCTCGATAACGTTCTTTCGTATCCCCGTAAAACGTTCTCTCAGTACTTTTCAGACTTCGTAAAGCACAGCCATACCAGAAGCCCAATTCCCAATCGCACATTACAACAATTAGTTGATTGCCAGAGAAAAAGTACCTCCAAACGTTTTACTCGAATAACAGCCCCAAGTAAGTCGTAAACACTTTCACAGGGTTAACACAAATCAAATGAACTAGGAAAAATCCTACAAATGGTCAGACAAGTGAAAATGTCTGCACATCGATATTAATGTGCATACACCACTAAACAAGGATGCAAATAGAAAAGTTCCTGAATCTGTCCCGCAATAGTGGCTTTGATCATGAAATCTGAGAACGTTTGGAAACTCAAAGCCGTGACCTTCAAACAATACTGTTAATCAAGCAGAGGGGGGGATAAAATTGCTGATGTTAGTGCATGATTAATCTGAAGTCTCATTATCTTCATCTATCAATCAAAACTTGTTCCAACAGAAAAGAATTACAATACATCCAATGACATCTATTTGTATTCTTCAGGGACATCTATTCGTATTCTTCAGGTACACACGATCATGCATCAAAGCTACCGATAGCCTCTTCCTCTTCCACGTGCACCCCAACCCCTGCCCCTTCCTCTTATACCTCCCCTTCCACCACGTGATATACCTTCCAAAGCTCTATTAACAAGCTGGTTTTGCAAACCTCCAGATCCGCGACCCTTTTTTGAGGCTGTATTGCCAGATCCATTTATGGAAGCAGGTCGCTTCCCTCTGCACAATTAATAGAAAATAAGTATAATCTTGCCTGGAAAGGGCCATTTCAGTTAACAGTCAAATTTTGCAAGAGGGATGTGTGTGCAAGCATGTGTCATATATGTTTTCATCATGTCAGGTGTGATTATCACTTTTATTTGTGATTCGATTTCTCCTCTTAAGTGTGGGATCATGTTTTCATTATCACAAGTCCAAACTCTCATCATATGTTAATTTTCCTCTCCAAATGTAAGTCATGGAAAATCATTTGACATAGATTATGAATGGCTATGAATGCTAGGCTAAAAAGCATATATAAATATACTATGGTACAAATACAGCAAAGCAATTAACAATAAAAGGATTTTCAGTAACGAGAGATCTCATACCCAGAAGCTGTCGTGGTAGAGGGCACAGAAGGTTTTGTTGCTTCTTTCCATGATAGGTTGACACTCTTATCTCCAATAAATGAAGGTGTTTTTGAATGTAATGGCTGAATGTTTAAGAAATATGAAGATCAGTTCTGATATTTCAGCTATCCACATAATTAAATCATAATAATAAGATTACAGTTCCTCTTACCTTTGACATGGCCAAAATGTTATTGCAGGTCCGCAACCCAGTTGTAGTATTCTGTTTCTGAGTTTTCTGCACATAAAACAAAGAAGTTAGTTGCAAAAGACATGCTAAAAATAAATCATTCCACAAAAAGAACATACAATCTCCAAGAACAAACTCACAATTTTTTCCTTTGCTTCATCCGTTTTAGCAGCTGCCATTTCTTTGTTGTGATCAGCCATTCCCTGAGTTAATTTCTTCATTGTTGCCCTAGTTAGGTCTTCAACAGTAGTTAACCTCTCAGTGAAATCCTTGTAACAATCAGAGAAGTCCTCACCAAGCCTATCTGAAGGTTGGCCTGTCACTATCTTGTAACCACATAGACTATTTGTGGCATTGGGAGCCTATGTAAGAAAATACCAAATAAGCATTCGGAGTAATAAACTAACAAGAGTAGGTATAAAAACCAAAACAGCAAGAATTAACAACCTTGTGAGCTAAATGATGAAAAGTATACAACAAGCATTCAACATAAGTAAAGTTCATCTCTTCTCCTCCGGTCTTCCTCAAAGGCATGTACTTCTGGAAGGAAGAATAAATACGTTAACAAAAAATAATCTAAACGACCAATAAAATCACATTAGAAAGAATGAAAGATGCAAAGAAAAATAATTTACACATACATTGATAAAGTTATATTAACAAAACTTGGCCATAGTCAACACGACCAAAATTCTCACAAAGAGCACAAAATGCGCTCAAATGGGAAAAGTAGTGTTGAAATGTATCACATTATATGTTACCACAATATCATTTTTAATAGATAATCTACAATATCACAAATAACATGTGTACCTTTAACAGCACAGCAACAGAAGGAAGAATCTGGCGTGAATCCTGTGGTGTTGTGTAAGGCGATATTTCTGCAAGGGCTTTAAGCAAATCAAGCTTTCGTTCCTCAGGAAGCTGATAAGGATTATATCTGTTAGATTATATTCAGAAACTTCGTAACTAGAACACTTCATAGTCAAACAAATGTCTCTTAAGGATGAGAGCTCATCTCTTAAACCAAAGAGAACATCAAATTTTATGTGAAACAAACTTCCACTTTCGAGGAATTGTTACGGGTATTTACACACAACAAACAAGAGAAACAGCATGATCCAATGTCAGTATAATCTTCTGATATATGGAAGTTGACCCCTAATATCAGTTCACAATCTTTCCATTACAAATCCTTCCAACGTTTTCAGTTGTCACCAGAAAGTTTGGAAACTACCACATCCATATATTATTTCTCATTTCAATTTTCCATACCATCTCTCGTTCCTATTTTTCAAAACCAATTAGCAAGCATCAAATATATCTTAAATCTAAGAAATAGGAGGCATCCAATTTCTTATTTGGGTAGTACATCTACTAAAACACATACGTTTACAACAATGCAAGACCATTTTGTTCAAAGGGAAGAAAAGAGGATAGCACTCTAGCCATATAGAGTAACACACAGGTCAGAGATACGCCTCCCAAAAGCTTTAAAATTGATCCCGACATTAATAAAAAATCTTTACATTGCTCACATTAAAATTTGAACAATACAATGACTATATCAAAAACAAAAAAGAAGAAATAATTACCAGAAACATATATACATATCCTTGTCAAAAACTTTTCAAATCCTTTTTTCCCTTCAACATAGAAAGGATATGAAAAGTTGGAGTGTAGCATAACATATTGAATGTCGAAAGAACGCAACACCAATACTATACAATACACATCAATGAAAACTCATGCATTACAGTCGGGTACAAAGAAAGGCATTACCTTGTCAAAAACTGGGATAATGTGTTTGTTCAAATAGTTGAGAAATTTGCTGCCGGATGCTCCTCTCTGGTGAAATTTAGAAGGGTATAGGAGGTTCAGTTAAGAATAATGTCAAATGGATCATGTAAATACATTTAACATTATCAGGCAAAATCCATACCAGAAAGAAGGGAAGAGCCATGTACAGGCATGATATCAATCTGTCAATATGGTCTGCATCTGAAACCTACATGACAAGCATTTAGAGAAGATTAAGTTGGTAATAAAATGGAAAGTAACAAAATGATCAAAAACTTATATACTAGGAAAATCTTATGAAGAAGGATAACAGAAGTAAAAAAATACAGTCAAAATAACATAGTTTTCCAAATGATGACTATGAAGTCACAAGAAGATTAAGTTACTTAGTTGTCATCGTAATAAAGCATGCTTGTCACATTCTCTAGCATAAAAACCGGCATAATAGTAAATACTTAAACAAAATCTGCATCTCAAACTTCCTCTCCCCTCTAATGCAGTTCACGTCTTCCTTCATTAATTGTACCTTTTTAAAAAAGTTCCAGCAACTTCTGTTGAAAAAAGTTTCTCATTAATTTCTATATACATAAAAAACTCTGTTTCACAGACGTTTGTTACAATTTAATGGACATATACCGCGTTCCATAAACAAACCAATTTTGCATCTATCGGTATTCTGGGCATCCGGTCATATAAATGGTAACATAATCCACTCAACTGTATGCAACTTGAAAACTATACAAACACCAAATTAGCATGCATCAAGAAAGGTATGAAAGACAACAGATGATAATAGTCCAAAAATCTAATGCTCAAAGCACGTCAAGTATCGCCAAAGGAAAAACGCTTCAAAATATCAGCAATGCATAATAAAGGTTGTTAGAATAACTCTCAAATAGACATTTAGTAAACTAACTAGAACAAAACACACTCACATTGAATTGCGCATCTAGATCAGCCTGCCCTTCAATGATTCCAATAAGCTCTTTCATTCGTTCAGTAGGAGCTTTCTCTCCAAATAGACTCAAACTTTTCAGGAAATCCATAAACATTCTAAATTCTGCTCCCGTTACATCTTCCAAACTCTGTAAGACCTCATTCAAAGTAGCCACACTCCTTTAGTAAAAGTGTATAAATTTTAAGATGCATTAATTTTTCAAAGGAAAAGAACAAATGTACAAGCAAAAACTTAACAAAAATCGTGAACATACTTTTTTTATTAAATCAGTTATATGCCTTTCCATTTCCTCCTGAGGCTTCAAGAGTTCAG
This sequence comes from Citrus trifoliata, assembly GCA_018350135.1. Classification (NCBI taxonomy): domain Eukaryota; kingdom Viridiplantae; phylum Streptophyta; class Magnoliopsida; order Sapindales; family Rutaceae; genus Citrus; species Citrus trifoliata. Next base: position 28,079,154 of record CM031385.1, on the reverse strand, counting down.
CTTTAAGAGGGAAAACCTGTAAAAGTGATGACTTAGCCATTTAAAAATATTAAGAAGAGGAGAGTAATAATAGCATCTGGCAATATATTTTTAATCCTCCAACCTTATCTCTTATAAAGCTTAGAACCTTCTCACGTATAAACTCATCTGTACTTGGTTCATCGACACTCCCAATGTGCTTAAATAAGGCAGTCAAAGAAGCTGCATTAACAAAACAACTAAGCTAACCCAGGCACAAAGCAAGAATAAGAAAAGCAGGAAACAAAAGAAATGATATGACCACGTGCAGTCTTGACATGAAAACTACCTTTCACATCTTGCCTCAGAAGGGACATAAGTGCTTTGTGCACAGCATCACGCTCCACAATTTCCTCTGAATTGCATTAGCAAAGTCCAATATCAGATGAATTAAACAATAAAGGGGCAATAAATAGTCAAAAGAAAATAATTAAAAATAGTAATATACCAGCTGCAAGGAGTTGTACTAGAATGTCAACAATTTTAGAAAGATACTCCGGCGTATCCTTGCAGAAAAGAGGGAGTCCCCTAATTGCTTGCACTCGAACCTGCAAAACCAGTTTCATATTTCATTTAGTTAATTCACCTCATACTCACAACATGACACCTAAGAAGTTATGTTCCATTAACTAATTCACAAATCAAGTGAAACAGAAGAAGAAAATAATGAACAAATCACATAAATTAAAAAAAAAATGTAACATAAAATATTGAACGGAAATTTCAGATATAATTACAAACTACAAATTCAAAAAATAAATACTGACTCCAAGCTCTTCTTCCTCGATCAAATCGAGATGCGCATCAACAGCGCGGCTGGATAGGTCAGGAAAGAACTTGAAAAACCTAGGAATCAACTGAGCAGCCAATTGCTTAGCTTTAAGACTCGTTTTCGCAGCTTCAATAATCCCCTCGTAGTCCTTCACATTCTGCAAAACAAAAAAAGAAAAATAATATAAATATAATTTTTTAGGTAATTTAATATAAATATGATTAGCATAAAAGCAAATATAAGAAAGGAAAATAAATAAAAAAAGGCTTAATGAAACCCTAGAGTAAGACCTGAGACTTGTCCTTGGCCTCGTTGAGTCGTTCGCCGAACTCGTAGAGCTTCTCGATTTGCTTGGCCTCGTCTGAGGGGTCAGTCATTGGGGAAATTTTTTGATTTTTTTTGCGTTTTGGTAGAGAGCTGAGTGTGAAATCGAACAATAACAAAAACTGAAATGAGTATATAATATAATCATCATGATTATGATTTATGAAGTATTATATAAAATTGAATTTCAAGTAAAAGCATCAAGTAAGAGTAATAGTAAGACACCGTACAGAATTTCACTCGAGGAGGAATGGATTATATGATTTATGAATGGAAGAGTGGAGAATGCGAGAAAATAGAAAAACTAACGCACAAGGGTTTCTTTGGTAAGAAGACCATGACTTAAACAACGAGGGTACAACGGACTTTCTGTGGAGACTCGAAAACTGCATACTAGCCTTGTTTTACATAACGACGTCGTTTCACCCATGTCGCGCTGAGAGACACCGTTTTGGATGGGAGGTTCCCAAATGTCTGTACCACTTTTCTTTTTGTTTTTCAATATTTTTTTTTTCTCTTTTCTGATTTTTTTTATTTTCTTTTTCTTAAAACGGAAAAAAAATTCCAGGTAAATACATCCAAGCCCTTGCATATTTTTTAAAAAAATCTACATTTTAAAGTTTAAGAAAATGATCATGTAAACTCTAAAGTTTAGAAAAGAGACACCAAGGCTTTCTTTTATCATAATATTCTTTGAATGTAGTAACTAAAATAATTAACTTTAAATTTTTAATAAATATAAATATAATATAAATAATGTAACCTATTAGTAGATTAATAATATTAAAATAAATTCAAACATGTAAATTATTATTTTTATCTTAATAATATATTTGTATATATTTTAGAGATTTTAAATAAATATTTGGGTTAAGTATATTTTACAATTAAAAAATCTCACATATTAATAATGTTAAATTATTATTTTACATAATATTCAAATAATTTAAATTTTAATATATTTATTTTAATATTATATTTATGTTTATTATAAAATTTACTTTAATATAATAAAATATGTCTAGTGAATTGTAAATATTAAAGTTATTTTAAACTATCTACATTATTATAGTTATTTTAATATTATATTTTTATTTATTATAAAATATTAGAGTTAATTTTTTAAGTTTTTAGAGATAAAAAATATCATGGTAAAAAAAAAATCTGGATATCCCTCTTTAAAAACTTAAGGATCTTTTAAAAACTCAATAAAAAATTAAATGACTACTTCTCCATGCCATGGGATGTAGCTGTACTTTTTTCTATAAAAAAAACAATCATAAACAATTTCATGAAGCTTTCATCTATTCTACTAAGCATTAAAAAGTGTACAGAACCAGTTACAAAGTCAATGTTTCCATTAAAAGTAAGAACGAAGGTCTTCCACGATAGAAGATTGAAAAAAAAAAAAGTATACAAAACATACTTTCAAAATACAGGGTATCATCTACCTCTTACGGGGTGATATTCTGCGGCAATCTTATTGCTACTGCTTGAACTCTTCTCTTTTTCAGTTGTACAGTTACTTTGGAAAGCTTGCAATCCTCCAGGAAATCATAGGAGGGGCATGCTCAAGGCTCGCAAGACATCCTTGAATTCAAAGTTTCGAGCTTCTTTATTGAACCGTTCCACAAGCTTAAATCTCACATCATTCAAATAGAAAGATTGAATGGTCTCCAAGAGCCATTCTGCTTCTGAGTCAGTGAGCTTACTCGTGAACACAATATCTCCACGGATGAGCACCATGTCCTTGCTCTCTGCAAAGTCTGTGTAAAATGATGCAGTGAAGTAGGGAGCTGCTTGAGTTCCTCTGGCCTTGTAATCCTCAAGTCCAGTTACAAGAATGTGAGGCAGTTGAACTGCAAGAGAAACAGATTTACCTTACTAACTAACAGCTTTACTTCAAACAAACACTTTCCTTTCACAGATTTTCTGAAAACAAGTTTCAGTGAATTGTATTGCTCGAGGCTATAATGAACATCCTTCCTGACTGGCCCTAAGCTAAGAAAATAAGTGGGGGTGACATATGACATTACTAAACTTGTTATAACCACCTCAATATCCACATACGAATACTTTCAACAATCCCAATTTTTAACCATAAAGTTAAAAACGGCAAAATATTAAAATAGGTGATCCCTTTCATTAAATAAGAAAACAGAACAAAACAAAAGCTAAGCAGTCATATCAATAATCCATGAACATAGAGACAGACGGACACAGTTGGGACAGTTATAATAAAAGCTTCAAGTTTTCAACAAATAAATTCTAGTTAAATAAGGAAGCATAACCCCATCTAAGGTTTTCCCGAAAAGAGAAATGGCCTATAGAAGCTAAATTTGACATGGCAAGTAGAGACCAAGTTAAAAATAATGACATTTCTCTTCAGTTAAAAATTACATTATCGACTCATTTTGAAATATGCGCACATTTATGAACTAGAAGATGGTTCTCATAACCTTGTCAATGGTCTCTTTTCAAATCTTATCTTTACTAAAACAGGAAAACTGTAAAATGGCTACCATGTGGGTGCAAATAATGTCCATTCATCAAAAAGGGATTTAAAAGGAATTCCTCACTTCAGAGTTCAATCAGCTAGCTTCAGGTTAATGCCACAACTGCAGTAATGAAGAGAATAAAACTTGTATCTATTACCGTAAACCAAATCTAGTTGTTAAAACATTTGCTACATCCTGTTTACCGTGATGCAAGTGTTATCTCTTCTATTCACTTATTTAACAAAAGTACCTCAAGCACTCTTGAGTTGGTACGCCAAAAGGGCCAATCTATGTACCAAGACAAGATTTTTTTTTTTTTTAAATATAGAAGATGACCTAATCTCACTAAATAGCAGCATGTAAGGTATACTGAGATTCATCAGAGACCAAACCTTGAACGAACATTGTTGCATAGCCACTTCCTTTCCACAGAGGAATTACAAAGTAGCGGCTGTAAAGAGCAATAGAAAAATAAGAATGCAGAACATGGAGAATGAAGACAGATACATAATAAAATGACTAACAAATTACCAATCAGCTGATCTGTGCTCCAATAAACGATAAAGCTGGGCTTTCAAGGACGCGCCAATGTGACCCCTTCCCAAATGATACTGAAATAACACAACCCATTAATTATATGAACCCAAAAAAAATTGTTCACAAAAAAAAAAATGTATGTACCCGAAATGGTACATACATCGTCCCAAATCGTAGCAAGATCCTCGGCAGATTTATCCTTGGCTCGCTCGATATCAATAATCGAATCCAACGGCTTTGGCTGCAACGGCGTGAACCCAGTTGCAAACCTTGAGGTTCTATACAAACCAAGCGAAGACCATTTCAAGAAGTCGCATGGAATCGCTTTCTCTCGTTGTTTTTGGATGGTTGGGTTTACAGGGAAGGCAGTGAAACTGTATGAAGAAGATGTTTTGGTGAAGAGATCTTTCACTGAGGAGACTTTGGTTCTTAAGAATCTTGACGACAAACGTAGCATTGTACAAATTTATGTGAGAAAACAGAATTACAAACTTGAAGTTAACGGACTTGAGTCGGGAATTTTATCAAATAGATAGCCCGCAATCCAAGCTTCAGCGTGTTTCCTTGTAACGCAGAAAGCCTTGTCAAATCAATTGCGTCTCACGGCAAACGAATCGTTCGGCTATTAAAGTGGGTCGAATTCGGGCCAATTGCCAAATCCAAAGAGCCCAATTGCTATTAAACTAACGAATTACGGAATTATTCATATTTTCTCTGGGTCATCCGATTATTATTAGTAATTTATTGCAAGAAAATAAAAAGATAAAAGTTTTGGCACAGGTGTGAACAACATAGTAGTCAAGTTTAGATCTGGGTCATCCGATTACGTTCATATAGTGATAAATTTAGATTGATCTAAATACGGACTCATTTAGTAATTATGTAAAAATATTAAAATTTAAACCCGAAACATAAAATAAATGAGTAATCTGACACATCCAATCAATAATTAGGTAATTATGTCGTCTAACATACTATATAAACTAATATCGTGCTTAACACTTTTTTAGTAAGATTTACATCAAACGTTACATACTCATTTGATAGAAATTGCACTCCTGTGTATTTAAATAATATTATGTATTGATATTATAAAATATAAATATCTACCAAAATATAACACATTTATATCATTGAAGTTTTAAATCTATTTAGAATTTTACAAAATGGAACAACATATAAATATTTATCCTTAAAAAAAACATATCTAATGTTTGAATTTTAATTATAATATTCTATAAATTAATTTGTAATTAAAAATATAATAATAATTTTATACAAATATGAATTAGTTTTGGTTAATTGTTTAATAAACATATAATAACACAAATAAATGAGTTAAGAAACTTAAATCCTAAATCGACACACGAAAAAATATATTGTTAATTTAGTCAAACTCATTTAATAATCATGTCGAGTAAATGGTTGTGTTCAAATTTTACGCGCTCTATCCGCCTGCATGCTTTTACCCCACTCCAAAGAGGGTGATTTGCGCTCTATCACTGATCAAACTAAATTAACACCTTTTTTGGCACCGGAGCTACAAAGTGCTTCTCATGGAGGGAGCGATATCGGCATATAATTTATTGGTGGGTTAACAGCGCAAGTTGCATTGACGAGAGTTCTATGGAGATTCGCCGTAAGCTCATCCTCAAAAGTAATATATATATATATATAAACAGAGAAAAGCTGTTTTGAGTAAGTTGCCCACTGTCTTCTTTAATCAGTCTACAGCATTCCTTGAAAGTATATCTAAAATTCTAAATGGAGGTGAAGAAATTTGTGACAATCTACGTCACAGTCCATGTTCCTCTGTACGAGGTTCCCAAGTAAGTTGACTTTGCAGCTTTTTTTTTTTTTTCTCCCTTTTTCTGGATAGGGACTTTGGAGCTCACTAATGAGAATCAACAATATTTTTTATGACAGTACCATAGTTTCTTGGTATTGCATTTTATTTTTACTCTTTTTTCTTTTATTTTAGTTCAATGTTTGATAATGTGATCTACCAAGGGGGAAAAAAAGAAAAAAAAAAAAACAACCACCTGTTCTTGGCTTTATAATGTTCAAACTAGTTGGACCTTTTACATGATTCAAAGCCTGGATATAAGCATTTACTTGCCAAGAGATTTAAAATTCAACCCCTATAAATCTGCAGAAAGCAGAAGTTGAGGTACTACAGTACAGTGACTGGTGGGAGTTGGGACCAAAATATCTGTTTTCGCAAAATCTGAGTGGGGTCAACTTCTGTACTGAGATGCAGAACTCTGAATGTCATAAATAAATCAATTCTTTTTATTAAAAAACAAAAAATACCAACTTTTTTGTCTCTGTGGTGGTGGTGGTGAGATTTCTGGTTCCTTTTACTTCTCTTGTTCGGGTTCATAAATCCAAAAGTACAATTAAAGCAAGCGAGGAGTGAGTGTATGTGTGATGGTCCTCACAGCTTTTACTGCACTCACAATAAAAAGCTTATCCCCACTTAATGATATACTGAAAAGGCCAAAATGTGGCAAGTAGTTTATCTAATTTATGTAATTCTATATAGCCATTGTTGTTCAAATAATAAAAATTAAAATTCTACATAGCCAGTGGAGAGTGAAATCAATGGCCTGGATTCATTCATATATGTCAAAAGGTATATTTATGATATATTGATATATGGTGAGGTCCCTCGATCTTGCACATGTTCTGCATTTAAGCATTTATGTTTGGTTGGCAAATGGGGCTCACTCCACTCACCATAAGCTAAGCTTTGCTCAACCTTCTAGTTTTGTATTCATTGATTTCGTCATTTTGTTTCATTCGCTTGGTACAACCACCTTAATGCCATTGGCATGAAGATAAGCTCCAATATTAAGATTTAGGATCCTCCATTTTCTTTATATTATTTTTTCACCGGCTAATCTTTCGATTTTGTCACATCAATCAGGATTTAAGGGTACCAGCAATTCGTTTATCATCTTGCTGATGAATGACACAGAGAGCCAAAGAAAGTTTATCAGTGATGGCTTCGCTAGCTAGCAGCTAATGTGTCAATCACTAGTTGACAAAATTTGGTGATTAATCGGAATGATTAATGGTTTTAATCATTGCAAGTTTCCAACTACCCGTGAATGGATTCTCCATGCTAATGAGTGTTTCCTAATATCACTTTGAGACAAGATAATCAACAAACAGAACAAAAGAAACTGACATTTGTATTCAATATAGCAAAATCAGTTGGCAATTTGAAGCCCTAACCGAAGTGTATAATTTTAAACTCCTGTAAATTTCAGATTGTAAACATCTATATTCTGTAATCCATTAAAAAAAATAACAATTAATTAAAATAAGTTGGCTCCGAAAAGGGTATTCTTTTTTTTTTGGTTGGTTGGGGGGGAGGGGGTTGTTTAATTTACATCATTTCTCCTCTTTATATGCCTATCTTTTGGTTTATTTATGGTTTTGGGACTTCACGGGTGTTGATTCTCTCTGTTTTTCAACAAGCAATATGTCCCACACAACAAACATTCACACCTGGGTTCTTCACTTTTATATTCTCCTCATTAGTATGAGTCTTTTGTCCTAAAGCTGCCTTGTGTCTCCAATACAATTATGTCTGTCCCATGTTCTCCTCCTCCTTCTTGTTCTTCATTTCCTTCTGTTTTGGCTTGCTTGCTCATTTTTTCGCTTATTCTCAACACACCATGTATTTTAGCAGCCAAAACTAATAATAATAATGCTCGCAGCAGCAGACGCCAACTCTCAGTTGATTACTATGCAAAATCTTGCCCTCAACTTGAGCAACTTGTAGGTACAGTAACCAGCCAACAGTTCAAAGAAGCACCCGTTTCTGGTCCAGCCACCATTCGCCTCTTTTTCCATGACTGCTTTGTAGAAGTAAAGTATTTTTTTTTTAATTTTAATTTGCATGCATGCACATTTCGCTAGTAGTACTATGAAATAACCTCTACCAGAACTACCATCAACCTGGTACATTATTGATTTTTTTTTTCTCTCGTTTTTTATTGAAGGGCTGTGATGGGTCTATTTTGATAGCGACCAAGCCTGGCAGCAAAGAGTTAGCAGAGAAGAATGCATTGGATAACAAGGACTTGCGGGTAGAGGGATTTGAAAGCATAAGGAAAGCAAAGGCCTTGGTGGAGAGCAAGTGCCCTGGTGTTGTATCTTGTGCAGACATTCTTGCAATTGCAGCCAGAGATTATGTCCATTTGGTCAGTAAATTCTCCTTTTCGGTTCTAGCTGATTCTTTCAGATTCGTTCCAATCGCATTCATATGCTGAATTAGTTGCCTCTTGAGTAAAAAAGAAAAAAAAATCAAGTAGCAGATAAATTTCTAATGGGATATATTAAGGCTCATTTGATTTATTACGACTATATAATCCGAGTTATTAGATAAAGGCACTTTGAATGCTTGCTTTCTTCCAATAATTTGTTTGAAAGGTTAAAAAAAAAAAAAAAGACTCCGTAAAGTTGCCCATAAAAGCAAAGCAGACTCCATTAATAGTTCCTCTGATTCTTGGTAAATAATAGAGACATTCAACTTCTCACTGGCTATTCTCTCATTTCTCTGAACTAGCTTAGTCCTATTTTCTGATATTGACGATGCTTCCAAAGTAGAAAGATTTTAGAGAAAAATTGTCGTCTCATTTTCCACTAAACAGCCAAACTTAAAAAGCTGTTTTCAACAGGACAAAAACAGATAAATACATATTTCCATGTGCCCAATTTGTCTGCTAATGATATATTTTGTCGTAAGCTGATCCTGACTATCAATATATTTATTTAATTTTAGTTATCCAAGACGTAATTAAATCATTTCATCGTAAATGCCAAGACCATTTTTGCTTTTGTTATTATTGTTTAAAATTGATGTAACATCCTATCTTCATCACTTTAGAGAAATATTCAAAATATTGTAACAGGCTGGGGGTCCTTATTACCAAGTTAAGAAAGGGAGATGGGATGGGAAAATATCAATGGCGTCAAGGGTACCCTTCAATTTGCCGCGTGCAAATTCCACCATTGATCAAATTATCAAAATCTTCAACGCAAAAGGGCTGACAATTGAAGACATGGTGGTTCTTTCTGGAGCGCACACAATTGGATTTGCTCATTGTGAGCACTTTGTGAGCAGACTATATGATTATCGTGGCACAAAGCAGCCTGACCCTGCCATTGATCCAAGGCTACTAAGGGCTCTGAGAATGGCATGTCCACATTTTGGTGGCAATTCTGACATTGTCGCACCGTTTGATGTTACCACACCATTTTTGTTTGACCATGCTTATTATGCTAACTTGGAGGGGAAATTGGGCTTGTTGGCCTCAGACCAAGTTTTGTTTTTGGACCCGAGAACCAAGTCTTTGGTTCAGGAATTGGGCAAGGATAAGCAGAAATTCTTCCAAGCTTTCGCTGTAGCTATGGAGAAAATGGGCTCAATAGGTGTTAAAAGAGGGAGAAAACATGGCGAGAAAAGAAAAGATTGTGGCATGCACATGTAGAAAGGTTGTTGCTGTTTCCCATTTTGCTCAACGGATGAGGCTTTGTAATTTTTTTTTTTTCCCCCTCTGTGATAGATGCTTGGAGGCTGGAGCGCAGATGATTCTTTCTTTCAATAATTGTTCCAAGATTGCGCAATGGCACATAATGGCCTCAACTTTTTCAGTTTTATTTTTTTATCCTGCCGGTTTAAGAACTTAAGATGAATGTTAGTTACTAGTTTAATTGAAAAAAGAGCTAATTTGACAAGTTAAAAAAAAAAAAAAAAAAAAAAGCCGTCATTTCAATTTCCAATAGACAAACGTTTGAAGCTAGCCAACAAGCTACAAATATAAAAGCCATGTACTCCATTTCATGGCTACCTTCATTTCCCATCAATTTGGCTCGAAGCCGCAGCAGGAAGCTCAATAAAACCCAACTTCACGATCGAAAGCGTCAAATAAACGCCATGCGTGCGGTAGTTCAACGAGTCGCCTCTGCCAGCGTCGAGGTCTAATCTAAACTTTTTCCCACTCCATAAAATTCAAGATGGCACAATGGTCGCCTTCTTTTGATTAATACTCCCCTTATAATGTTGTTTCTCCTTTTCAGGTTGAGGGGCGCCTTGTGTCGGAAATCGGGCCGGGTCTCCTGGTCTTCGTCGGGCTCCACGAATCCGACACCGACGCCGACGCCGATTACGTGTATAACCTTTTTTTTCATTTCTCACTCTCTTTTCTTCTATTTAATTATAAATGTAACGAATTTTATTAAGTTTTGTGAGTGGCAATCCTAGTAGCAACTACATGACTGGTAAAATTACTGAATGAATGTAATTATGCAGCTGCCGTAAAGTTCTGAACATGAGATTGTTTCCAAATGAAAATACAGGCAAAGGGTGGGACCTTAATGTAATTTTTCTTCATCTCTCTTATCATATACGTGTGTTCGTGTGAATATTATTTTTAAATTTGTTATAAAATTAAGTTATTTGTATGGTCTAGCTTGAATTATGAGAATGGTTATGTATTTTTGCAGGTTATGCAGAAAAAGTATGGAGTTTTGCTAGGTAGAGTTTGCATATTTTGCTATTGATTAAATGAGAAGTTGATACCCACATGGCTTTTTTAATAACAAAAGAATGGTTAATTGGTTTTTAGGACTTTCTTATTGTATTCAAATTCATTTATTTGGGTTAATGCTAATCAGTGTCTGTTGTGGTGTCATTGCGTGGTTAAACTGTTGGCTTGGTGAATGGTGATGCAGTGAGTCAGTTTACGTTGTATGGGATATTGAAGGGTAACAAGCCAGATTTTCATGTAGCAATGCCACCCCAGAAAGCAAAACCGTTTTATGATTCTTTAGTTGATAAATTTCGAAAATCTTACAACCCAGATGCAATAAAAGGTAAATGTGCTTTCCAGTTGCATCTTGTTCTGCATTCTTTTAGTTTCTTGTACAAATCTCGCCTTTTCATTTTAAGCAGATTGTTTTCCATGTATAAACCTTGGCTGGGTAGATCCTTATATGTTTTACTTAGTGGATAATTGTACTGCTAATTATCATCTTTTGTTATAAGCAAGATGGAAGCCTATTTTGTGCTATGCTTGTTAGGCCTTTTTAAAATTCGGTGGATTGAAGGTGGGAAAAAAAAAAAAAAAATTGACCAAATGACTTCACATGAACAATGAGAAAAGTTATTGGTACAGACTAAATTATTATCAGAGCTGAATTCATGCTTGACATGATTTGCATAAGATAGTTTCTATGGACTTAAAATTTTGTCCTACACTTATGTAAATGGGATTGCTCGAAAGTATTGTGTTTGATGTATTGGTTCTCGGGTTTTCCTATTGATTTGTACAGATGGCGTGTTTGGAGCACTGATGAAGGTTAGTTTTCCAACCAAGATTCTTTTCTTTCATCTCTTTGCTAAGAACACTTCTCTAACTTTGTATCTTTCCAATTTATGAAGGTTAATCTAGTTAATGATGGGCCAGTCACAATGCAGCTTGATTCATCTCAATCTTCAAAGTGAGTACCACAAGCTCTACGGACAAGAGCTTGTAATCAGCTAGATTCATGATTTTTGTTAGTAGTTATCATAGTTTCCATAGCTAGTCAGGGCTCAACTATTTCAGGAATACAAATGAGGCAGTAGGAGAATCATAGTCTTGGTGGATCATCTTGGATGTCAATAGAATCGTAGTCTTGGTTGATCATCTTGGATGGATTGACATCTCAAGGTGCACTTATTCTATGACCACATGAACTTGTTAGGTGGCCTAGTGAATTGCAACTCACGATTGTCCTTTGAAGGAATGTAAAACACAATTACTATTTGTTAAGGTGAAAGTTATTACGATTTCGGATCAAGACAGCCTCATATTTTGATATTCCCGGAATCCATAATCTGTTGCCATATGAGAATGTGCGTGTTAGGGAGAACAGCATATTGTGATAATAAAATTGGTCACGTAAGCAGAACAAGATAATCATTTTTATATATACCCTTACAAAAATAGCTTCGAAGGGCTGCACCAAGATGCAACTTCTGTAATTTTCCCAAAACCATCAATAAACTTAAAATTTTATACATTCCAAAACTAAAAAGTGACTACATGTCAAAAGTGAGACCCCATTGATTCCATGACAGACACTCGTTCGAGTGAGTTGCATTCTAACCTGCAAATGGAAAAAAAGGGCAAATGCAATTCAATTAAAGAAATTATTTCATAAAAGTTTTGGTATAAAAGTAGACAATCGGTGCATCATGTTATATTATATAATAATTGAAGTATTTGCTTTTCCTAGTGGAAGTACAAATGTACAAATAGTAGCATACATGAACAAGACAAGATTACAAGAAAGTGACACTGTATACGTAAGCATTCAAACACATTAGTAACTCGGACAGTTTCACAAATCGGTCTTTAGAAATCTATGCTCCTTATGCAAGTGATCCACCGGACAGCAGATCAAATATAGAGAGAACTTGAAGGAGGTCCCCTCATCAACATATGTAAACAGCAGTAGTTAATCCAGTTACCTGTGATAAGATGTCCTTTAAAATAAGTAAGATGATATTCTGTAACTCTTAATTAGTTCGTTGAGAGGATTGTTGCTGCTGTAAATAAAGCTTCTTTTGAAATTGGCAAAATCTCCATTTCACTGCAACATAATACAATAATTTTCCTTGAGAAAAGGGGTGCAGTCGGCATAATAATTGCTCGAAAACATATTCAAATAAAACTTAATGCTACTGTTTCTAACTGTTCTTTACCATACCATTACCAAGCTGAAAATTCATTCATTTCGTTATGCTCCTTGATAGGGTTATTGGATAAATTACATATCATAAACATTAAAACTTCTTGCACGGAAAACTTAAGGAAATACTTACTCATTTGTTCTTTTCAAACTCTGAAAAGCACAGATCATACTCTTGCATATTTCCACAAGATAGCTTTCTCTAGTCTCTTCCTTGGAATCCATGACTCCTTCAATATTTTGGGATGATAGCAACAAAAGAGCCTGAGTTTTATAAATGTTAGAAAATTTGTGGAAATGAAGAAACTAGTATCATCAATAAATATATAGATAGAAACAAAATTACATGGTAGCGTATACATAATGAACTTAAAAACAATCACCTGAAAACCATGTGCCAATAGCAACTGAATAACTTGTATGCTAATCTTTTTCAGAATGCTCTTGGTTCCTGTGCTACTTGAAAACCAATTCAAAATTCCAGTGAAAGTAGCATCATCAACAGGACCGTTTGATCTCCTTGTGCGAACAGAAGGCTATGGATGAAGCACAATCAATCACGCATACCACCTACTTGTCTAATAAAAAGACCTTAGACAATATAACTAAATGCATCAGTGCAATTGACTTGCCTTAGTAGTGTATTTTGAGAAATACTGCACAACAATTTCCAGTTTCCACTTAGGTTGATTTAAGACCTGGAACACATTGTTCATAACCCAATAAATTGGAAATTTTGTCCAGATCACCCATTTGTTAAATAACAGCAGAAATTTTGAATAACCACAAACCACAAAAGCTTTTAGAAGCTGGGAACAAAAGCAAATGCAGAGTGTGTTGTACACAAGTGAGTAAATAAATACAAAGAGAAAGATTCTGCTAAATTGATCATTATCTGAAGGATATAATTTTCCTCGCAACCACTAAAAAAGAGCATAAAACAATTCATTGATCTGTGTACCTGAAGAAATGGCAAAAGCATATCTACGTTGTAAGTCAGCTCATCCAAAACTATCTCCACTACTGGGGTTCTGCACCAAATCCGAAGATGTATGCCACTTCAATAACCAAAAGAGATTGAATGTGCACAAAAGCCTCATCACATAAGAAGAAAATAAATACCTCACACCATCAGCTCTGGTTGTTTGACCTTGCATGTCTGCATTCTTCTTTGAATTATCAAGCTCCATAATCTAAAACATTTTACAAGATCAGAACTTAAATTCAAAGTAACTTTCGAATCATAAAATTTGAGTGATTAATAACTCACTATTATTAGAAATTTCTGCATAGCAATGCAGGTGCTCTTTCCTACTTGCAGTAAAGCAAATGCCAAAGCAGGATTGCAATCTTCAGATGGCTTGGTATTAGAATTCTCTGGGCTTCCACGATTATCACTCATTCCAGTATAAACTTGAGATAATCCACATAAAATGGACAAGCAATCCTTCATCAAATTTTTATAATTTATTCTTCTTGACCCCTACAAAACAAATTTACTATGGTAGTCTCACATCTCTCAACAACTTCATAAGAATACAGTGTTTCAAGGATATGGGACAACAAGAACTTCAATTTGAAGAGAAACAGAGATCAAGAGATACTCATGATGCAACTATCACTTAATCAGGGTGTATCAATAATGAAAGTGATATGATTTCTATTAAAGTTTGAGGATTCAATAGTGAAAGTGTACCAGAAGCATGTTGAGAAAGGACTCACGCAAAATGGTCCAGTTCATTGTTTCTGCAATATGAGAATACAATAATCAAAATTTTCAAAATCTTGATAAGCACAAAGATTATAGATATTGATCCCCCCCTTTTTTTTTTCAATGTACCAATGGATATTGACTTGCCTGCATACATAGTCTTACGAGGCAGAAAATCTCCTTCAAGAAAGCTGACGAGATATTGAAACAGTAACATATTCCTGAGGTTCTGCAAGATGGCATGTAAGAATCAAGACAATACTAAAAAGATTGTTACTACAAGAACCGAGTAAACACATTGGAAACAAAAAACTAAACAAAAATTGTATTCATGAAAGTTCATTATAATATAAACACGGCATGTATACGATAAGAGCAAGCCAATGAATTTACTGTTGATAATTGGTATATTATATGATCTAATCAGCTAAAAGTATATAACTATATATGTGTGCACATACAGATAAGCACTCTTTTTTTAGTATCAATTTCTACTTCAAAACGAAGGCCTGATCAAGTATGAATCCTGAACCAAGATTTTTATCTACACTTCAAACCTATACAAGGCTAAACAAGCATTCTGAGCCTCTTGCCACTGCAGGCTTCTCTATATCATGCCCTTAGATTATCCCAAGCGAAACCTTTTCCATTTATTTCTCAATTTATCAGGTGTTCTAAATGTATAACTGTGATGTACTAAGTATAAGTAGTAAAGTAACCTTTGTGTTTATTGCTCGAAGGTTTTCTACAGTAGCTATTTCGACAAGCTCTTCTATCAACAGAGCGAAACCCTGCAATTTGCAAAAGATAATCATAAAAGTTAAATTGCAGTACAAGCCACTAAAAGAAAGCTGCAAACTATTTTTGAAAAAAATCAGTTGGATGAAAAATTGGTTATAGAAAAACTAATATTGAGAACAAGCACAACAATTTCAACTCACTGAAAAATCAAGCAGGCTGCTAGAGTTTTCTCCAGCTGCTCGGCTTTCATTAGAAGCAACATCCGAGCTGAAGGCAAATGGTGACCAAGACTACAAGCAAATAGATCAATATATTCTAACCAAACGTAAAGGGACATAAAATCTACAAATTACAATAGATGATTCTACATTTCCTGAAATATTAATTTGAACCGGTCATGTTGTCGAACCTGTATAAGAACCATGGAGGCCCATATATATGTGCAATCCATGCAAGATATAGTTGGAAATCTGAATATCATCAAATAAATTTTGTTGTCCATAAATACCATAAAAAACAATGTGGAAGGAATAATACCTCATCAACAACAACCAGCTCGTGTGACTTGGAAACAAACACCTGTGGAAAATGCTATACCAAAAATAGATAATGTCAACAAATAATATAAGTACTCATAATACAATGTTAATGCAGTTGCAGGTGTAAAAGAAAATTGAATTAGATTTATTTTCCCACAAAAATTACCTTGTCTAAATCAATAAGAAGCTGATAACTTGACATTATCAATTCAAGGGATTTCCCAACCCTTAAAATTTGTAACACAGCCTCGTACATTTTGCTAAACAGAACAAATTCCTCAATTAAACCATTATTTGAAAGCATAAGTTTAATAACTACATAAATAACATTTCCAATTATTTGAAAAGGCAAAAAGAAAAAAAAAAAAAGTTACTTAGTTGGAGGAACTGCAACTTCACTGGCAAAGGAAGAAGCGCGAACAGCTTCAAGAAAAGAAATCCCTAATTTGAAAAGCGTGATTAAATAGGTTGCTATAAATTTTGAAAGAAATACGTATAAAATAACAAGTAACAACTTCACATTTATAGCGTCGCAGATACGCCAAATCGAAACGTAAAAGAATTTCTTTGATTTTTTCAGGGTTTCGGGGGAAACAAACAGAAAGGAAGGGACGGAAAGTGAGGTACTGTCATCGTCGGCGTCTTGAGTGTCTTTGGCTTCGGTGGATTCGACGATTGCTAATGTGTTCTCTTCGATGCCTGTTCTGTTGCTCCTTCTGCGGTTGGTGCTTGTTCTCTCCATACTTTTGCTCTTCCCACGATATTGATGGAGCCCCCTCCTCCCTATAAAAATGAAATTGGCGCCTACAAAAGTTTATACTTACTTTTTAATTTCAAAAAAAAAATAATTGTTTCTTTATAGTTACACCAGTACATTTATACGTCAAGATTTAATTATATATAATAATTATCAATAGCGGATTTTTAAATGATTGAATTAACTCCAAGGCTCTGTTTGTTATAATTTTTTAAATAAAAATTATTTAAGTAAAATTTATATTAATAGAATTTTTGAATATATATATATATATACATATGTCCGAATAATGGACATGTAAGACTTTCTCAAATTAGAGGCAATTTGCATAAAAGAACCAAGTGGTACGTCCAACCAAAGTTGCACAAAATCATAAATATTATTCCATAGAATACACGGTGATGATATGTAAAACTGGCATGAATTTATTATTATTATTTTTTAACTTCTATTTTTAAGGTCACCTTATGATTACTATAAACTAAAAAATGCATCTATAAGTAGAGAACGAGCCAAAAGTCAACAATAATCAGCACAAAATCCGTTTGGGCTAAAGACTAAAGATCATAAATGGATCGACCCACAATGAAATTTAATGCCATCAACTTCCATCAGCAGCCCCATTTAACCCTGCCGGATCCACTTGAAAACTAACCATCAATGGACAATCGTGTCCAACCCGGTTAAGGTTTTTGCAAACACATTTTTTTTTTTTAATTCACATATTAGGATGCATAAATATATATATATATATATATTTATATAGTAGGATATGCAACATATTTATCCTCACTAATATTTGAGAGATGACATATCAACTATACCCATATTTATGTGAAAAATATTTTCTCATAAGTAGAATATGAAAACCAACATTTGTTAAATTTTTTATGATAAAACTCGAACTTAACATGCAAAGTTGAGGTAATATGTTGTAGCTCAGACAGGTGGTTTAGTATTAAAAAATTCACTTATACTGCTTAAATTTTTATAATGTTTTATAAAATGATAGGATTTTAATTTCGTTTTCAAGTATGACTCCAATTCATTTTTTTTTTCCAATTAGAGTTAGAGATTTATTTGATAAAACAATTCAATTATATATTTATTGAAAAAAATGGAATCATTAGGAAGCTAACTGTTACTACTATTTTAACTTGCTATAAAAAAAAAATGTTATGGTGTGGTCTAATTAATAAAAAGAAAGGTTGATATAGTATAGCATTATCACTACTATGAGTAATTTTATAAAAAAGAAATCACCTAATTTTACAGTAACAATTAGCAATATTTTCATGGTTTCATGGCATATTTTGTTCATAATTATACTTATTCTTGTTATTTCCATTAAATCAAATTATTTAGATATATTTTATTCTCTACCACTAAAATAAAATAAAATAAAGGATTTCATAAATAATTTTTTAGTGCAAACAACTTCATAGAATATAAAAATCTGAAAAGAAAATTAAAAGAAATATATTCCTCGAAGCAATTTGCGTGTTGAAATTGCATTGACATAAGAGCATATATTTCAGTATATGTGAATCATTTTGTCGACATTCAATCAAATATCTCGACTCCATAGCACCGCAGCTGCTGGTCCAATTAATGTGCCAGACAGAAATTATCTGGTGTCCGGCAAACTCACCGCTTTCGTCTTTCATTTGACTTGCATGTTTTAATATATGTTGGGAGCTGGCTAAGTTACAGATTCTGTAACATACAGATCCAACTTAGCCAGCTCCTGATTGGTTAGCTAGCTATCAAACAAAAACAATTGGATGCTTTTTCTCCATATGCATGACAGGTGTGGTGCATGCATTGCGTGCGTATGTTACAGAATCTGTAACGTAGACAGGTTTTAATATATGTTGAAGCCTGAAGGTTACATATGCGCATGTGGGCCTTCGTCCAATCACTATTAATTATACAGTTTGACCGACGGGACAAAGCTGTGTGAAGAACTCGAAGTAGTTATATATATATATATATATAAATGTTTTAGTCAGAAATTTTAAAATATGAGAAAGTGCGAGAAATTTTTAAAATTGTATGATTTTAAAAGTTTAAAATTGTAAATCTTTATAACCGTGTGTGGTTTTAAAGTTTTTCCTGATTTTCCCACACTTTAAAATTTTTGACCAAAAAATTACTATATATATAATCATTGACAAAAATAGGCGATCTTATTTTATTTTTTTAATGTGAATTATTTTTAAATAAATTATAAAATCATATAATTTAATAGAATTAAAAATTAAATCTCTAAAATCTCATTATTTATAAGTGTTTTGTATTAAAAAAAAAGTATACAATGAAAAAGAACTCTTTTCTAGTGAGAGTATTCTTACTTTATTAAAATAAGTATGTTATTAAAATATAAAAAATATAGATTTTAATATATTGAAGACTATATTTTTTTGTCTATTGAAATATGTGTGTGTATGTATATATAAAGAGAGAGAGAGTCTATCATTAGCGAAAATGTTCTTATTTCTTAAAATGTGAGGATTCGAGATTTTATAAAAGTTGTTGTTTAAAAATCTTAATTTCGTATTTTATAAAATAAAGAGTGCCCACATCTAAAAAATAATCATATAAAAATATTTATTACATATGGATTTAGAACTTGGATTAAAACGAATTTGTTATATTGTAATTAATTAGTTAACAATATTGTAAAAGTCAGTTTATTATTTAATATGTTTGATCCGAACTTTAATTTTGGATTGGAAAAATTTTCAGTATATAGATATATCTGTTAGCTTATAACCATCAAATTACGCGGATCGAAAAGAGAAAGTTGAGACTGCTGTTGTTGATCAAGAACTCGCAGAAGTCGAAATAAAGTGCTCACGCAAACTGTATTCTCTCTCTTTATTTATTTATTTATTTATTTTTGATAAAGTATTCTCTTAACTGTAAATTCAAATTGCCATCAAAATCAAAATTAAAATGCATGTGCGATTATTGCATGTGGCCAAAAGGGGCCGTCAATCTCTATCAAACATCAAAACCTCTTATACTGTTGAATAGTTGCATGCGTGATTATGCGGATATTCATCACAGCTAATTTTCATCCCAGAGCACTGGACATTCACAGATGAATTATTTATTTATTTATTCTTTTGTGGCAAGAAATAAAATCTAAAATCTTTTAATATATGTTTGATACCCAATCTTGCGGCGCATTGCAATTTGCAACGACAAACGAGTTTAATTCACTCTTCTTATCTTTGTCTAGCTCTGTCATACTGATAAAAAAAACATAACGGTACTCATGCATAGACGCATAATTGATAATTGTAAGGTAACTTTATTAGTGTACTTGTGTATATAAATATCATTCTCTCCTCAGATTAAACCTAATTAACGAATTTTATTAGTTAAATCCGTTATTGCTGCAAAAATAATGGACATAATTAATATAGCTAGCTAGCTATCTTAATGACAAGCTTTACATTAGAACTTATCTTTTGCCCCAAAAGCAACCAATTTTTATTGCCAAGTATACAAGAAATCCCTCTGGCTCAGCATTAATTTTTGAGACATGTACAAGTTGAAAGTGTTCAACCAACACAGCCAGCTATCTCTTCCCCCTACACACCCAAAAAAAGGAAAAAGCCAGCTATCCTCGATCAGGCCTATTTAAGATATGTATCACTTTGGAGTTTGATCACGTTAAACAAACAAAAGGTTTAAAAACTTGTCCTTCACAATTGCAATGGCTCTGAAGGCTATGAGGGTGTTAGTGGTGATGGCTTTGGTGGCAGCCTTGATGCAACTCTCACAGGCTTTGGGCATTGCTCAATTTAGAAGAATAGCAGCTCAAAACAATGTGACTTTTATGTTGGTTTTTGGAGATTCCAGTGTTGATCCTGGCAACAACAACCGTCTTGCAACCACAACGAAGGGCAATTTTCTTCCTTACGGGAAGAATTTCTTTAATGGCCGTCCCACTGGAAGGTTCACTGATGGAAGGCTTGCCACTGACTTCATTGGTAAGTCGTTTTTCACATATCTTTATGCCTATTCCGCGTTTATAATTTCGATTCAGGTTTCCGCTATCAAATTAAATGCCATCACTGTCTCCTTACCCTACACTTCTAGCTAGTTTAGCACGCATGCTGAGTTTTTGTGGAAAAAAAAAAAAAGAAGCAAATTCCTAAACTAGTATATATTACAGCATCATACATTCTCACGCCCTCCGTTTAATTTAATTCTCCTGTTTATTTCTTGTACAGCTGAATCATTTGGCTTTACAAATGCCATTCCGGCCTTTCTTGATCCCACTATCAAGAAGATAGATTTGTTACATGGAGTTAGCTTTGCTTCTGCTGGTTCCGGTTATGATGACCTGACTGCCAATCTCTCTGTAAGTCCTCTAATAAATCTTCTTATTCAAATTTGCTTGGCTTTCACTTTGTCGTGAAATAGAAGCAATGCTTGAGTCAATTTTGCTTTCGGTGAATCAGAGTGTGTTATCTGTATCAAAACAATTGGAGTACCTTAAGCATTACAAGATTCACCTGGGAAATTTGGTGGGTGTGAAGAAGGCAGAAGAAATCATTGGCAATTCAATATTTTTACTAAGTATGGGCACAAATGACTTCCTCCAAAATTATTACTTGGAGCCCACTCGCTCCAGGCAATATACTGTGGAACAGTATGAACATTACTTGGTCTCTTCAATGTTTGAGGACATCAAGGTGCTCTCTCTCTCTCTCTCTCTCTCTCTTTCTGGAATTTGATACTTGTTATTTGTCTATATTCAATTGTGCCCTAAAATAACGTCACACACTCGCATTATATTAAAATTATAGTGTAAAGCGTATTATAAGCAAAAAACATTAAGAAAAGTAAGTGAAGTTTTCTTTAAGAAGTTAGGTTCACTAGTGTGCGATCACGCGCACCTCCATTAAAAATCACCAGTTATAGGTTACCAACCACATTAACATTGTATTTATTTACCCTCTCTGAAAACTTTTTCAATTTTGTCTGACTGCAGGCGATGAAAAGTCTAGGAGCCACAAGATTGGTGGTTGTTGGGGTACCTCCCTTGGGCTGCATGCCAATTGTCAAGACTCTACAAGACCAAACAGCATGTGTAGAAAGTTACAACAAGGTGGCAGCCTCGTTGAACTCCAAGATTCGAGAGAAGTTGGCCATTCTCAGAAGGACAATAGGGATTAAAGCTGCTTATATTGATTGTTATGATATTATCCTAGACGCTGTAAACAAACCCAAAAAATATGGTCAGTATTTTGCATCGCAAGCTGTTTTGGTTTTGAAACAAGTTTTGAGTGACTGATGTTTGTTCTGGGGGAAAAAAATGGCAGGTTTTACCGAAACTGCGAAAGGGTGTTGTGGGACAGGAACGGTGGAATTTGGGGATACATGTAGAGGCTTGACCACTTGCGCTGACGCTGGGAAATATATATTCTGGGATGCTGTTCACCCAACACAAAAAATGTATCAAATTATTGCCCGACAGGGTCTGGAATCACTCGCTTTGAATGCGTTGTTCTAATTAAGAACATTGACTTCTGACAAAAGGTTATGCGTCCCTGTTTAATTTTTTTTTTTTTTTACGGAATAATTGAGACTTGAGACAAATTCAACGCGATCCATACTGAAACAGCATATCAAGCGTAGACAACACTAAGATACATTGAGATTCTAAATATAAACTAACGTGCACCAATTTCACCATATCCTCTAAGAGATTCAAGTACTTATTGATTAATGAAACAAAAGCAAGCACTTGAAATCAATTAACTTGAAACTTTTCTTCCAATAATTTCACCAAGCTTTCCGTCATTGCTGGAGTAAATTAATTTTTCCAGTCTCCCCCTTGACCTGGCACTTTACCGTTTAACATTCTTGTTTAGTTCCAAATCTTTAATATTATCGAAACTACATGGCTTTGCTAATTTTTTTCCGCTACTTCCTCAATCTCTTCGCTATCCTAATAATTCAGCAATCTGTTTAACGTATAATGTGATGTTCCCCTTCATTAAATCTCCTTATCACCTTCATGAAATGCCCATATTTCAGGAATAATATCTTGACCGATCGCTCTTTGCTGGGCTGGCCTTCCACTAACCCACAATCTGTTCCCTCACTAAAATGAGGGAGAACTTCTGTTAAAGAAATAATAGATAAATGCAAATTAAATGTGCCAAACCCCTTAACAAAGCATTACGAAATCCATTAGTATCATGTGACAAATATTTTTAGACCACTTTAGAGCGCAGTCCACCAAGTAAAAGATAAACAATAAAAGCCAATATACACCTCTCAGTGGAGTGCATTTTCATGTTGTAGAATATTATAATATGTGTTTTTATTTTCTTTCAGAGGGTCTTTTACTTTAATAAAATATGAGATCGGCAACTAAAACATTACTTTATATTTACATGTTTATATATGTGTAAGTAAATTTCATCAAATATTTTGACTATTTTAATCATTTTTATTTATATAATAAATTAACAATAAAATTTATGAAAACATCCAACTACACTAAAAAATAAAATATACCAAATAATTAATTGATTCAATTACTTTAAAAGCTCATAACATTATTAAACATTGGGATTTTCTTTTAATAATTAAACCACAATTTAGCCTCCAATTATATCGTCTATGATAAAACGAGAGGCCTTGAAGACGTTGTTGCAAGTCTTCTCAGTTGGATGTATTGAATCCCAAAACACATATTTTGATGGGTCTGCACACACGATTGATTTTGGGTTGCATAAAAACCCCGCTTCCAAATATCCACTCCCACAACAGCCAGTATCTACCTCATCAAATCCTACCAAAAAAAAACAAAAAAAAAAAATCCACTCAAAGAATCTTTTTTAATAATAAATAAATTTGCAAATAATCACATAAATTTTAGCCAAATTAAAGAAATTTCTTACCAAGTCTTCCGTTGCCTTGGATCATGTCAGCCAGTGGTGTATAAATGTCAATTAAGCCGATTTTGGCACCAAGATGGGCCGTGCCAAAATGCATGGAATTCACTTCATTTTGGAGCATTAAATTGAATTGTCGAGCGACGACGGAGTACTTTTCTATACAGCCACGCTGAAGAAGCGCATTGTAGGAATTAAGGGTGATAACGGCAGGCAAGCAACCCATTGGAGGCAGCCCTGACACTGCGATTTTTCTGGCTCCTTCTTCCCATAAACCCTGTAATACAAATGTATTATTAAACACAAACAATAGCTAATTACTTATTAGATTATTAAGCTATCAAAATTAAAGATTGCGACGCCGAGCTTGTTCCGAATGCGACACTCATGGGCTACTGCGGGGTTAATTGCTCTTTTGGGCTTAGCCTATAGACCTAGGAGCAGTGAGCCGAGGCAATTCTGGCCCAGCCAACGCATTGTCCCCGGATTAATTCAAGAATAATTTGATTTTGACCCCTCCTAATATTTCATCCGCCACAACTTTTCAATTAATCTCTTATTATTATTTTCTTGTTCCTTCTCTCTCTACCATCGTCTTCACTTATCACCTATTTTCATCACCGATATGGCCACCATCAATCTATCACTACCTACACACATATGATGTAGTTGTTATTGAATTTTGTTAAATTTTATGAATAATTAATCAATGAGTTTTGTTGTTGTTGATGACGTAGATTTTAATTTCGTGTGAGGATTCTGACAATTTCTTTTTGGGATTAGTTTAAGGTATTAGCGTTGGAACCGTAACTAGAGTGCTCAAGCACAGTTGGGATGGATATTCTCACCGGCATTACTAGCATCCAGCAGGCAGCAATAGAGAGTTGTAAAGACCCAGACCCCACATCATTGTTAGCAGCTTATGACGACAGTTGTTTGGGATCCAGCAGCAACCTCCATCCAATTAATCTTAATCTTTATGCTATGTTACGACTAAGAAGTAAGAATTGCAGACGCCTCTACATTATAACACTTGTGTATGTGTGTGTGTGAAATAAATTATTGTGTATAAATAGATGGGACAAGAAGGTAATTGTGGAAAGCCAACATCATGAAGCGGCCCGTGTACTTCATTTTTACTAATTGCATAAACTTTGTGTTTTCTTTCAACTAAATTAACACATTAATGACTTAGGAAATTGAGAGGGGGCCAAATTACCTTCAAAAACTGTTTAACTTGTTGCAAGAGAAACTGCTGGTAACCTGAGAGCGTGTAGGTCTTTCTTCGAATTGGCAGAGCAAAATAATTGACAACGAAGTCATTTGTGCCAGCGCTAGTGAGGAAAAAGGCTCTCTTTATATGTTGCTCCATTTTTTTCTTTCCAATGGCTGATTCCACTCTGCTTTTGTACTCCTTAAAATACTCTAGTTGCCTTGGCATGTCAATAACATTCTGAAATTAATGGAAAAACACATGTAATCATTTGCTTATCAGCAGCAATCTATGATATTAATATATAACATCATACATTTTTTAATGTGTGTGTATATATATATACATATATATATATATATATAGTAGTTTTCTAATCAGGGATCCCGACTTTAATGAAGTCAGGTATTAACTAAAAGATAAAATAAACACATACTCTAATACACTGTGTTTTTATCTTTTAACTAATTTCTGACTTTATTAAAGTTAAAGATCCCTGATTAGAAAAGCAATATATATATATATATAGGGAACTGTTCCAATCTGGAGTCCCATATTGAAACAGTTTCCGGGACAACCTAGTGACCTTTGGATTTCAATCCAAAGGCCCACCTTGTGCAGCCAATAAATAAATAAAAAAAAAGCCACCAGCGGCTGTTGGATTGAAATCCAACGGCCCTGGTGGATTCCCGGACAATGATCCAATCCGGAACTGGATCACTGTCCTATATATATATATATATATATAGAAAGAGATAGGTGCAGGGAGAGACAGATATTCTTGGCGTGAGTGGGTCAAATCCAGAGCCAGCAGAGGCAAAACTAACTCCAGTCATAAGGTCCTCCATGCTAAGATTTGGGTCCAAATAAGGAGGCAAGTACTCTTTGACGCCTACATAAGAAGCTGCGATAAACCAAAATTTGGTCACATTTCCGCTTCTGAACTGCAAATTAATGATAATAAATTAATTAGCTTTCCAATATTGTATAAGTTTAAAATTTACCTATAAAATCAGTAGTGAGCCGCCCATTTGTGAACCTTCCGGTTGGTGTTTGGTTCTCAAAATCTTGTCCGTAAGGATGGAAATTGCTTCTAAATGCTGTACTAATGAAATTATTATTTCCAGGGTCCACAGTTGAGTCTCCAAACACAAACATAGCTGAAACCGAATTATTCCAAGCCCTTTGCTTCCTTAGATCTTGTGCTCCTGAACTGAAGAATGGCATGCAGAGAAAGAGATGAAGAAGAAGAAGAAGAAGCAGCTTATAATATTTATGATACAGTTCCATATCTGCTTTTTTTTTAATAGGAACTGATGAGTGATCATCAACATCATTGGTGAAATAACTCTCATTTTATAGGTTCCACTTCCACATTAGGCCATTTTTTTTCAATAAGTTGAATTTTTAAATGACAAAAGTACCCTCTCTAGCTTTTTTGTTTTTTAATGTATTCTGATGATTTCGTCACTATTTCTAATTTATTAGGTTGCTGCAGTTTGGAAACCAAACCAACAAACCTTTCCTTATTAGTCTTAGGGTCTCAACTGCTTTTTGCCAAAATCAACCTTAATTAAGCGTAGTCTCATGAAAGGAAAGATAATTTAGTTTAAGAATTTGGATGTTATTATATGTCATAATCGTGCGATTATTGTTTTCAATTAAATGATGCAAGTCATTAGTTCACAACATACATTAAGAAATCATTAACTCTACCTAAACTTTGACAAGATTATTGTTGTAAGTGCCAAAAAGCTCAAAAGTTACACTGTTATTCAATAGCTTTCGAGGCAAACAAGTGTAATCCTTTATTTCTTTGATCTTAATTACTTTAATTCCTGGATAATTGAAAGTTTTGTGCATTTTCAATAGTAAACGATCTATATCGCTTTCTTGGACGGAATATTTTCAGTAAGAATGTTGCATGACCGCAGACAGATGTAATTAACTCGTAACGCCGAGAAATTAAGACCTCAGTGAATAACCCTTAAATATCACTTTAAGAATAAAGAGTTAAAAAATAGTTTTTTGATACACATATATTTGCTTAGTTTTATGAGAAACAATTGTGATAATGAGGGGGCCACTTCATAAATAGAAACGTTTCTTACTTTTCCAATGATGCCGGAAAAAGATGTACGGTCGAACTTTTCCTGTGGATGCAATCGTGTATTCGGATTCAATTACATTTCAGTATTGGTATTGGCGGGGCCTTTAACACGAAATTAAAGATGAGAACCACAGCAATAAATGAGGAAGCTCATGCAATTACAATATGTTTCTGCTTTAATGACGAAGCTCATGCAAGCAATAAATGCTTTAGACAAACAAAATCCACGTTTATATTTTTTTTTTTTTTTGAGAGACACGTTTATATTTCATTGAATGCTTATAGCTGGAACAGAAGTGGCGGCAGTTGATTCTGATTTGCAAATTAATATTTGCTTTCAATGCTGTAATTAAAATCAACGTACTGGGTCACGCTTGTAACAGGAAAAATATTTTTCATCTTTTGTTTTTTAAATAATAATCTAAAATATTTTTCATTAACTCACTATTAATTAAATATTATTTGTTATTAATTCATTCAAAATAAAAAAAAAACTTCATCATAAAAAAAATTAAAAAAATAAATAAAAATTGATATATAACTAAAAATGATTTTAACTAATCTCACTAAATAGAAAATGCTGAAAAAGATGAAAAATTTCTATTTCAAACAATTCTTTTTTCATTTCTTTTCTATTTCAGCGGCATGAAAACCCTATAAACCCTAGATATAAATACTAAAAATATCACAATTTTCTTATTCATATAAGTATACTTTCTAATTACATTGTAAAATGGCTTGAATTGAATTAAAGATAAAATATATATTCAGCAGTCGGCACATGCAAGTACATAAAAATTATTGGTATTTTTGAGTTTTTCTTTTAATGATTTAAAAATATTGTGTTAATTACAATTTGTTCTTTATGACAATTATTCAATGACTATATCAAATTATATCATCGTTAATTTCGTTTAAGAAAAAGTTAATGAATTTTGCATACTTTGTAGTGTTATTTAATTATATAAAAAATTATTTTCATATAATTTGTATCACTTTAATGAAAAATCATGTTTTACCCTCAGTGAATTACTAGTTAACGACTTTACACTAACGGTGAGTTAACGAAATGATATTTTAAGATATTGTTTAAAAAATAAAAATGAAATATATTATTTCATTAAACCTTAGGAATGAAAATGATTTTTTTCCCACTTGTAACATTGTTTCAAACCCAACGTGAGTTTATGTTTAAAGGCCCAAGCATCCAATATCTCACCATCTCAGGTTACCGCATAGCAACATCAAATCCTTAGTAGCCCACAAAACAATTACTGCATTCATCAACTAATAACGATGTAAATGATTCAAACAATGTTAGAGAGTCATTTAATGATATAGGAGGCATAATATTTATTCTTATTCTTTAACTACAAAAGCTTAATACTACTTCCAAAAGGGCATCATAATAGACACAAACTATATACAACTGCTAGTTCCATATGCATAGCCATACTTATAAAGGCACATAATAAACTTGTGACACATTGCCAGTTAATGAGATCGTTTTACTCTAAATAGAAGCAAAAGTGATTAAAATTAAAGTCAAACGTTTCAGCCATGAAAACATTCTTGAGTATAGACAAATCAAGCGAGTTAATTCGCTGATGACAATTTATTGTACAAGTTTTATAGCGAAGTCTCTATCTTCAATGCATTGAATACAGATCAAGTTATAAGTTATTTGAATAAAACTCCAGCTTGCTTTGATTTTAAAACTTGTAAATCTCGCCTTTAGTCATGGTGGATTTTATTGTTTATGAAGAAGCGTGTGACACTTTTATTACAATATAAAACGTCCCACATTTTTCAATCTATCTATGTTCCAATTCTTGGGTGGCAAGAAAATCGATGACCGGCTCAGCGCCCAGCCGTATTGCCTTTGTGGATTTTCACACTGCGTACTAATAACATAAATTAATAGAAATATCAAATAATGAAGATTATAGGATTATTTTAATAGTCTTTCTATTGTACATTCGCCACAGAAATTAACCCATTTAAGGATGAAATTTCTTTTTTTTTTTTTTGAAAGATGCAAACGTTTTTTGCCCTTTCGGGGACCACTGAACGTTCATTGCGAGCGATTGTTAAAATCAAGATGATCCATTGAAACATTGTTAAAATCAAGATGATCCATTGAAACATTGTTAAAATCAAGATGATCATAGGTCGAATATGCAAGTTGCATACTTTTTTATGTTATTTTGATCATCCGGCCCAACAAGGATTTGAAGCCGTGAACAGTGTCTTCAAAGTAACATTCAAAAGGCTATTCCACTTATTTATTAATATCACACAAACTTTATCCTTGAGAATGAAGTAACTTGAACAATGGGTCAAAGGTGATTTGTAGAATGGCTATTCAGCTTTCTGTTATTGCCGCTAACAACCAATTATTTTCCTTCTTTCAACTTCACGCGTGAGCCTAAATTTTTACTAATTCATACCAGTTTATAACAAGGGTAAATTTCACATTATCTTCTTGTTAATTGATTATTTTTAAATTATTATTCTCTTTATTTTTGAAAATTTTAAATTATTCTCATTTTTATTTAAAAGATAAGAAAAACAGTTCGAGACTTGAAAATGTAACTACATTAAATACTTTTTATGAGAGTTTTGCCGCTCTAATGGTCATACCCGGCTTGAATCTGGATTAGTCGGAACTCAATGTGGTCTTTGGATACTAGATAATTTAATACAAAAAAAAAATGGAAACTAGTTGATTATTTTTTTTCATTATTAACAAAAGTAGAAATAAATTATGATTTTTAAAAATAATAGAATGATTTGAAGATAGCCAATTCATAAAGGGATACTGTCAAATTACCCTTAAATCAATAAATTAAAATGAGAAAAAGATGCAAAAGTCTTTTCATCGTTTTTTTGTTATGGTCACAGGTTGTCTTTAAGGAAAGCTTTGACATGAAAATACGTTTCCCTCCTTTTTTTCCTTTTTTTTTTCTTCAAATGGAAGACATAGGAATTATTATCTTTCGGAAAATTCACTTAATGGAGATAAATTGAAATACGAATGTCCAAATACAAAGTCAATAAGTCTATGACGAATCATGCATATTCTAGCTAGCCAGCTATACATTTCCTTAATTCTTTGTTTTTTCTTCGATTGATTATGAATTAAAGGAAGGGCTTGCGATATTATATACAATATACATGGCATCTATATACGGTTTAGCAGCACAAATTATTATAATGGTTACACAAGTCAACTAACCACCTCATTCTCAATGTTCAAAATCGAACTATCCACCATTAACTTAGCTGGTTAGTGAATTGAAGCACAAGTTTCCAACTGGGTATCCATTCATTGTGTATAATAAAATCCATAGATGAATTGTTAAAATTACGCGTCTAAGTAAGCTTTATATATATGTTTATTTCCCAACTGAAAACATCCTCTAATCTAAAATATAAGAAATTAATTATTAGGGATATCGAGAGAGAGATGTGTCACGGTAACATGGCTACACAACAAAATGATCATGATGCAGCACCTGAATCAATATTAGAGAATGTATGGGCGAACTTCATTGGTAGTAGTGAGGACGGAAGAATCCAACGATCAGGAACAAGCGACGCATCGGAATTTTCAAAATCATCATCATGGGAAGAAATGCCAAGTCTTGATGGCTCAGTTGAAATCCTAGAAAGGCTACCAAGTCTTGGGAGATGGATTTCGATGGGAGCTGAGGCTTGGGAGGAACTACTCGATGGAATTATCCCTACAACCAAGGAATCCTATAAATGTAATACTTCTGGTGATGATTCCAAGATTTGCCGTATTAATAGTAACACTGCCAGTAGTGCCGAACCAGGGCCTAATAAAATGAATGCTATGAGAGTGGAGAAGGTGGCTACATCTACGCGACACTATAGGGGAGTGAGGAGGCGTCCATGGGGTAAGTATGCGGCGGAGATAAGGGATTCATCGAGGAAAGGTGCCCGAGTTTGGCTTGGAACTTTTGACACCGCTGAGGAAGCTGCTTTGGCTTATGACAAGGCTGCTTTAAGAATTAGAGGTCCCAAGGCACACCTTAATTTCCCACTTGAGGAAGTTGCTAATAATGATATGGCAACTGAATTTTCAGGAACCGGATTCAATGATTCGAGTATGATGACCATTTCTCAAGAGAATGATAACATTTCTAGCTCTCGAAATCGAAAGAGAGCATCGAGAGAGTGGGAATACCAAAATATTGGTGCTACGAATTATATGATGATTGATGAGCCCGCAACTCCAATAAAGAGAACGGCCAGCATGGGAAGTGCATTTGGCCATGAATTGGACGTGCTTGAGTTTCAGGACTTGGGCAGTGAATATTTGGACAGTTTGCTATCTTCCTTGTGAAAACAAGTTAAAAGGAGAGGTAGCAGCATGAAACGTTTCCAGAGTTGATCAAAATTTACTTCTCCAGCGTATACACACACACACACACACACACACTTCTGTAAATTAATATAGCAACTTCATGGCATTGATTATTGTTGATTTATTTTGTAGTTGGGCATTATTTGTTAGGTAAGAAGAGGATTAGTTGGCATAGCATCACATTTCATTACATTTGTAATATTTGTTCGTCTAGAAGCAGAGAAATATGCAATACTGATATGTTACTTGACTATATATATAATATCCCTTTGATCTCTCTCAAAGTATGTTTGGGATGAGGGGTACGCAAATTTGGGTTCGATCAATCCGATCGGATTTTGAGTAGTCGGGTTGACAAAAAAGTTATCCAAACACAATATTTATATTTCAACGATCGACGGATCAGATAAAAAATTATCTCAATTACAATGGTTATGTATGAATTATGATGGGTAAAAGGAATGCACATAATAGAGCAAAAGTATCTGAATTATAATGCTTTTCAAATTGAAAATAACAAGTATCAAACAGTTACATCACATCACGATCATACATTGCACATATCATATAATACAGATGATATAACGAAAATTCATAAGTAATTATTTAATGTAATATAAGTACACCATAAAAAAGTCACTAGATTTGGATTTAAGAAGGTGGTGGTCGGTGGAGCAAGCTGCAGCAATGGTCACGATGGAACAAGCTGGAGTAGGTCACGTCGGCGCGTCGCGGTGGACTAGCTTCACATTGCAGCGGCAGCTGGCGTGAGTCACTGGATATATATGTGTGTGCGTGTGCATTGCCTCGGTGACTGCCTGGTTCATGTCGGTGCCGCCGCCCTATGGTCTAAGCTAGGTGCGTGATGTGGTGTGAGCTCTGTGTGTGTGGTTTTACGCTTAATCGATTAGGTATTTAGGTTTTAGATTTTTTTGTTTTAATAATTTTTTTAATTGTAGTCTAACTCGATCGATTTTTTGAAATGGATCGAGTTTAACTTGATTCGAACGCAATCCGATCGGGTTAGATAGGATCCCACCCAATTAAATTGAATTTTTCATTCGAATATGATTTTAACTGAAATTTTCAATATAGAATAAATAAGATCGGATCACATCAAATTGTGTTAACATGTATGTGAATGATGATTTTGATAATAACAAATAAGATTAAAAATGATTAAGTTTTTAAAACTTAAATTTTTTTCATACATTTTAAATAAATCATTATTTTGATAAAATAAAGGTTTTATACATAAAAGAAAAGTGATTTAATGAAATTGATTGTTTTTTAAGTTCATGATCTAATTAAAAAAGTTTTAAAAACTTTGACATCAACTAGTATTGTCTCGAAACTCTGGAAATTGACTTGTTTGTAAAGTTTTATGCAGATTTAAGTCATAATATAATTATAGAAGTTTTGATGTAAAATTGTAATTTTAGAAAATAGCTTCACCGTATCAAACGGCTAACCGTTTATGAGATAACGACTAACTGATATAGTACATAATTGAAAATTAGCTTTTGGACACTGACGGCAAATCGATATCTAGACAACGATGATTCGATAATTTGAAATTATAAGACAATAGTCATTTGTTCAAGTCAAAATGGGGATCCAATAAAGACTAAATGAGAATCCGATTTCGTGCAGAAAATCAATAATGGTTAGTTTTCAACTCTAACTATAAAATGGCTCAATCAAATTCAAACATTAAGAGATCAAAGAGTTATCATTGAGCTTTAAAATTATTTTTGTTTCATTTGTTCACACATTGATCTTTCATTTGTAATCAAACACTTTGTGCGAGAGAAAATTCATTTGTAATCTTGATTTTTGAGTGATTATAAGTGTTGTGATATACTTGGGTTAAGAGATAAGCTAATTTTTTTGGCTTTTTACTTAATGGAGAAATCTGAATTAAGTCAATTGCTTGTTAATGTAAAAAATATCCCTATTTTATAATTTATTTTTCATATCTAACCTAAAATTCACCCATAGATATTTACCCCACATAAAAATATCCCTGTTTTTTCTTTCTTATATTATATACGATAAAATTTAAAATTTATGGTATTTTATTATTATAAATATGTATTCCTTGATAAGTTTACTATAAATGTTAAATTTGTTGTATTTATAATTATTATTACATCAATTTAGGAACAATGTAAAGTACATATTTCTTTTTTAGTTGAAAAAAACCAACTTTATTTTTGAGATCAGACGAAAAAACAAACATATTATTCAGATTCAGACATTCAGACCGATTCAGAATTCAAACTATATTTCAGATCTATTCAGATTTCGACAAAAAACAAACGCCACCTTAGTATTAATTTTATTAATTTTAGTTGTTAATTTTTAGAATCTAATTCACCTCTCTTGAGTTGTCTAGTTATTATTTCAAATCGTTTGCCTGACTTCTATTTGGGATTACATTAGTCAAATAATTACTTATTTAACAATCTAACAACAAAAATATGTTTGGTAAACTTTAAAAGTCATTATCAAGCAATATGTTTCTTAAATAGTTATTTTTGTATTGATTTTTATAAGTAGGAAATAATAGTTTTTTAAAATCTAATTAGGTGATAATCTGTCTTGGTAAGGTAGAATACCAAGGTTGCCCTTGAAGAAATTAATTATTTACAAAAATATCATTCTAACAAAATTAAACAATAAATAATATTTTAAGTTTAAAAATCAAGCAAAATATTTATAAAAAAAAAAATAACCGCCAGTGAATTGAAACTACCGCTGCCTACCGCAATGCGTCGTCGTCACCGGTGATACTAACATACCGTATGTTATCATACCGAGAATTTTTCGATCTATACAATGATAGTTTTTTCATCGGATGAAACTAAACGGAGGAGCGACACGCAACTGGCGGCGTTGTGGTGGCTGCCTCTCTTTTGGTGGTTCGTGAACCCCTGTCGTAATTTTTTCTTTCAACGAGGACACGACCAATACGTAGATCGAGAAATTTATGATCTCATAGTCATGGCGGTGACACCGGAAGGTTACTATATTCACCGGAGACGGCAGCGGCGCGGTGGCCGGCAATAACAACTAAGTTTTCCGGTGGCTTTTTTTATCAATTTAAAACATTAATTTGCTTCATTAAATTTTTTTTAATTAGAATTTGATTTGTATGAATTTAATTTACTAATAAAAAATGGTTAAAATTTTTTATTATCATAGTAATTATGTACCATTTTGATCATTGTATCTATAGAGAATATAATTTATGATTAATTACTAAACAATGTATTACGAATTATTTAAAAAGTGAATCTCTCGTAATCTTGATTTAGCAATTACCAGACATCTTAAAATTATTCGAAAAGTTAAGTATTTGAGAATGTTTATAGGAATTAATTATTTGGGAAGGTAAAGCAATTCGAAACATACCCACAGCATCTTGACTAGTACAAAATAAATCATTTTCAATAATTTTATTACACATGAATATTTCCGTCTTTAACTTTGAATGGTCTGGCTGGACAGAACAGCATCAAATGAAAGATAATAACATTCACAATTTTAAAATATCTAAAAATTTATTTAGATTAAGCTCAGCGCAGCTTGCACGTGGATAAAGTTATGAACATATTATATGTATTCTTATTTAAAACCAAGTAATTACTAGAGAGCCGAGAAGTTGTGTGCAATTATAGGTACGACAGAAATCTTTATGGGGATAGGTTCTTGGGGATTTTTCTCATTTGAGGAGGCTACGGGAATCATTTTATATTCAATTTTTTATTCGGAGAATGGACGGAGACGTTTTTTTATCCAATTACTTATTCGGGGAAGGGACGGGGATGAGGTGGAATCCCTATCCCCTCCATATTTCCCCATTTCCCTGTTTTTATTTTTATTTTTCTAGAATTATTAGTCAATAAATAATAAATTATTAAATATTAAATATTGGTGTAAATAACAAATATCAAAATATTTATACAAATAATATAAATATTAGTTAATATAATTTAGACTTAACTATAACCAAAAGCACACAATCTCACAAGTTCATAACTCACAAGTTCATAACTCACAAATCAAACTCTAAATTACTTTCTCATAGTCTTGCTCATCATTTTCAATTTATTCATGCAGTAGTAAACACTCAACTCGTCTTCATCTCATCATAGCCTAGTAGCACATTGCGTTGTCAGTGGCCGAGTAGCCTAACTTATCGCAACGTCAACTAACAACCACACATGTGACTTTGTTGCATCATAGTCGGCGATCAACATGTATCATTACTCACAGACAATAATCACGTCAATATTGTATAAAAATCACATTATTTGAATTTTGTTTTGAAAATTATTATGTGAATATTATATATACCAAAAGTTTGAAGAGTAGAATGAAATATAAGGCTCATTCATGATCATTTTCATTTTATTTTATATATTTTTAGGTTAATATGATTAAATTTAGTTTGAAAACTAAAAAATATATTAGTTATTTGGGAATCAGAACCCTCAGAGATCTCCTGTTATTATTCAGAGAAGAGACTTGGATCCCCTCAAGCAATTCTGACGAGGACGAAAAATGAATGGAGACATTTACAGAGCATCAAGGATGGGTACATGATGTTGGTCCCCTCCTCTCCCCTTCCCATTGCCATCCCTATGCAATTGTGCATTGTAGAACAATATAAACGACGAGTCGTTCAAATTCGAATTAAATCTTCAAACGACACTCGTCCTACTTTCCTTTCTGGTGTACATTCACTTTTGGCTCCTTCCCTAACAGATTTCCTAGAAAAATCAAGTTTATTAATTCTATCTCTGTAGATATTCGTAGTATGTCTGGGAAACGTGTATTTTAAAGAAAAATACCACCGACTTTCTTTTTGGCTCTTCTGGTGGGTCGTCGCAAAATAAACATTTATCATTAAATTTGATTGTGTGTGAACACGGGACCAAGTTGAAGACTTGCAAACAGACAGACAAGATCTGAATAGACGATTCCAAGTTGGATTTGATCATCGCAAAAAAAATTTGGTCAAATTTGATTTCCAATAATGTTAAACCAAATACAAGGTTTATATTGATTCACCAACCAAATTTTCTTGGACCATTTCGTGGAAGGCAACCGTCATATAGAAGGAAAAAATCACACTAATTTTCGATGAGTTGGGCCTAATATTATTGTTTTACTTTCTCATGGAATCGATCAGCTGGCCATGATTTTCCCTTGCCTACTGATACTGTTAACTGAATGAGCCGATTGTTCTACTAATTAATTCACATATTACTTCTTGCAATTTGCAGTTAGCATAACACAACGAATGAATCCATGCATCTCCTCAAGTCAAAAACGTTTAGGATTAAAGTAAATGGACTTGAAATATTGTACACCAAAAACCAA
The DNA here is from genome assembly GCA_018350135.1 of Citrus trifoliata. Taxonomy (NCBI): domain Eukaryota; kingdom Viridiplantae; phylum Streptophyta; class Magnoliopsida; order Sapindales; family Rutaceae; genus Citrus; species Citrus trifoliata. Next base: position 28,042,473 of record CM031385.1, on the reverse strand, counting down.
AAAAAAGCACTAAATTGTAAAGGCACAGTGTTAAAAAAACTTTCACGCATCTAAATCCTTGAATAATTAAATTGGGAATATTTCACGCCTTGCTTAACAATTAACTTAATTAATAGTTAACTAGATGATTCATAGTGCATACCTGTAATCACTAGTCTGAAAATTATTTAAACAGCTAGTCTATAAGTAATTAATCCTCGCCCCAATAGTAATAGCACTTTGACTACTTAATTACTCCGATTCCGATCTCTGAGTCGCAGTTGAAACCGTGCTAGAGCTACTGCCACTCACCTCTGGATTGTTCTCCAATATTGAGCTCAAATTTACATTCGATTTTTCAAGCGATGGCGAAGATGATGGACACGGAGCAGCAACCACTTCGGCCGGAAAATTAAGCAACGCCTTAGCACCACGCATCCGAAAAGCAGCTCTATCGTAAGCCAGGGCAGCCTCTTCTGCTGTTTCAAACGTGCCCAGCCATATCCGTTGGCCGTGTCTGGCTGAGTCTCGAATCTCAGCCGCGAATTTGCCCCATGGCCGACGCCTCACGCCTCTGTAGTGCTTCTTGCTTATGGTCCGTTTCGGTTCAAGCATGTTTGATGTGTGAACTTCGCTTCTTTGAGGCATGAATGAAATATTTTGGGCCGTCGATTCATTTATGACTTGGTATATGACCATGTCTTGTGAATCATTTTCATTAAATGGTAGCTCAATTTGGGCGGCCGGAAACATGCTTCTTTGATCGGCTATTTCTTTTGGTTTTATGGGTATCGCGCGCTCTGATTCTATAGGATTCGGGTGGCTGATGTTTGAGTTAAATGGCTCTAGAGTTGAGCTTATGTTTGGAATTTTAGCACAGGTGGGGTATTTGGAATTTTCTTCTTAGGCAACGTGAAGCCATGAAGGTGAGAGGAATGACGCTGATGAATGGATGCTTATGGTTTCTTTTTAACTTTTTAGCTTTAGGCTGGTGGGTGGGTGGTATAGAATAACTTTTAGCTAGTAGTTTTGATTTTACTTCCAATATTTATTTCACGAAAATAATTATAATTTTTTTTTTTTTGATAAATGCATTAAAAAAATTCAATTTATAATGTTGTAAATAGAGTTTTCCAATTTTATAAAGAACAGGATCTTGGATCTAAAACTCACTCTATATTAGATATATGCAAATCATTCATTAAACTCCCATCTATACTTTCTATCAATGGAATTCTTGCCAATAATGTATTTATTTTTAAATGATTAGTGGCAAAATAATTCTTGAATCACAAATATTTGTGCAAATAATTTTATCTAAATTAATGTAGTATAACGTGATTCGATGATAGACTCAAGTATATTAAAATTGAAACCAATAATTTACCTTTAAGAAAATAATAATAATAAGAATTTTTGTTCGGGCGATGATTCGATTCATAGAGCATTAGACGAAATTGAATGGAAAAATATTTTTATCCTTTTAGATAAAAGCATAAATGCACAGCAGTCTTGTTAGGAGACCATCAACAGTCAACCTTACACGATGAAAAAGACTTTAATTTCCTAGATTAATCATCCTTAGAAATTTCTTCACAGTCGCCAAACATGAATGGAATTGTAATCGTAATATAAAACTCAATATGTTTCTCAAAATAGGAATGAAAAATTGTATCTTAATTTAAATTAAAATACAAAAATGTGATTAGTCACTAGTAGGTTTTTTTTTAATAATCATTAGTTGTTAATAATAGAAAAATAATAAAGTGAGATGCTCCGATCCCATGTGATTATTTATTAACGCATATTATATTTTCGTCGTACAAGATCTGAAAAGTTGATTGAAAAAAAAAAAAGAAAAAAAGAAAGAAATTAAAGAGTATTAACATGGTGGCAATACTGAAATATTTATGTTTCAGAGGGGTAATAAATAAAAGGTCAACCTTCTAGTGGGTTCAAACTATTGGGTGATGTCGCGTCGATGACCTGGAAGAGGATCTCTCATGATCAGTGACGTAAGATTTCGGAATCTAGTGCAACTCAGCACACATTTTGAGCTCATCACAGTCGTCAGGTTTTCCGAATCAATCAACATCTTGACTTTCGAGGAATCAGACGACCCGTCGGCAAAAACCACAAGAAACCCGGCAAATCTAAAAGAAGAAAAAGAAAGTTCGCCAATCCGTCATAAGTGACGACAAAACTACACGTGATTTGGAAAAAAAGCCGAGACAAAACCACGAAGGAATTGACCCTGACTTGTGATTCTCGTAGTTTATAAGTTATTGTCCCATTGCCTTGATTTTTAAATAATTTTATTTAACTGATTGTTGAATTTAAATTTTAAAGGGAAATAATAAATTTAAAATTTAATTGAATTTTACCTACCATTTTATTATTTAAAAAAAAATAAATAAAATTAACTTAGATAACATACAAATGTTTTTATTCTAAAAAATAAAATATTTATTGAGTTTTAAGTGTTAGTGTCACTCTGTTTTAGAGAAAATACATCAGACTTTAGATTTGTATTTTTTTATTCAATTTTTTGCTTGAGAAAATCAGTGAATTTGCCATAAATAAAACTCATAAAGTTACTTTACATTTAAAAAAAAATTATATATATATATTTGTTTAGTCTAATGGCATCCCAATTTCTTCCCTAATCATGTAACTAGAATTTGAACCTCTGGATGCCAATACAAGTGATTTAATTTATTTGGATATGAGGTTTAGTAGTTTATAATTAAGAAAACTACAAACCCTTGTACAAAACTTGTTTTGCACAAAGTGATGTAGCATAAATACATTGATGGGATGAAATTAACAGCTCTTGACCATATGATTTATTTTTAGAATTTTCATTTTTATTCAACCAATGTATTTATATCATATCAGTTTATATAAAGTAAATTATATAAGAATTTGTAGTTCTATCATTACCATCATTAAAAAAAAAGCACTTCAGAGACTAAGGTGGCGTTTATTTTTTTAATTTAATAACTTAAAATGACTTAATTTAATTAATTAAGTTAATTAGAGCTGTTTTTTTAATTTAATGAGACTTTTTAGATAATTTTGACTTAATAACATAAGCCAATTTTTTTGTCTTTTTACTTAATGGAGAAATTTGAATTAAGTCAATTACTTACTAATGTAAAAAATATCCATGTTTTATAATTTATTTTTCATGTCTATCCTAAAACTCACCCTTAGACATTTACCCCACATAAAAATATTCATGTTTTTTCTTTCTTATATTATATACGATAAAATTTGAAATTTATGGTATTTTATATATTAAAATTTTAAAATAATTATGTATTCACTTGAATATAATTTTATTTATAAATGTTAAAATATTGTGGTATTTAATATATTATTTATTTGACATTCAAATTTAATAAGGATACAAATGTAAAAGTACATATTTTCAGTTTTTTCAGTTGAAAAAAAAAAACTTAATACTTATTTTTCAAGATTCAGACGAAAAAAGAAACATATTATTCAGATTCAGACATTCATATATATTCAGAATTCAGACTAATTTAGATTTATTTAGATTTCAAACAAAAAAACAAACGCCACATAAGATAGAAATATAAAAGTTTTTTTTAAATCTAAAATCTATATAGGAATATAATAGCACCTTGTTTGTTTTTATATTAAAAAAACATAAATATGGTTATTTGACGTTTATATTCTTATAAGTCAAAACAAATAAAGAGATTAAATTTTATAGTTAAGAAAATAAACATATTTAGTAGAGATTTTCTTTTTCTCATTAAGTCAAAGCAAATAAAGGAATTAAATTGTATAGTCAAGAAAATGAGCATATTTAATAGAGTTTTTTTTTTCATTTCGAATTTTTTTATTAAGATAAAATCACAAAAGTTTACTTTTTCTATTTAGATAAGAATGTCTAAAAATCATATATAAGTTCCAAACAGAATAAGAAAATTAAAAAAAAAACTGAAATTAACTAAATTTCAAGTATCAAATGTTTATCAAACAAGTCAACTAAATTATTTCATTTACAATATGGCCCATATAATACAGCCAATGCCGGTGAGATATGCTCCCTCAAATCACAGAGAATTATTTATATAGACACACACGCGCGTGTTCCCAGATTAAGAATTTTAGTGTTAGCAGTATCTTAGCCCAAATTGAAACAGATAGCGCAAAACATTTCAATACCCAAAAAAAAAAGGAGAAATCTTATTGAAAGTAAAGTAAATATTTCTAGAGACAAATGTATATACAAGACTTATATTCACCCCCTCGTGAACAAAAGTATTTACCTTGTATGCCGTACGTTCTGTTTAAAGTAAATACGTTGTACCTGCTGCTTTTGCTCTTGCTCTTGCTCTTCCTCTTGTTGTTGTTGTTGTTGTTGATGTTGAACAGCAGTACCACGGACGTTATTCTGGCCTATATCTCACGTCTCGGCGCAAAACCATTAATATTAATATGTAAGTAAGGCAGCTGTGCGTAAGGTCCAAGCAGTTGGCTATGTGATGAAGAAGGAAGAGTTGGAGCGTAATACGATGTAACACCATCATAACATTCTCCTCCTACTCTCGGAAGCTGACCATCGTTAATAGCCATGTCACCTGAAGTTGCAATGCCTCTTCTCTGTCTTGCACTTGGTCCTTGTTGTTCCATTATTTGAACAATATTATTATCATTAATAGGAGAATTATAACTATGACCAACCATTGTCGGTCCGCTCCAATTATGATCCTCATCTGATGGCTGCCCAAAAGTATTAAACTTTTGATCGATAAAAGCATGCGGAGCCTCGTTGCTATTAATAACATGAGCCTGCTCTTGTTGGGAGGTCGGATAGCTTATCAATCCTGAAGTTGTCATAACCGGGCCACACCCATAGTCAATAATTTGTTGAGAAGTTTGCTGATTCTTCATCTTCATCAACGTCTCAAACTCACGCTCTAGCTTCCGGTAAGCTCCCAGTGGCCCATGTACCGGGTCTTGCTCCCACATTGCTGCTTCCCATTTTATGGACTCAACAGCTTCTTGCCGATCTTGCGGGGCTTCAAGATTCTTGATTATCTTGGACAAGTTGCTTACGCCAAAAATCTTGTGAACCAATTGGAACTCCTCTGACTGGTTCCCCGGAAAGTACGGCGGAAACACACAATCTTGCGCGCACTTTCTTCTTTGATGCTTGCATGCAGCGCATGCATAGCGGTTGCCCAGCTCTCCATTGTTTGCCATTGCTGTTACTTCTTACAATTCAAGAAGAAGATTAAAAGAGGAAAGAAATAAAGGGGGCCAAAAAAATAATAATAATAAAAATAAACGACTTCAAAGAAATCCCTAGTGAAACAGAATTAGAGACTAATTTAACAAAAGATTGCAGGAGAGAGAAGGAAATCTCTACCTTTAACGGACCGATTGATCTTATACTTAAGAAGATACAGATTCCGATTCTTTGTTCTAAAATATATAACACGTCGAAAAGAGAATGAATTACGAATATCGATCACTGCAAAGCCATAATAAGCTCGCAAGATTAGAACATCATATGTCCCTCTCACGGAAACAAAACACCTACCAGCTCGGCTGAAATTTTTAAATTGGATTTTTTATTAACTTATTTCTTACCTCTAAAGACGAAGAATTCCTAGGCTTCCCGATAATTTGTTAGTCTAAATTTTAGGGTTTTAAAGAGGTTTATCTGTTGTAATTTCAATGAAATCCAAATAAGAGGGTTGTGTAAATGTCATTTATGTCCTTCGCTTATGCGGGCTTTATCTGTGCCCTCATCCGCTTTTACGTGTACAAGCAGATTGCAGCCGTTGGACTCGAGAATTTGAGTCTCATATGATTATAATATCCATGATCCAAAATTAATTTTTTAAAAACCCTTATCCTTGCAGACATTGCCTCATGGCCAATGAAAACTAATTGCGTTTCACTGTAATTAGTTTATATGAAGAGCCAGTTTATTTTATTATTATTTTTTATTGAACACCGAATATATGATTCAGTTTCAGTTATTTTTTTATTTTTAATTTTATTTTTGGAGAAACATATTCAGTTGTCTTAAATGATTTTTTTCTTTTTTTTTTATCTAACATTGAAAATAGAACTTGTTTATTAAACGTTTGAAATATGAAATTTTATTAATTTCACACCATTCTAAAATTTGTTTGTTTGCTTTTCTATAACCCATGTTTAATTTTTAGACATTTACATTTAAAAATAAATAAACTTTTATAACTTTTATTTGAATGAGAAAAGGACTAGATTGAAGAAAATATTATATCCCAAAAATATCTCTATTAAATATATTAATTTCCTAAATTATAAAACTTGAGTCTTTTGTAGTTTCATTTGTCAAGAACATAAATGTCAAAATAACTATATTTGAAATATTTTTTATTTATAAAACAAATAAGATGTTCTTAAATTCAAAATTTAATATATATATATTATTTAGACTTGTTCAGATTTTAAAAAAATTTAATGCTTGTTTGAGATTGCTTTTGGGCTGATCAAAAGTGATTTTGAGAAGCTAAAAGCTAATTTTAGTGTTAGGCAAATTTTTCAGAAATTACTTTTGACAAAATTACCCCATTTTCCAGTAAATTTTGAGAAAGAAGGAAAGAATAACTTTTCAAATTTGATTTTGAGAATCATTTTTATATTTAATAGAGTTCTATATACCCTCATGTATATTATAAAAATTCAAAATGATCCTTATTACTTAGCAAATAAAATTATCATTATCAATTATATTGAGATAATAAAATAAAAAACAAAATTAATGATATAAAATATTTATTTTAGTCATCAATTATTATACATACATAATAAAAATATTATGTATATATATTTATAAACGTGTAAGTAAATCTTATTCAACATTATGTCTAGTTCAATCATTTACATTCTTATAGTAGTTTAACAATAATATTTATCAAACACATACAATTGCTTTTAAAATTCACGGTACTTTTAAAAATAAATTTTACCAAACGTTTAACTAATTTTCTTTATAGCTGATTATTTTAACAGCACAGTAAACATTAATTATTTTAAAATTTATAACATTTCTAAACTGGCCATTAGATCCGTTCAAATTTCAAACAAAATAGATAAACGGTACCTAAATTAGAAAAGTTAGCTTTTTCTAAAGCCATATAAAATTCATTTATGTTTAAAAAAGGAAAAAAACTTTGTTTTACTTAATTAATTAAAACCTTTTCTTTCTTGCCAATCAAATTACATGGATAAATACGTAAAATATGTTTTAAAGATATTCCATTCAAATTCATATCTCTTCAATTTTGTATTCACATGGCACAAAGGGTTTCTATAAATTTTTGTTGTGTGGGGCTATTTGCACTCTAAAGATTAATTTGAACACTCTATTATTTTGTACACTCATATATTAATTTTTAAAAAATTAAGTTTTCCTTACTAAAACTATTTAAATTAACTGACTTTATTTACTTAAAACACCAATAAATCTATTCAACATACCAAATTTCAAGAGATTAACAAATTTTTACAATAATATAATTAAGTCAAGTTGTAAACAAATTATTAAACAAAAATTTAGTTATTAATTTTTTTTATTTATGTTCAATATTAGATTTTACACCCAAAATAACTTGTAATGAGAAAATAATAATAAGAAATATATGATAAATACTAAAAAAAGAAAAGAAGGAGAATAAGAAGATAAAGAAGAAGAAAAGAGAAGGACAAAAGCAAAAATCCAAAAAAAAAAGAACACTTTATGGTACTTTTGTTTGCTTTAGTTTTGAAAACTAAAAAATAATGAGTGCAAAAATTATTTTATTTATGGAAAATAAAAATTAATATATTGATTTCAGCATTATTCATTTAAGGATTGATGAAGATGTTGGAAATAAAAGTTTTAAGGTCTAAAGCTTGAGAACTATATACATTGAATAACGAGAGTGCTATATAGGTGTTTAAAGTAATTACATAATATTGACTTGTAATAAATTATCCTTAATAGTAATTTCTATGTGAATATTTTGAACTAAAATTTTTATTAAAATTAGAGTATTTAGAATATTTTTTAAAATATAAATAGCTTCATCCGTATTTGTTAAATAATTTAGCCCTTAAGAAAAAATGTTTTTAGAATTTGGCCCCTGTCACTTTTCAATTTTGACATTTTGAATTGTTACAAATTAAAGATAATTATAACATGACATCAGCCTGGATAAGCACAATGCCAACCAACGTTAACAGTGCTTTATAGTTTTCAACCTTACGACTTTGTTTATATTTACTTTAGTTTGTTCATAATTTATTCATCATACTTGTGTATTTGTTAATCAAGAAATCTTTTCTTTATATTTTATCATCATTAATCTTTCCCTTCCTTCTCGAACACTAAAACAAACCAACTAACGCCAGCACCAAACCAACTTTTGTTTCCCATTTCTTGCCCTGTCCTTGCACTTAAAGAAAAGAAAAGAAAAGACAGAGAGCAATCATTCCAAATTTAATATAGAGTCGTAACTATAGCTAGCTCAGGTGGGTGATAGGCTTTTGTATCAAGTTGTTAAATAACTCTTCCATACTTTCCAATCCTCAACATTCTTCTCCATTCTCGTCTTAATATTCTGAGAAATTAAGGACTTGAAATATGAGCACAGCAAGATTTATCAAGTGCGTGACTGTGGGAGACGGGGCTGTAGGGAAGACATGTATGCTCATTTCCTACACGAGCAACACCTTTCCAACGGTATGCTTCTTTCTATAAAATTGACGTTACTGAAGTTATCATAGCTACCAGTTTTCAAAATTACGAAATTGATTTTGCTTTCTGTGCAGGACTATGTTCCAACAGTTTTTGACAACTTCAGTGCCAATGTTGTCGTGGATGGTAGTACAGTGAATCTTGGACTATGGGACACTGCAGGTAATAAGCTCAAAGCTTTTATAACTTCTTTAGTATAAATAGGGTGATTCAGATCAAGATAGTTGATTAACATAATCCGATCGTGAATCACATACAGGGCAAGAAGATTACAACAGGCTGAGGCCTCTAAGTTACAGAGGAGCTGATGTATTTCTGTTGGCCTTTTCTCTAATCAGCAAGGCCAGTTATGAGAACGTCTACAAAAAGGTTTTTCATCTCTCTTGCTCGTTTTTTTGTTTCAATATAAACAATTAGTTCTTGCGTTGCGTTGCATCACATATTTTCTTCAAAATTATTATCATCCAGTTGCTATATAAACTTGAACATAATTTACTGGGTAACAGTGGATCCCTGAGCTAAGGCATTACGCTCCCAACGTGCCAATCGTGCTTGTGGGCACCAAACTAGGTAAGCCGATAAATCATTAAGTTAAGCATCACAATAATCTTGAGTCTTAGCCTTCTCTAATTTGACCATCACCATATACGCCACGGTTCATGTTGAAGCGTAGATTTAAGAGAAGACAAGCAGTTCTCGAGTGATCATCCTGGAGCAACGCCAATAACAACATCTCAGGTATGGGTAACAAATTACAATTCTAATTAATATGCTATTGTCTGCGTTAAATGCGAGAATGTTCAGCAGGGAGAAGATTTGAAGAAAATGATTGGTGCTGTCACTTACTTAGAATGCAGCGCAAAAACTCAAGAGGTGCCAAAATACATTCATTCATTCAGAGCACTTGCATTGATCTCTTAACTCCTTCAAGTGCTTAGGCTGATTTTGATTTTTGTTTTATTATTATTTTTCAGAATATTAAGACTGTGTTTGATGCTGCAATAAAGGTCGCTTTGCGGCCACCGAAACCAAAGAAAAAGCAACGCAAGCAAAGAACGTGTTCGTTCCTCTAAAAATAATACATACTAGTATTAATGAGTTCATTTGCCTTGAATTTTGTAATTGTTATTTTATTCACAAGTCGTAAATTCTACTTCAGATCGATGTCTCTCAATTTGGTTGGCATGCTGCGAAATGAATTTTAGTATTGGCAGTAAATTTTTGTCCTATTCCTGCGTGTTAGAAAAAGAGTTAAAGCTCGTAAAGAAGATCTGTAACAAAGCTACACCAATTCTTTTTAGCCGCATTGCGAAGCAGATAAAAACGGGCTTCTCTGTTTAACGGGCTGGATCAATTGTTAAACCGGCCCGGCCCAACTTGTTTCATACGCTCTAACTTTCTACCTAATTATAATTAATTTAAAATTCCATTGTTTCCAAAGCTCATAAATATTTGAGTTTTGACCCATGCAAGATAACCGCTTCGGCTGAGCGGTCAAGTGCATGGGGTTTCTCCTTTTTTTTTTTTTTTTTCTTTTTTCCCTCTAACCAATGCAACATTTTTCAGTCATCAAAACTAAATTAAGGGAAGTCATAATTCTTAATTGAGGCCGTTAAAACTGCCTATTTATCTTCAATTTCTTTTCGTTTTCTTTGTTCAAGGCGTTGCTTGCTTTATTAAAGTCAGGCGTGCACACGGGTGACAATTCCTCGAGCAGTTTTGGAGAACTGATAAAATTTTATATCATATTCATATCAATACTTTTGCTCAGGTATTTAAAAAACATAACAGCAGTGGATCCGGAAACAACTAATATACAGAAAGTCTAACTATGAAGACACTTCATTAAAGTTATTTGATAAACGATTTTGACCGTATCAAATTATTCCCAGTGGCAGTATGGCACCTGAAATATTGCAATTAAGTTGAATAGTTAATGAATTTCTAACGTCAATTCTCAAATTGACAGGCTTGACATGTCTTTTCTTTTCTTATATATGTTCGATTATGTATGTATACAAAAGGATACAATCTGAATGAAATGAAACAATAATATTCACAATTTGTTCGTACTTGTGGTGCTGGGACAAAAATTTCTAGCATCTGTTCCCCTAGCCGGGGCATGCGCACAATTTAGATTCTAAATTGACTTCGGTAAAATTCTAGTAAAGTCATTATCTTGTCCAATACATTTAAAAACATGTTGTTGGGCATCATCTCTCAAAGTTTCTGGAAAGGACTTGGTGGGGAGGGAGAGGAGAGAGTACCCGCGTGGAACTTGAAAAAGAGGAAATGGCCGTTGGAGGCATCACTAGCGGTGGCCGACCACGACACTCTGATGGTTAGTATATGGTAGAGAGGAAGCATGAAGAGAGACATCCTTTGTGATGAGATGAACTTAATTTATATAGTGAAAGACATCCTTAGACTTTTTCAAATATTAAGGTGGCTCACACATTCTCTCACCTCATTTTTTCAATAATTCCAGTAACCTTTGAACTCTCTTTTTAAGCTTATTAAGAAATTTATAACCAAAACACTTCATTGTAAATGTGTCACCCTTTATTTATCAGGTCAAAGTTTACCGCCAACATATTTAAATATATATATTAATCTGATAATAATAATGTTTAAGGTCCAAACATTTTTTTAATAGGCTTGACATTCCCATTTAATCTATAGATCCTAAGCTCTCTTTATATATAGTAACTAGTAAGCATATTTGACATTCCCAGCTTTCTACTTCCCGATACCATATTTATTTAGTCTCTCGAGCTATGATTTTGTTTTCTTTTAAAATATTTCATAAAATCAATTAACATATAGTTAATTAGTAATGCAACTGATATTAAAGGAGTTTTAACACTTTTTCAACTTATTGTACTCCACAGTTTCCTATGAGGATGTATCCATGATTCGCGGACTAAGTTAATCCTTAGTTTAATAATGAATTTCTTATATTTAATTTGTGAAGATATCTCCTACTAATATGATTTTTTTAAATTTTTTGGGCCATGACGATGGTTGTGATTATGAAAAAAACAATGGGAACTATATGTTTCCCAACAATACTCAATCATATGATCCCCAGTTCTTGAAATCAATTTGATAGGGTTTGAAAATCTTGAATGCGTATACAGCCAATGGGTGCCATAAAATAAAAAAACCAAACAACATTCAAATGCTAAAGCCCTGTCACTCTTACAAACTTTTTCTCTCGATTTTCAGTGCCAAATTAAAGATATAAAATGGAAGTACGTTTTGGTCTTCAAATTTTCAACAATATTGCAATATAATATTATAGTTGCATGTGAGCCTAAATTAGAGCATTTAATCTTAGCATGTTGTGTATTTACTACAAGCACGTTTGCATTTAGTGACTCTGTTTAGCGCATTTCTAGCTATGCCATACACACATACCCATTTCAAGTTTCCTTCGTTAATTACAACATTTATTGAAATCATGTGCAACTCGCACTACTTAAAAGCAAAAGGGGGGAAAAAAGCACTTTCGCAAGGCTTTTGGCTTTCTAGCAAGAGTGGAGAAGCCATCATATGTCTCCAATGATGGATGTCATACTCTTAATCTATTCACATAAATCATAAAACGACTATATATATCAATATTTTTTTTTAAAGGAATGATCCTGATGTCAAATAGTCACGAGATAGATATATAAAAATTTGAAAGGAACTTAGATTTATTACAAATAGATGTAGGTAATTTTAAAATCTTAGAACTAACTAATTAATCAACTTAATTAATTAAATTTCTTAACATAGAGAAGCCTAAGAAAATCTCTTATATAATTAACTTGATTATATTAAGTACAAGATTAATAAGCTATATTAATTTTTTGAAAATATTGTTCATGACATTGTTTATAGTATTGGTCACAAGTCCTGTTTACAACATTGTTCACGATAATGTTTGTATGCATAAAAAATATTAATTTTATAAAACACAATAAATTACATAAATTAAATTACACGGATATTTTAATGTGGTTCGAATTAATCAATCATATACCCACAAGACCACGCCAAAGTGAAAAACAATTCACTAAATTAAGATGTTACAACCTATGGATTACCAAACTTAAGATTCTCACTTACAGTTTATCACCATACAGCTTACTTAACCTTAGACTGAATTTGCTTCTCTTGAATAACTGTTACCCCTCTTGATCCATGATCATCAAGGCACTTCACAAAGTGATCAATAACAAATTTTCAATTCTTCCATGTCTAGTGATCCAAGATTCACATACACTCTCCACAGAAATGAAAGGAAATAATTTCATTTAGAGACTTTGAATAAAGAAAATAAGAAAATCAATCAACACAACATTATGTGCCAAATTTGGATTCTCTATGAAGAAGACTGAATTTTGCTTCTCTACTTTATGCTCTGTATTGTGTTGGTTCAATTGAGAAATACCTCTCTTTGGCACTAGGGTTTCACAAAAATCACAAGTATTAGAATATTTGAATTATTTCCAAATAAAAGTTTTTTTCCTTTTATAATTCCTATAAATTTGAATAGAAATAAATATGATATTTTGTGCTTACTTGTCTCCTAAGAAGTATTTAGAGCATTTAATAAACTTTTTGTTTGAACTAACTTCTTGCTCTAAATAAATCTTACATGCCTATTATAAAATCTCGTTATTAGTTGACTTACTAAATTAGACATTTTATTAAATTAGGAAATAAATATTCCTAATAAATTAGAATTACACTAAATTAGGGAATTAAACCATATTACAATATATTCAATAAATAAAATTATAATTTAACTAAACTTGCCATAAGATGCCAAATATATAAATAATTGACTTAACAAAGACAAAAAATTGAGATTAATGAAAATGATGGTTTTGATTCTGAATATTATTAAGCATCAATTTATGAATATCATCCTATAAGTTTAACCACATATTTGTTGGAGTGTCAGCTACTAAGTTTCCGATAGATGTGAGAGGCATAGAAATTTATATCTGCGTACTTTATATGGTTTGTGAAATTATTGGAGCTGAAGATGGTGGGAATTAAAATTAGTTAAAGATAATGATTAAGGAGATTATACAATATTTGAAATATCCAAGTAACGTAATACTGATGATCCGAGTGATGGACCAAAAATTTTTGGTATGTGGCGATAATAAATATATATGAAGGAAAATGAAATGTGATAGTGACTGGAGTAAATACGAATCAATTTTGTTCCAGACAAATTGGTAGGAACAGAAAAGAAAAGATGGTTAAGATAGGAAAAATGACGTAAAAATAGTAAAAAGTGAATAAATATTTACGTAAAGCAACAGAGTAACAGAAGATCCATCAGTATTGCAGTTTGCAGAGACTTTCTTTAAGTGGATGATGATGAAGCTGAGGCTGAGGCTGAGGCGAGGGTATGGTTTCACTGAGGTCACCATAAATTAACTAGCGTACAATACACACGTTTGCAGCCAAAACTACACAGTAAACACACACAAGTAGACAACACAACACAAGTCCACTTCAGTTCTCACAAGACTTTCACTTTGTGATGAGATCTTTTTCCGCACTTCCTGCACACTTCCTGTCTGTCTCCCCCAGGGAAAGAGAAAGCGAAAGCGAGCTTTTATTTAATGGCTTTGCTTATAAAGAGGCTATGGTCCCATGTTTCTTGTGTCAGACTTGGCTGCAACAGTGAGGCCTTTTTGGCTATGGTAAGCATCTGTAATCTCTGTGTATAGCTGTATTGTTGTCATGAACGTACAGATCCAAATATTGAATTCGAAATTACGTAAATTTGAATATATAAACTATAAAGAATGTATTAATTTTTCTTAAATTTTAGCAATTCAACATAATCGTTTACAACAAATTTTGTAAAACTTTACTAGTACTAAGGACAAAGATCAATAGAGACTCTTTGCGTGAAGTGATTTAATAGATGAGTCAAGTAAATTAGATGAAAATTGAAGATTGAGTTTCATGTAACAGTGTCAAATATGTAGTAACACTCCGCCTTTAACAGAGTGGTAGGACCGCTGCCCTCACAAAATAATTTTGTGAAGGCAATCTTCTTCTTCTCAAAATTAGAGAAGAGTATAGAGATTTCTCGAATATTTAAATGGATAAAAATATAGGCTTTAATATCAGGAATTGATTTATTATAAATATATCAATAAGCAGTCTCATATAACATGAGTTGTAATCTGAGCATGAGTCACATGTAATTAAAAAAAAAATTGTGGTAGATACACATGAGAGTTTAAACTAACAAATAAGAATCCCAACATTAATTATTATTAAAGGCAACTAAATTTGGTGCGAGAATAATTCATAATTCCTTATTCTAAATTTATTACTCAAATTAACCTCAAGAGATTTTATCAATCAATTAAACAACTAAAAAACGCTACTTCACACACACACACACACACAAAATCATTTTTAGTGAATTTCTTTTTGAAAAATCATACGTGATTCACAGTACAAATTAGATTTGAAAGCTGTACAAGATTTAAATAAGGAAAAAGTGTCAGATCAATTGTTAATTAAAATAAGTGTTAATATAATTATATTGTAGCTTGAATAAGTATTCACCATTATCAACATTCTGAAACCATCTGCATTGAAGATCATAAATTTCTGGATTTGAAAAAGGGAGGGATAGATGAGATGTCACGCACTCAAGTCTAGTATGAAGTTTGCATGTCGGAATGGAACCGACACCACATAGACCAAACATTTACTCCTTTCCTTTCTTTAGCTCTTTAATTTCTTTCTCTCCTTTTCTATTTGCATGGGGAAGATCAAGAGAGATAAAGACTTGTTTGTTTTATTTTATTGCCTTGATCTTTGTTGCTTTGCTTGTCATTTTAATTTCCCCCAGCCCAGCGGTCCCTCTGCCAAAACTAAAAACTAAACAAACAATCCTTCTGTATTTCTCTGACTCCGGATCTCAAATTGGAGCAAAATTTTGTAATCGCGATAAACAGCAGACATAAGGCAATCAAATCTCCGAGATGCAATGATTTCAAAGGGTGCACTTTCAAATACAATGGAAAAAACATACAGAAGGATAAAAATGAACTTTTCACATATAAATTGATACTCTAGAAACCTTTGCGAATCAAAACCAGCTAATTTATCAGTTTAAAAGTAATTTTATCCTTTAATGTTGTGTGTTTCTTTTTGTGATAATATTAAACACAGGATGAAATTGAGTAATAAAGATCTGTGAGGGACTAAAGTGGTAAAAACAAATTCTAAGAAAGACTAAAGTGTTACTCTCCCTAATAATTGTTTGTGTATTTTAAAATATAAATTAAAAAATACAACAATTATCTAGCATATCAATTGAAAAAGAGAAATGTGGGAGCTAATTTAGATAAGCGAACGTCACGGTAGGATTTGAATTGAGGACGGCTAACTAAAAAGTACCAACCTCCATACCACAACCCCACAACCTATGATCTGCTATCCTATCATATTCACACCCCTAGCTTTCTTTGTACATTCATTTAGTTTGTACGATTTATCACATGGGTGAAATTGTTAAATGCTAATACAAGAGTGACTCCTAGTTTAATTTATAGGTACTGTACTGATAATGGATAAAGCTGTGCTATATACATATGTATACATGCAATTTGATTCTTTCATAGCTTCCAGTATATGGTAGCGCAATGCAGTGAGGTAGGCTGGCTCCATCGAGGAATCTATGCAACAAGGATAATCGAATTAATCAGTCCAAATGATGAATGAATAAAAATCATGAGATATAGATGCCCGAGTTTAAGTAAAGCAATTGCATCATGCTTCACCTTATTTGGGCTTTTGTTTAAACGTTTGGTCACTTGATTTCCTGTTGTGTTTGTGTCTCAACCAAGTAGATGTTTGCGCATTACTTCCAATTTGATAACTAAAGTTGACTGTAACTCAGTAAGGGGTGCACTTGGTAACCTTTTAAAATGTGTGTGCGTCTTTTTAAAAAATTATGTGGGCTGATTTATCCTTTAATCTTTAGGATTTAGGTCAATCATTTAGTTAATCTATGTATTTTATAAAAGTACTTAATATGTTTATATTGTTACTTTCATAGTTATTGAATCTAATTTTTCAAGGGTAAAATATATTTTTGGTCTAATATAGTTTAAAATTCAAACGAATACCACATGCAACATGTAAAAATTAAGTAGAAAATAATTAAATGGGTTTTAATAGAAAAATATATGATAAAAATAATTTTA
Organism: Citrus trifoliata; assembly: GCA_018350135.1. Taxonomy (NCBI): domain Eukaryota; kingdom Viridiplantae; phylum Streptophyta; class Magnoliopsida; order Sapindales; family Rutaceae; genus Citrus; species Citrus trifoliata. The sequence goes on along the minus strand of CM031385.1, from coordinate 28,025,475 downwards.
TAATTAGCTCAAATCATAGGGAGTAGGAGAGCAATATTGTAACAAGAATTAGGTTTTCCCAAGTATCTCAAAACGTTAAGTAGGCAATGGACACAAATATACAGTTTGGATATAAATATGCACATATAATTAGTAAGAAAATTCTACAAATTAAAAGAAGCTTTAAATTTAAAATGTCGAACAATATATAGAAATAGCTAAGATCCACATCCACCATCGTTGTGGCAACGGTAACACAATATGTGACGCGGCTAATATTTACTTGTATTATTCTTTTCGTGGAGCTTTTTTTTTTAAATTTTTTATAACAGGCATACTTTTCTTAAAAAGCGTATTTTAATAATTACTTATTGTGCATGTATATATGCAAGATTCAATTAATCGTAGAGAAAAATGTTACTGGCCAAAATTAAGTAACTACTTGAAAGAAGCCAGAGATATGCTTCTATGATAATATTCGCAAAATAATATTATTAATAAATGGATGTCATAAATAGAGGCCCTCGAGTCAATTCAAACACACAAAATTTTCATTTTTTTCCTTCTTTTGACACTTCGAAACACAAAACATTACTTTGCCCAAAATAATCCAGAAGTCGCAATTACTATCCCCCACCACCGCTTTCCAATCAAACCCTAGCGACATGTATTTCTTGACTTTCAAACAAAATTAACTCACTCACGACTCACCCCATATTTATTTCTGCAACAACCTCTTCCCATTAGAATAATCCCACAATTATATCAACCTCATTCATCCTCGCTAGCCATTAATACACTGCAAGGCAAAACCAAACCGAGCAAGAGAAGAATCCTCTCCATAGAAAACTGGAACTAAAAGTAATATATTTATATATATATATATATATATAGAGAGAGAGAGAGAGAGAGAGAGAGAGAGAGAAATTGATCAGAACAGCCCATTTCTATAAAGCTTACAGAACCCCACCCTCTCTCATCTCCACTAACACCACTTTGGAGTTACAAAAACTAGTCTTTTATCTTTTGCATTAACAGCTCTTCTCTGTCAACCCTGATGAAGATTCTATTTAAGCACAAGCACGTATTCTTTTCATCCTTTTCTTTGCTTCTCGTCCGGAGGAATTAGCCAGAGCTTGTACTTTTGAGTAGAATTGAAGTATTTCAGTTTTAATGCTAAATTGTAAGCATAGGGATGGGACTGTATTTTCCACCTTCCCGTTTTGATTTTTATTTATTTATTTTGCTTTCCTTTCTTGTTTATCTTTCCACAGAGGATTCCTGTTGTAGGTTTCTTTTTTCTGTGTTTTATATTTAGTTTGTAAAATGATTTTTAATTTGTTTATTTAAAAAATATGAACGCAGGGGTAGGTGAGGAGGCTATAAGAAGAGATGTTATGTCAGCATAGAGGATTACACAATACCAAAAACTAGAGCAAAGCAAAAGGGTTCCTTTGTTGTTGTTTTCTCTTTGGTTAATTATTGGTTACTTGAATATCTAGCTTAGATTTTTGGCTTGCACCATCATCATCATCATCATCATGGCTTCATCAAACAGAAACTGGCCTAGCATGTTCAAATCCAAGCCCTACAACACTCACCACCACCAATGGCAGCAGCGTGACGTCAACTCATCATCTCTCATGTCTAATGGTAGCCACAGACCCTCTTACACCACAGGTGATCATATGTACATTTGCAGTCTCAGAACCGACTAACAGTTAATCACACTCTTCAATTTTTCTTTTTGTAATTAATTACTATCCTTATAAATATAAACACACACTCACTCACTCACTCTTGTTCTTGTCAATTTTCTTTTTCCCCTCCCAATGATCCGGCGGTCTTAATTTTGCAACAGTTCCTGGATGTGAAGAACGCAGCCCAGAGCCAAAGCCGAGGTGGAACCCAAAACCTGAGCAAATTCGCATACTGGAATCAATTTTCAACTCTGGCATGGTGAATCCTCCCAGGGACGAGATAAGAAGAATCAGGGCTCAATTGCAAGAGTATGGGCAAGTTGGTGACGCCAACGTCTTTTACTGGTTCCAAAACAGAAAATCAAGAAGCAAACACAAGCTCCGCCACATCCAAAACTCAAAGCAACAACAATCCCAACAAACCAATCAAATGATCACGTCCGTTGCCACTACCATAACCGCTCCTTCCTCTTCTTCTTCCTCATCCGAGAAATCTTCACCCACTACAGGATCTATCAAGAGACTCTCTTTGAGTTCTCCAAATGTTATCGATGTGTCCAATTCTCCTACAGGGTCGGTCAACCAAACCTGCTTTCAGACTCATAACGAGTTCTTGACCGAACCCTTTTTCTTACCGATTCAACAGACCGGAGAAGGAGGACAAGGATTTGGCTTCTCGGAGCTCCCCAATGTTGTTCAGGTTAATCAACAGCAGCTAATTGGGCCTTGCACTAGTCTTTTACTCAGTGAAATAATGAACCATGGAGCTACAAAGAAAGAACAAGAAGACACAATATGGAAGATTCAACCACAGCAGCTTAGTAATTACGCTGCCACTACTGTTCCTAGTATTCTCAGTATTGCTCCTCCTCCACTTCCCACAACAACTGTTACTGTTCCATCTACTATCAATCCAATTGAAGGTATGAATTTTAAATCTACTACTTCACACAACCAAACCCTTTTAAGTTATAACATATGTAGTATTTATTCAAATAAATACAAAGTTAGGGCAACGGGTATACTATATATTTGTCCTTGTTAATAATAATACATGATCTACAAGTATGGTCACTAACAATTCATGGATGCGATTGATGTTGATGTATCAAATTTTTTGTTTGTCACATCCACCTATGAGTAATTATGAGGGTATGTCTTATCTTTTTTGGACCCACAAATTGCGATCATTTGTCTAGATGGACGTATGCATGGCTGGTCTTCTGATAGACTAGTGCGTGAGTTTGGGTCTATGTCTTTGCTTAATTATATCACACACACATAAAATGAAGAAGTTAAATTGTTTTGTAGCGGCAGGTGTTGAGGAATCAGATCCAGTCGTGGGCCACGGTGGTGCGGCAAGATCAACGGTGTTTATCAATGATGTAGCCTTTGAGGTAGCTGCCGGGCCCTTCAATGTTCGTGAGGCTTTTGGTGACGATGCTGTGTTGATTAACTCCTCTGGTCAGCCTGTTCTTACCAATGAGTGGGGTGTCACCTTTCAGTCTCTCAATCATGGCGCATTTTACTATCTGGTGCGCACGTTAAGCCCTTCTTCATTCGTAAATTTATCAATTTAAACCCTTCAACTTATTGGTTAATCTCTATTTATTATATATACATATTTAATATTGAAAACTATACGTGGTTGAAAGTTTCGACTTATTGGTTAACATGGAATCATTTAGATGTTGTCATCGAAATTGTAGTTTTGTTGCTAATTGTTGACTTTGAATGTGCACATTAATAATGCTCTTAATTACTTGTTGTATATGAACTGTAAAGGTTTTGGTTACTAATTTAGTAGATTGTTAATGCTTAACTTTTCTTGGGTTGCAGATTTAGTTGCATGGAAGCTTTGAAAGTTTGGAAGCTGAGAAGACTAGGGGTCTTGTGCTTGTCTTGCTTTCATTCTCTACTTTCTTTCTCTTAGGGTTTGCATTAGACTTTTTAGACTTTCAGCTAATGATCAGTACTACTCTATGTTATGGGTTCTTTTGAAAACTCGTGGACGAATGTACTTTCTTTCTTGTTAAAGCCATATATATTACATATCCTTCATTGTACTATTGCTTTACTATATGCGCGATAACGATAAAGATTCGAAAATTGATAATCCACAATGATATAAGAAGTGATTTAATTGCATGCCACATTGAATACATGTGTATGATTGAAGTAATCAGTAATCAGTAATTACTGTTTCCGGCCGGTTAGTGTGTGAACTCACATGCAACTGAGGTAATATCATTCTCTTAAATTCTGCCAGGTTCAATATTGCTTGCTTGTATTTGAAGAAACTAGTTGATTTTAAACTTTTATTTTCTTCTCAACTTTCACTTGAAGCAGCCACCTCATGCCCTAAAGAAATCGAGGGGCTACTCTTTACCTATGGCTAAGGGTAAAATTGACCGTTTCAAGTCTCTCGAATGTGCAAATTGATTAGCTTTTTTCCAATATGATAAATCAAAATAACACATGTAAAATTGAACCCGAAACTAGGGTTTCATTTAGGGTACCATCCACAATGATACAAGGTTTTATATATTAATTTTTGTTCATCTACAAATGTAACTTGGGGTTTCCTAAGAGTTAAAAAAAAACCCATTCATTATACGTGTTACGAATCCGAAATCAGACCAGAAGTAGAGTGTTAGAAATGTATTTCGCAAACAAAAAGCAGTGGTTAAACTTGATGTTGATCTGCTTTCGGAAAACAATTAATAAAAAACTTGATTTTGACCTGCGAATTAATGATGGGCGCGCACAAAAAAAATCATTTATAGCGATTTTAAAAGTAAAAAGAGGATTTAATTTGCTGCCTCGGTCCAATTTGGTTCAGTGATGCAGATTTTTGACGTGCAAAATAATGAGAACAGTATTATACTGTGGAGTTGGATTTGACAAAGCGATTCAGAAACATGATACGTGCCTGCAAAAATTCCCCTCTCTACGTACATCAATCACTCTTAAAAAAAGCACTGTCTTTTGCATGAACCATCACGTATGCTAATCATGGCAATTGTTGAATAAATGGTTTGAGAAGAATCGATGTTGAATAATTCATAAATGGGAAAACCAAAGTGCATGTATACACACACACACACACACATATATACTTGATTGATAAATTAAACCAGTGGCCTTTTGATCTAGAGTTCTGAGTTTGCGTGGCATGTGCATACTGGTGCATTTTCATCTCTTGAGGGTATTTGATAATTCCAACAGCCAATGTGATGTGATTGTTTTACTCCCTCTTCATCTGGGCTTCATCACCAGTCACTTCATCCATTATTTGAAATTTTGAATACCGCTGCATGTGCTTGGAAGCACTTTAAGACTATATCACTCAAACATTATGCTGGCATTCAATAACTTTTTATTGTAAACATTTATTTCATTTAACTTCTTTCAATGTCTCAACTCTCAAAAGTTACCCCCAAAGAATTTTACCTCAAATAACATGGTATTTATTTATTAGTAAATACTGAAATATGAAATATATAGTTACTAATTTTAACAAATTGCGTATATTCATCTTCTAAGAAAAACATTTGGGTGATCTTGATATTTCTTTTTCACTAAAATTTTAAATTGCGACATTTATAAAAGGCTATACATAGTTATCAAAACTAGAAGACTTTCTCTGGACTTGTATGAGTATGTTTGATGAATACCTCCTTTATGTAGTTACCAAAAGATACGGACGAGATCAAGCTTGATTATAATAAATAATATCGAATATTTCTGATTTCACAGAATGAAATATAAACAAGGGATATATAACCCTAAAAAATTTTCTTTCCAGCTTAGAGTTTTTTTTTTTTGTTTTTCAAGGACCCTTGTGAGTACCGCTAGTAGAGACCTTAAAATTCAAGTACACACATGCATAATTGAAACAATATTTGGATTATAAGCAGTTTGCCCATTTAATGTTGGGCTTGTTAAAATTTACATGGACTGGCCTGTTAATCAACGTTAATTTGGCCCGTCCTGCATTTTCTCGATGATGAATTTATAATTTATTGGAAGTTAAAAAAAGATCAAAAAAATAATTTTATATACTTTATTTGTTTTTAATTTTATAAAAAAAGATCAATTTTAATTACTTAACATGTTGCATCCTCATAATTCTATGGTGACTTGATATTTGATTGGTTAAAAATTGAAAATGTCTTATGAATTTATTTATAACAAATTGAGCTGGACAAAACGAAAGTTAGCAAATAACAAATGTGATGACGAACAAACGTTTGTAGTTATTCGTTAAGCCGAAAACCCCCCCCCTCGATTTCAATTTACAAAGTAGAAACGAAGAAAACAAACGAAACAAAAACGTGCTCGTTTGACACTAAAATAAAAACTAAATCCCAAAACCCGCTCCTGTTTTGCGTTTTTGTAGAAGCATTTAAAATCTGTTTCGCATAAAAGAACAAGAAGAGAAAAATTAATAAGGAATATACAAATACATAAAAGAACAAGAAGAGAAATGGGTGCGTACAGAGCGGACGATGACTATGATTATTTGTTCAAGGTGGTTTTGATTGGCGACTCCGGCGTCGGAAAATCGAACCTTTTGTCCAGGTTCACACGCAACGAGTTTAGCCTCGAATCAAAGTCCACCATTGGCGTCGAGTTTGCTACTCGGAGTATCCGCTGTGATGATAAGATCGTCAAGGCTCAGATTTGGGATACCGCCGGCCAAGAAAGGTTTTCTTTTGTGAATTTATTTAATTTAATTTGTTCGTCGTTCGTTTTGGATCTGGGATTTTTCTGTTTCTTGATTTTTGTATTGCCTTCTTATTGGATTCATTTATAGACTTATTTTTGTCAAAATTTGCACTAACAACTTTATGTACAAAGAGTTTAATTCTCGATGAAAAAAACTACAGCATTTGCTCCTCATAATTCCTCTTTATCTTTATGCTCATCATTTATTATATAACCCATTCTTTTATGCCGTCAGCTCTGTTTCTCATTATGACATTGTTACAGAAACAGAAATGAAAAGAATGACCGGGTGGGGGGGGGGGGGGCGGTGCTTTTGCATGCCAGTAGCGGTTATTGAATTCCATTTAGCCCCTGTTTTGATATTGAGGTGTTACAGCTTAAAACTTGCAGCTATTGAAAACAAAAATTTTACTTATAAAATAAAAGTTAATATTATGTAATAAGTATGAATTTTAAAGAATAATTTGGACAAAAATAGTAAATATTATAGTTTTTTTATTGTACAAGTGGTAAATTAAATCAATTTAATTTCTAATTCGCAGGAGTTAGTGTTTATTAAATACTTTAGCATTGTAACTTTTAAGTTATAACTGCTCAATCTCGATATTGAAGGAGGACAATAGTGTTCTATTTGTAACTGAGTATGCGAATGAATCAGTTACTTTAAAGAAAGTTAATAGATTCTTCATGATCCCCTTTTACATGCAGCTATTAGCCACCTTTTCCTTTTATTTTTTTTCTTCTTTACCTTGATGTCTTAAGTAAATAGGTGTTGGAGGCCTCTTCATACAGCGGCTGTTTTCTTTGTTAATCTATTTTAAGTTCTGTTTCTTTCTTTCCTTTGTACAACTTTACTGTATTAGTTAGGATGATGTGATTACCATAAATTTAATTTTAAAATAAAGTTTCCTAGTTTGGGAATAGCAGCCTTTTCAAAATATCTTGATCTATTGCTTGAAATTGCCTCTTGGGACTTGGATCATGATGCTCTGAAAATATTCTCTGTTTTTTTTTTATAAATTTTTTGGTTATTTATATTTTTGGGCAATAGGTATCGTGCAATCACAAGTGCATACTATCGAGGGGCTGTTGGTGCTTTGCTGGTCTATGATGTCACGCGTCATGTTACATTTGAAAATGTAGAGCGATGGCTGAAGGAGCTCCGAGATCACACTGATTCAAACATTGTGATCATGCTTGTTGGTAACAAAGCAGATCTGCGTCACCTGAGAGCAGTTTCCACTGAAGATGCCACAGCTTTTGCAGAACGAGAAAACACTTTTTTTATGGAAACATCTGCCCTTGAGTCCATGAATGTGGAGAATGCGTTCACAGAGGTGCTGACCCAGATCTATCGTGTTGTAAGCAGGAAGGCTCTCGAAATTGGAGATGACCCAGCAGCTTTGCCCAAGGGACAGACAATCAATGTTGGAACTAAAGATGACGTATCAGCGGTAAAGAAAGTCGGATGTTGTTCGAACTAAATAATGAGGCAAGGCCGAAAGAATATTGTCTTTGACATTCTGCACGCCCTGTTCATATCCCATAAGAGGTTTGCCTGGTACATGACTAAGTATTAACCAAATTTGAACGGTTTGAACTTGTGACTTTAGGTAGTGAAGAGAAGAAATCTGTTTTCAGCCCATGATCTAGGATCTGCGACATATTTAGCTGGTTTATTTTATTTCTTTGATGCTGTTTGAACTAGATGCTATCTTGTGCATTTACATCAATCACCCAACTGCTGTAGATTTAGCTCAACACTGTTGTCATGGGTTGTAAATTACGAAGATTGACTTTAATGCTACGAGGAGAGATAACTCTCCACTACTATGTATACTGTATACTGTTTTTCCGGTCTGTTACATCTGTTTCACATTCTAATAGAAGAGTGCCTTAGCATCCGGGAGGGAAAAAATCCTGATGCTCGTGATCATAAATGCTATCATTTTATTTCACCTATGCTTCCAATGATTTATGCATCCATGTCCAACACTAAAGCAATGCTGTTCTCTAAGTCTTTCTGCATTCAAGGCAAAATTGCTTTTGCGATTTATCACTAGAGTTTGACTTTTCAAGCTTCAATCTGTCGTGGATGAATTACCCTCCTAATGAGAGTTTGTATGTATCTACCAATTTGAGTGTGCGGTTCAAAATTTCATTTTTTTTTTTTTTAGAAAGTGAAGTAACTGCATAATTAGCAAACTTTGATAAACAAAGAAACAACATAGAAAACTCATATTACATTAGTGGTACAACTGCTCGAAGGCTAAGAACCAACCTCTGACTCCATCTATGATATTTCCAGCGTTGTTCACTCACAAAACTTTATTACTTAATGGTAAACTATGATATACACTGTACACCAAAACCTGTTGGAGTGTCAGTCATCAGACTCTATAAGCAGTCATCACCATGCTCAATCCTTTGGGGTTCAAACCATAATTCCATCCTGAAAATCATAACCCAAATGAGAAGCGAACACAAGGACATTAATCAAAATGGAAGCAAAAGCCATTTGCACAATATAAATCATTTAAACAAAATTCCAGACACTGGCATAAAAGAAGTGAAGCATCAAAGGCTGTCAATTTACAAAGTGGAAAGAAAAATGAACCAAAAAACAACAGTCACCCCAAATAAAACACAATTACAACCCTCCCAAGTCCCTTTTTTCCCTTTTTGGCTCGATGTTCTGGATCTACATCAATAGCAGCTCCACTACATCAAGGTGGTTTCAAAATGATTTTCATTTAATGCTGGGAAAAATAGTAATCAACATCAGCTGAGAGATGAAGTGATAGCCTTTTCAGGCTATACCACTTGCAGCTTTGACTGAATACTCCATCTTTGGGGCTAACAATAGAAGCAGCAGATGAAAAGAATAAATCTCAGAGATCATCCAAATTATCCAACCACGCACTAAACTTCACAAACAAAATTAAATCTGACGGGATAGATTAGATCTCAATTACATGACGTTCAGAGAAAAACTCATGTACTTGAGATCTAATAGACAACTGAGAGAAAAACTCCTCTAAAGCACCGCTTGGGACCGCTGCACTGCCAGCCCGAACACCTATTAAAGATCTATTCTACAAAGCTTGAATAGGAAGCGCAGCAGCCCCATACGGGCCTTGAAGTTCTTAAAAGCATTTCGTTATGCCAACCAAGCATCACTAAACCTTTTATGTACTTGGAGTTGTGTGGTAGACATCAAAGGGGCATAGAACAACACCAGAAATCCGACCTACTATAAAAGTTGTGCAAGTGTAATTCCCAAATGAGACTCAAAACCTTCAGCTTCAGGTACGGAATACACATGGAGTAAACCACATCTAAAGGGCATCGTGTTAATGTCATCTTCACAAAAATGAAAAACCTTTTCATTGACACTTGGCTGTTCAAAATTAGCTTAACCTAACGAAGCAAATTACACTTGTAAGGAGGAAAGAGGCGAGAAGTAGTCAATTGGACTTGGAATTGACACATACCACTTCTATTTCTATCAAACAGGTCTAAAGGGCAGATTGCCAACTAAATATTTCACAAGATTCTGTGATAGCACAAATATAACAGAATCAAACAAGAGCAACCAGAAACCAACTAGAGTAACAGCAAAGACCAGAACCCAAATAATAATTCGGAAACCAAATAAAATCAGCAATTAAATAATTGGAATGGTAAATCAGAAACACAAAATCGAACTTACGCCAAGCAAGCTTCATTTTGCCTTGTGTCCATCACTATCATGAGAAGCGGCATCATTTGAATCACCCTTGAACGAGGGCAAAGGATTAGACCCCTTCACAATCCACCCAAGTGCAAAAAACGACAGACCCGCAAAAATGGCGGTACCCCACGCGTGAGAGTACCATCTACTATACTGCTTGATTGCGAACCTCCATTGCTCTCTGAGTGTTGCCGGGTCCGGGTTTGCTGCGTCCGGTGGGTTCGGGTACCGGACCTTGTGGTTAGAGAATTTGGTGCTTGTATGGCCGGATTCTGGGTTTAATTTAGAATTAGACGCAGATGACGAAAGGCTCTCTGAGGTTTTGGGCTTTTGCTGGTCGGCCATTGCGTATGAAGCTCTAGTTTACGAATCCAACTCCTCCGATTTATATCTTCTTCAAAGTTTGCAGTCTGTCAAATAAACGACATCTGTCTCGCAACACTTGTTTCTTTCTTTCTTTCTTTTTCTTTTTCTAATTCAATTTATTATACGATTTTGAGTAGGGACAGTAATGGTATCCACAATTCCACAAATCTGCCAAAACTTGTGTGCTGTAGGTGATTTTGTGGGTTATAGACGGGTTTAATATTAAAAATTAAAACTCACACTACATTATATTGAGTTTGATATTAACTAAATATATGATGGATACATGATATTTATCAAACCCATCATTTTTTTCCTAAATATTTTTAATGTAATTTTAATTAAAAAATAATTAAATCTAAAAATATATAAATTAAATAAATATAAAGTGTAAACATGTCACGTGTGTAACTTGCAACTCATAATATAATCTAAAGGAAACTCAAACTATTTCTATTTGACTTATGAGCAACAACTGCAAAACCTGGCCTTCCAAACTATTTCCCATCTATTTCCCATTCACCTATGAGCAGCGGTCACACACACCCATTTCCCTTTCATCCGCAGGCCACAGCCGCACACCCATGAATTTTTCACGGCATTTGTGGTTATTTTTTTATGAATTTATATATTTCATACTTGAAATTGAGAATTTTTGTTGAATTGATATTGAAATTTTAATTTTTTATTTACATTGATTAAATTTAAAATTAAGTATGTTAAGTGAAAGTTTAACTTATTAATATAAATTTACATATTAAATATTTGTGATTTTAAATATAAAAATCCGCAAAAAGCCTATTGGGTACCATTACGAATTTAGTAATTATCAAAATCCACAGCAGGTGAATTTTTTTAAAAAATTAAAATCGTACGGGCGTTAGTTTGATAATTAAAATTTTATGCGGGTGCAGATTTAGTAATAACAAACCCGTTGCAGACAAGGCTCATTGCCTTCCCTAATTTTGAGTACTCACTCTATCATGAACAAATGTGGGGTTAAAATAGAGAAATTTTTTATAAAAAAAAAAGGTCAAATTTTCAATATTCGTGCAGCATTTTAAAAGGCAACACTCTACCTACATATAGAATATTTTGGTTTATTTTTTTCCAAAAAACTAGACAGAGTTTGGCCTGTACTTGGGACAAATTTCACCTCAAAAATACTATCGATACACAGTGACAGCAGACGGGAATAAGTAAAATCACAAATTAAAAGCTTCGCTAAAACAATTGAAATATTCTTTTAAACAAGAGCAATAGCTTAATCAATTATGTCATGTTTATAAATCAACTACCCAAAAAAAAAAAAGATCTATAGATGAAAAGAACATTTCTTGCACTACAAGCAGCGTAAACTTTCTTCATTTGATATTTTGCAGGAAAATCATTTGCGTGCTTCCGCTTTCTTCTGCTCTTTGGCTGAAACAAGTGAATATATATTTCTCAGTTGGAAATAATACATATCTTCAAACACATAAAAACCAGTGAATGATGATAGCAGAACATTACCAGCCTTTTCTTCTTCTCGCTTTTTAGCAGCTTCGGCCCTTTGTTGACGTATAAGGGCTAAACGTTCTGCACCATCCAACAAATAAGTCACAATATCTCAAAATATTAGATGGCAGAATCAAAACAACATACAAGATCAATCAACCGAAACCATTCCATGTGAAGCAAAAGGAAGACACAAATAGCAGGGGTCTTGTCGCTAGTCTCATAGTAACGATTGGTAGTAATCATAGGGCTAGTCTCATAGTGCTTGTCATTCACCAGTGAGCATTAAATCCGAGTAAAGAGGATAGTGGGAGGGAGGAGAGGGAGTTGGGCTGGCAAGAGGAGTTTCCGAAAAAACAGGCAGAGATACAAATCCATCCAGTTGTGAATAAAGAACTTTGCTTGTCATGACAAGATGTTCAAGTTAACAATTAGACGGCACTGGCAAAACAGGAAAGTTGGTACAAGTCCAAAACACCATGCGAGTTACAAAATCTTTGCATATATGTAAAGTCAGCACCAATCATTATCCCATTTCCTAGTTCATCCAACTATTGCATATTGTAAAACTCCATAAAACATGAGAAGTACTAAAGTCAATCACTCACCTAAATCTAGCCTTGCCTTTTCGGTTTTCCCTTGTTCTTGCAGCTGCATGTAACGCTCATGAGCTCTCTGCTTCTCTAGTTCCTCTCTGTAGACACAAAAATCAAAAATTGAAGAAAAGTAAAGACTGCTTTACATGAAAGAGTCTAGGAAAAGATGTAATTTTCAACTTGGGTGCATTCTTCTCCTATCTGCTCTATCCTAGAGAGGATACTATCTTGTTTCCGAAATGACCGTGTAACACTACATAAGAAAGGTACCCTTAAGGATGAAATAAAAGGTGAATTTACAGACCTTTCACGCCTTGAAAGTTCAGTTGTTTTCCCAAACTGCAAAAGATTAAAAAAAAAAAAAACAGCTTAGATGAATGGAAAAAGTACAATTTTAATAAATACATCTCCTCAAGTAGAACCAATGAATCTTACATCAACATCCTTGGCTTTCAAATTCTTCGCCTTGACCAAATTAGGATTATTAATCTCAATCAAACCTTGAGTTCCTTTCCGCCTCTGCTAACATCATTGTCCAAAAAAGTAAGTTCAATTATAAGACTCATTAATATAAAACAACCCAAATCATATAGGTAAAAAAGAAGTCCAATAACTTCCGATTTCTCCTCCAATTCTTCTCCCGACTCCTCTCCAGATTCCTCTCCAGCTGCTTCATCTTCAGACACTTCCTCTACGTGTTCAGCTTCTTCCTAATACCATTTAAATTAAATATAATTTAAAAAATTCTTTACAAAAACTCAATTAGCAGTTCAATATCATCAGCAATCAGAAGAGAGACCCACCCGTTTAAAAGTGCGAGGACGTCTAGAAGTTCCAGCAACTGCAACCACAGTACAAAAATAAAATAAAATAACAATTCTGAAGTTAGATAATGCGTAAAGTCAGCCATTAAGCTAAAAATCATTAACTCAAAAAAAAAAAAAAAAACCCCCAGAAATCTACACACACATTAAACAGACACACTTAAAATCCGCAATTTCATCAACGCAAGAGGGCATAGATAAAGCAATTTCTCATATTAAAAAATTAACTCATAATCAGCTGCAATTTCATATTCTTAAAAGTTCCTATTTTCACAGAGAATCAAAATAACATTAACTTGAAAAATGACTTCAATTAAAAGGAAATTTAGAAGCAGGGGAGCTTACGAATATCTTCAGGAGTGGAGAATTGACGTTGACCGGTCGGCTTACCCTTGAATTTGCCTCTCCCCATCGTAATATTAACACCAACAAATTAAAAAAGAAAAAGAAAAATGGATTTTGATGAATCCTAATATTTGTTCGCCTTTTTGACAGCGTGATAGTCAAGAGTGGGCTCTTATTCTTATATCACAACCACTGATGGATTCGAATCCAAGCAGAATCCAGTTAGCATAAGTAAAACCCTATTGGCTGTGGTTTGAGGGATTTCTCCTGTATTACACCTTGTACGTAAGGGGTGATCTTGAACCTACACGTGTCGCGGGATAGATCAACTGAATGTTGCGGACAAGAAGAGAAACTCTAGGACACATGCAAAAGTATCATATCATTCGTATCATGATTTATTTTGACAAACTAAATATTTTATTAAAATTTAAATATATATGTTGTACATGTATTTATTTATTAGTTGTATTATTTTTTATATACTCTAAAATTTCTCAAATAATAACGATTACTTCCTATATTTCTCAAAACTTATAATTAAGAATAATCATCTAGTTTACGTTTCAAAGATTACACACTTTATGTGTGTATATATATATATATATATATATATAACCACCTACAATATGTGTTTATTGTTGGACACCTGGCTGTTGAGGTGTATTTTTAAAGAAAGTTTCCAGCTTTTGGCCCAAGATTCCACTGAGTTTCCTTTTGCCACATTTAGAGAAACAAATGCCAGGTAAGTATTATTACCATCATTTCATCTTTGATGGAAAGATGATAGAATAAATAGAGATGGTGGAAACGATTTTGGTCCCTGCAGCTTGTAATAAAAATAAAAACAAAATAAAACTACACCATCGTTTACTGATTCCAAAAGCTACAGAAGTATCAAAATCGGAAAGTGAACAGTTGAAAGAGCACATCAATGGCTGGAGGTTAGGTTCTCAAACTTCCGCACTTAATTTTCAAAGCATGTTATGTATTATTCGAAAATATGCTACCATCTATTGCTACAATAGGGTAGGATTAGACTAATTCTATGGATTAAAAAATGTCAATCCCAAAATTATATTTTGTTATGGAGTATTTTACATAAATAAATAAAATACAAAAGATAAGTTCAAAATTTGTTTAGAATGGTACTAAATAGTAAACGAACAAAATTATTCAATTATCTATTAATAAAAATATTTAAACATTAAATATTAAATTCTACTAATTAGTAATATAACATAAAATTTATTATACAATTGAGATACTTTTTTTCTTTGAGAAAAATCTATCATGCAGTGATTAAAATTATCAATATTGGTGGGATAATAAACAAAAAATTTGTAAATTACACTTAAAACTAATAAATAGAAGGTAAAATAAGTAAATTAATATAAGAATGGCAAGTTAGTATTTTAAAATTGCAAATAAAATAAAAAGTTGTAAAAATAATATAAAACTTGTAAATCAATATTAAACTTTAATTGAACAAAAACATTTATTCATTTACTTTAATTAAGCAAAGAAAAAATCATTTATCAATTGAAAAAAAATTATATTGGGAACAATTGGAATCAATTTTATTGAATTAGTTTAACCATAGATTTTATGTTCATTCTAGTTTAACCATAATTTTTTTTTATTTTCTATCATGGTATTTGTTTATTACACATGTTAATTAAGCAAAATTATTTTTCTTCATGTGGATCAAGCCAAAGTAAAATTATTTTTCTTACAAACAGCTTTGAAAACGCATGAAAAGAATAATTTCTCGAATCCGCTTTTGAGAATAAACTTTATCCTTAATAAAAATTCACATATATCATCACACCATAATTTATGTTTTATTTTTTACTTAATATTGACTTATAAGTTTTATATTCACTTGTTTTATGTTTCATTCACACAATTCATGTTTAATTATGTTATTGATGTCATGATTTTAATCACAACATCACAGGATGACCCATTTGTTTGGGTTAAATTTAAAAGATAGAGGCGTGGACAAAGTCAAATCAACATTTTAATTTTTGTCTCTTTGAGGATTCAAAATCCCGTAGCGAGCCAAATAAAATTATTTAAAACCACTAATTACTACCAAATACTTATTTTAGTTACATTAGATTAAATTTAACATAGTGTTAATAGATATTATGTTCTCAAAAGAAAAGCTGGTCCATTTTAATTTAAAAATTAATTTAATTCAATCATACTTTCCAAACATAGTCTTATGATACAATACAAAGATCTATCAAGCATAGTTCAAAAATTTACTTCAACTAACAAGATTTGAGAAGAAATTTACCTCTATTCCACATTTTATGTGGGAAGGAAAAAAAGCCCCTATAGGCTCACGCCCTTGATATTGTGATGTTGTTGTTATCGAAAATATATGACAATACTGATATTGTATATATGTGCAAAGCAAGAACCGTTAAGGTAATGTTAAACATAAGAACATTAAATACAAGAAATTATTTGGAACATGATTCTGTTAACAAACTTTTATTAATGTGGTATGAATAGCTAGGCATTTAACAAACATGACCGCACCATAGGCTAGGAGAAGGCACCAACTTGCTAAAAAATTTCTTTAAACTGAAATCACATGAGATCAGCCAGGCTATGCAATTCCTGAACAAAACCATCAACATAAGAATTCTCAAGCCCTGGGCTGATTAAGAACTCTCTCAGTTTAGCATGATTTTGCCTTGCATCCTTGCCCACTTCACTATCATCATCCATCACAGCCTTCACGGCCTTGCATACGCCATCTCTTGTAAATAATCCATCTTCATCGCCTCTCTCAACTTCCACTCCAACTTTGAGATCTTCACCCATCAGTCTTGAATTTATAATTTGGTCACCAACATTTGGGAGCAGCACTAATTGGCACTCATTGACCATAGCCTCTGACAGTGATCCTGATCCACAGTGGGTCACAAAACACCCAACAGAGGGATGTTTCAAGATCAACTGTTGCTGAACCCAACCTCCATGAACAAATCCTCTTCCTTTGACTCTTTCTTCGAATCCTTCTGGGAGTGCTGACTCTATTGTATCATGTCCCGTTGGTGGTTTCAGGGCAGCGAAAAAGGGGAGACCTGTAAGCTCAAAACCTAAGATCAGTTCTTGGAACTGGTCCTTTTTGAGAACACATTCACTCCCAAGTGCACAGAATATTAAGCTTTTCGCTTTAAAGCTGCTGAACAACATTTCGAACTCCTCTTCTAAAACAGAAGCAGGAGGCTCCGGCAACACTGGCCCTGCCAAAATCACTCGCTTTTCAAACTGGCTCTCAACGTAATCACAATAAGCACCTTCAATCTCCCTGCACGTTTTGAAACCAATCGCATCACACTCGGTTACACAGAGTAATAATCGCTCCATGAACGAAAGGCCACCAAAGTCTTTAACAGTTGCAGCAGCTAGTCCTCTAGCTTCATGGGCACGTAACTTGATCTTTGAAGGAGGGAAACCTTGCGGAGGCTGCAACAAGTCAGCTTCTGTCAAGACTTTATCACGAAGCTTTCTTTCCGGGCTCAACAGATAGCCAACGGTGGCTGGACTAACGGTGACAAAAGCCATGGACTTAATGCCTAGCTTACGAGCTAATGAAGGAAGCCAGTAAGTGAAATCAAAGAAGACAATGTTGGGTTTTATGTCACGAACAATAGCTTCAATGGCGGGCTCAGTCAGATCCATGGCAGTCATGAGGAGCGGATGCAATGGGAAAGGAACATCTGTTGTTGTTTCGGTTCCGGAAGGAAGACCATCAACACAAGGGACGGTGATTGGAATGAAAGTAATGAGATGTTTGTGAAGATTAAAGGGCTCAAATTTTGTCTGTGTGTTTGTTGGTAAGATAAATGAGATCTTGTGGCCTCTTTCTGCAAGTTTGTTGGAGATATGGAGATATGAGGTCAGATGGCCCGTGGCGAACCATGGATACATGGCTATGTGAAGTTTCTTGTCTTCCATTATAGCATCTCTCTTGTGAACTGTGATTATAGTTCAGGTTTAAAATATATGTACTGTATATGTGTGTTCAACTTTAATCTCACATGAAATTAATTAATTATTTACAAATAAGCAACACTTGCACCCAAGATTTAACCAATGTATTCATCAAGAGTAATGTTAGGATCACACTGTTTGCATTGTATATATACAACTTCTAAGCCTGGCATCATTATTAAATTCATTTGGGATGTTTATTAGATACAAAAGGCGTGATTTAACAGCTAACTGAAAAGAAAGTTTTACGTAGGATGGTCTCAATAATAATAATGTGATTGGTATTTATAATCTTGTTTGCCATTAGCATTTCCATCGCACATTACTTACTGATTTCCATCAGGTTTGCTCGGCCCTTCTTGCTAGTGGGTTTAATTAGATACGATTGCAGATGTTAATTCCTTTCCCATTGAATCCCATCTTCATACCGCCACGGACCTCTCTGAACTTAACCACCGAAATGAAGCTATATCTTAATGTAATTCTGTTCATCATCATCTTCGTGAAGGCTTCACTGAGCACTGGTCATGCATTCGTAGGCACGAAAGCCCAGACCAAACACAACCCCCCCACAACAACACCGCCCCCCAAAAGAAAAGGAGACCCTGGTCGATTTTCTTAGTCTTATGTTTGCATCATATACATTTTATCAGCTTTCTGTGACCATAGTTTGTAAATTTCTAACATAACCTCTGTTACTTTACATTTTTAGTATGCCAAATATTAAGAAAGAGCAATGATAAATTAACTAAATCATTTGTCTTTAAAACTAAATTAAATGCCACATTTAAATGACAGGAAAAAGTAGTCGATTCAAAATTTTTCTTTCCATCTTTCAGAGCCCGGTGGAAGGGGATCGACTATGAAAACCAATATACATATGAAAACGTGTTCGGTTAATAGAGTCGTGTGAATTTTTGTACATATATCATGTTATTCTGTATTGATCAATGGTATTGAAAGGGGGAAAAAAAAAAACTTGAATGTTGAACATTTATTATCAAATAATATCAAGTCGGTTAAAAAATTAGTTTTTTATAATAAAATTTATTTGAGTTAGTTCTAATAATTATCTGATTATAAATATATAAATAGAGTTTTGATTCTAATATATTAGTATTAAAAAAATAAAAAAGATTAATTCTTGAAAGTGAGTAAGCTAAGACACAACGAAAGAATCTTCGTTCTTTAATTCGTTGTATATACGTAAATGAGGGGATACTCCGGGGTGCTGGTAATGAGAGTTGAGAGAGGCACCAAAGCTACTAATTAAGAATTTTTTTATATAATGATGGAAATGATGACTTCAGTTCAAAAGGCCATGCAACTTCTGAATAAAACCATCAAGGTAAGAATTTTCAAGCCGTTCACTTCTCAAGAACTCCCTCCATTTAGCATGATTTTCCTTAATCTCTTTGCCCACTTCACTATGGTCGTCATCAATCACAGCCTTGACAGCTTTGCATACACCGTCTCTTGTAAATAATCCGTCTTCATCTCCTTTCTCAACTTCCACTCCAACTTTGAGCTCTTCGCCCATCAATCTTGCATTTATAATTTGGTCACCAACATTGGGGAGCAGCACTAATTGGCACTCATTGACCATAGCCTCTGATAATGATCCTGATCCACAGTGAGTCACAAAACACCCAACAGAGGGATGTTTCAAGATCAACTGTTGCTGAACCCAACCTCCATGAATAAATCCTCTTCCTTTCACTCTTTCTTCAAACCCTTCGGGCAATGCTGACTCTATGGTATCATGTCCCACTGGTGGTTTCAAGGCAACCAAAAATGGCAAACCCGAAAGCTCAAAACCCAGAACCAGTTCTTGAAACTGTTCCTTGTTAAGGACACATTCACTTCCAAATGCACAGAATATCAAACTCTTTGATTTAAAGCTACCCAACAACGTTTCCCATCTTTCTTCTAAAGTCAAACGAGGAGACTCTGGCAATGCTGGCCCAGACAAAATCACTGGCTTTCCAAACTGGCTCCCAATGTAATCACAATAAGGCCCTTCAATCTCTCTGCATGTTTTGAAACCTATTGCATCACACTCGCTCAAAGATAGTAGGTTTCGTTCTGCGAATGAAAGGCCACCACCAAACTCTTTCACAGTTGCAGCAGCTAATCCTCTAGCTTCATGGGCACGTAACCTAATCTTTGAAGTAGGGAAACCTTGAGGAGGTCGCAACAAATCATTGTCCGTCAAAGTTCTCTCCCTCAGTTTCCTTTCCGGGCTTAACAAATAGCCAATTGTCGCAGGACTAATAATGCAATAAAGTACGGACTTGATGCCGAACTTGCGTGCCAACGGAGGCAACCAGTGAGTGAAATCAAAGAAGACAAAATCGGGTTTGAGGCGACGAAGAACTGATTCGATGGCAGGCTCAGTTAAATCCATGGCTGTCATTAGAAGAGGATGCAAAGGGAAAGGAACATCATTTGTTGTTTCAGCACCAGGAGGAAGGCCATCAACACGAGGAACAGACACCGGAATGAACGTAATGAGATCCCTGTGAAGATTTGAAGGCTCAAATTTCGTTATTGCTTTTGCTGGAAACAGAAACGAGATTCTGTGACCTCTTTCTGCAAGCTTGTTGGCAATATGAAGAAATGGGGTAAGATGTCCCATCGCAAACCATGGATACATAGCTATGTCAAAGGTTTCACTACCCATTCTGGTGTGGAAAAGAAAATGTTTTGCGCTATGATGTTTACCAATTCAATAGAGAGATTATGATTCTCGTTTTATAATCAATTCGTGTATTTATAAAGAAAAGTTAGATCAGTTGTTGCATCGATTCGTTTTGTGAATTCTTGAACCGCCAACTCTCTAGGCACAGAAAATGCAAGTTAATCCAGTGTTTTAACTACTATCGTTTGTAAACAATATTCTTGTATTTTCATATCCTTGAACCAGACTTCATGTTGCATAATCTTCTTCTATTCCATTTTAGATATTTTAGGAAACATACAGTTCAATTGCACTTCGAAATTGCAAATTTTCCGTTGTAACAGATCGATTTCCTAAGGGCCCAGGCCCATATATGATTGTAGCAAAAATCTACCTAGAGTGGACAACCACTTTTATAATCTTTCCATCTGTCAGCCGAATTAACGGTTGGGCAAAAAAAAAAACAAAAACAAAAAAAAAACAAGACAAAAAAAACCTTTACCTACATTGGATGGTACTCTGCATCCTCTAGCTAATCTATTCATAAATATAACCGAGTTTCAATCCAAAATCAACCTCCCACCAATTCCCACCAAAAAAAAAAAACTCTCTTAATAACTTAGTCAACTCTGTGGTTCAGGGAAAAATTTGACGATCAATTTGATAGCTTTGTAACAAAGGAATGTTACCATTACTCAGCACATCCAATCCTGATGGTTCACAGGATTCAGCTACAGGGCAAGCAGACAGAACAAACTAACCACGCATGAAAATTCACTATGAATATTTTCGGTCAGATTTCCTAGTTTAGTAATCTAAATTTATAATTGTCAGTGTCAGACTGCCCTTGAAGGATGTCATCCTCTTGCCTTGTTGACCGGTCTCTTAAAGGAACATTGAACCTGCACAGTTAATGTAAAACAGGAGCCCATATTTACTTGCACCAGAACTCTGCTATCAAGACCCACAAACCTTGTCTTCCGCACTGCCATTGTAACTATCATTGAATTGGCCTTGCCAATGCAAAACATGAATCAGGGTTTACTGACATCAACAACTCAATCAAAACAACCTCATTTGGAAGGTGGATCTTGAGGCTAGGTTCAATTAAACCTGCTTGCAACAAGCCAAGAATGTTCAGTGGTCAATAGCAGCAAATCGTAACAACCTAGAAACACCAAAAGAAAATACAACCAATAATAATCTTACCAGGGGAAAGCTTTCTCCCACCATACATTTCCTTTGCTAAGGGACTGGCAGCCCAATGATTAACACCAACTCGGCTTGTTGGTTGGAACCCAACTATTTTTCCCTCAGTTGACAGAACCACCTAATACCAACCAAATGGCAATCAGGCAAAACATAAGATAGTTATACATGATGACAAAAACATATGATTGCAATAGGGTTCTTGATGCTATTGGAGCTTGAACAAACCAAAAACTATCACATTTCCACACTTCATTTGATCACCCCCAAAAACTGCCAATTATGGATTTAAGAGAATGTCACCAGTGCACATCATGGGAGCTTAAATGTAATATTATCTAAGCAGCAGATAGATAACATTAGTTCAAGAAGGATCAGGGCCTGGTTTAAGTTAAAGCAGTAAATCACTTTTATATGTGTTTAAATATGATAGAAACATAGAGAAATAAAGTAAATATAAGTTGCCTAAACTTGTACCTGATAACTAGCAATATCCTGCATGGATGATTTGATGTCTGGATCAATTTTCTCCAAAGCAGCAGTCAAGTTTCCCTCGCTAGTGGAATCATCTTCATGAGATAATTTCAAGTAATTGGGAATTTCCCCAATCCAAGCACCAATACTCATTTCAGTCATTATGTCACCAGGCCAATCAAAAGTGTCCTTAATCCTTTTGACAATTGAGACACACATTTCTTCCAGCTATCCAAATTAAGTTCAAGTTTAATTTTTCTTTCAAAAATGACAAAACCAGAAAGTAGAGTAAAGCATGAAACAAACGAGTGAAGTAATAAGAACTTTTTGCGACAAGCATAAACCTCAATGTTGCATGGATATGAGCAAGAGAACCAATAATCTGTGTCACAGGATGCCAATTTACTTGAAAAAATTAGAATACTAAAGGACTGGATAGTTAAAAATGGTTTCCGTCCATGCACACCTTTACAGCATCTACAGGCTGACATAACGCGTTCCAAATCTCAGATGAAGCCAGAGACCTAAGTTCTCCAGAAAACTTTTCCCCCTTGTGTAAATGAGGTGAAGAGCGTTGACCGAGAGCACTGATGGCGACGAGAAAAATTCCACTTGCAAGAGTGACAGATAGAATTTTCAAAAAGGAAGAGTCCCTCTGTAAACACAACAAAGCAATAAGTCTGGAATGAACCAACTCAAGTAAACAGAATCATTATCATATGCAAACTCCACAGTAAAAGATTATAACAAGTTCTTCCCGATGAGATCCTTGACAAACCACAAGTCCCAAACCTCCCCATAAATACTACAGGAAAGCATAACATGAAAATAATTAAATAATAAAATTTTTCATGAGTAAATCAAAAAGTACATTACTCTCAACAATACTATTAAAATGGCACCAACTCCATTAGTTCCTCCCACTCAAATTTAATATCAAAATTTTCTAAAAGTTATCATGATCAGATTAGCCTCATCTTCCCACGATGAAATGCTCCTAACTTGAGTGTATATCATTTGTAAGCCAATTATTTTCATGTTTCAAAATTACATCCAAATATATGCACAGGGCCAAGAATGTTGTACATAAGTTAAGAGTTACATGAAATCCAGGCTTAGCATTAAACCAACAGATAAAATAAAATAGACAATTGGTATAGATTTTAGTACCTTTTTACTGGGCAAATTGGTGTAATTTGTGACTACACCGCATGACAGCTGTTTATTCGGCAGTGAAAAAATATCTTCATAGTACATGTCTAATATATCAGCCAAACCAACCTAAAAATTTAGAAAACTAAAATAAGGATAGAGAATATATTTTCTTAAATTCAATGGCACATAAAATAAATATACATGATAATCACTCTTCATCAGTGCAAATCAATAAACAAGGGTTTATCACACTCACCAACTATGGCAAAAGACTAGTTTTCCTATGTCCCTACTTTTTAGTTGACATGCAGAGGAAGGATGCTTAGGAGAATTACCATCACATAGATTACCTTCCTAATTATAATCCCACTGAAACATGGTACCACTAAATGCCAGAAGACAAAAAGGAGAGTGAGATACCATTTGGGAGTGGGTCAGAAGAATTTCCCACCTATTCTCAGCAGATTTTCTCCAACCTTCAAGCTTTACATCATTATATCGACTAACATCAATTTCGAGCCTGTAAGCAGGAACATTCTCACTTGTCCAAATACTAAACTCACGGCCACCAATCTTTTCCAGCTTAGAGGGAGCTGATGGTGTCCACCAAAGGTGCTTTGACCTCATTTTTACAGGTTTAATACTTTCTTTCGTCGAATTAAAAGTTTCTAGCAAAGTCTTGGCATTTTCAACTATCTCATCTTCGAACAGTTTATATACAACAACAGAAGAATCTTTTGATGTAATCCTTTTGGGCTTCTGAAACCAACGGAAGAAATAACTTGAAGTCTTCCTCAAGGAATTATCCAGGAAATGACTTTTGGTACTTTGAAGTGCAGACAGGCAAACAACCTCAGCAAGCACAGAGATAACACGTTCATCAGAAGAGGTGAGGGCGAAAGAAGCTGGAACCTGCGGATACCAAATGAATAAGAGAACTGAAGCTACTGTATCAAATGGCACCTGCAGGATAGACATATTACATGACGACAGCATAGTGATGCAGACGTCTAACCTCTCTTTGGTTTCCAAGATCCTCCATATTTCTCTCTGTTCCAGGTCTGAACAAAACCAGTTCAAAGCTCCAAAGTTGATGCATAACTACTTGTCTGAATGTCATGGCAAGTATGTTCCTAGATGAAGAGCCATTCAGAACATCTTTACTGAGAGATTTTCTGAGCTTAAAGGCTTTCTCTTTAACTTTGCTAGCAGGCAAAAACTACAACAACATTCCAATTTAGAACTCTCAATCTTAACATCTAAGCACAAAATTCTTGTTAATCGCATGAGCTCTTTAACATCGACATTAGTTTATTTACACTCATCAATTATACCCTAATGTGTTATTTTTAAATTAAAACAGAATGCCTTCAAAATAATAATTTTTTTTAAAAAAAACTGACCAATCGGGTGGAGATAGTGGCTCGCTCTCCTGAGGGACCCGGGAAAACGGTTTCAACGACCATTGCGGGAATGCCAGAAACAACATGTTCGTTAGCGGCTTGACCTCCATCCGCAGCAGCGGCGGTCAGAGCCTGGTCGAAGCCGACGGCTCCGAAGAGGCTGAGCCGAGCCAAGTCGTTCTCGTAGGTTCTGACACATGGAAGTGTCTTTCCATCGGACTCCACCACGGCTTGCAAAACGTCCTGTTCTGAGGACAGAGACGCTGTCGTTTTAGGAGACGTGCAGGAAAGGGCAGCGAAGTGATTTCTTGAACTTGTGAGGGGTGATCTGGGGATGCAAAAGGTGGGAGAAAAGAGAGTGTGAACGTGAATGTGTGCCATCTGATTCTGGTGGTGATGGAGGGGGAAGGGTTAGGGTTTTTGGAGGATTTTGAACGTCCAAGGAATTAGATATCAATATGAAATATTGAATATTACTGTATTTTCAGTTTTCTATACGTATGTTATTGCCCGTAGGTCCATCACCGGGCCAAGTAATAATATCTGGATCTTTAATTTTGATAAAATTAATAATATACATTTTAAATCGTTTATACACATTTCAGTTTTCTATACATTTTATCTTATAAAATTATCTCAAATAATATAATATTTATTAATTAATTAATGAAATAATATGATTAATTTACTTACATCTTATAAATAATTATCAATTATTTAAAATAAAATTTAAAATAAAAAAATTTAAAATATCTATTATTACTATTTTCTTTACTTATAGCAGCTTTTTAACGATAAATTTAACCTCAAATAAAATCATTCTTCATCATATCCCAAGCTTTCTATTTTCTTTCTCATTTACCCCGATATGAAAATTTTCTCTTACAAAACAATTACTTCTATTGTAAAAAAAAAAACGGTTTTTTTCTTATAATTTAATCTTCTTAGTTGCTCACGCTTGGTTAAAAAAAAGAGTGAAAGAAATGTCTTTAATTTAGGATTTATAACAAGTATGTATCTAATTTAGGATTTATACTTCTTACATAATTTGTAAATAATCTAACCAGTTAAAGTATCCCTACTCCGTACTCCCTTTTTTTTTCACTGTAGTTCCTCTCATTTTGAAAACTGATAAAAAAAAGAGCATTTAAAATTTTGACATATAATTCCCCCATATTTCAGGGTTCGGCTACCTTACAACAATTGATGATCTTCTTGTACACATTACTTTCACAGACATCAAAGCATGTTTTGTTTGAATTTTGATTTTGTTTAAGTTTTAAATCAACATTTACATGTTTGTCCTTTTATACAAACGCCATATGTACTTTCATACTAATGTTAAGAGGAATCTCTATAATTACGTGAATATTTTTTATTAGATTGTTAATACACCAAATTTCAAGAAAATTCCTAAAAATTAAAAATTACCCTTTCAATTATTCGTACTTGGAACGTGATTCTATTACTCATAGTTAGATCCCAAACAATAATTGATCATTATGAAATTTTGTATGTTATTATTTGATCATTTATCATATACTAACTAAAATTAGAAAGTAACCACACAAGTGACAAACAATTTTATCACGTTTTCTCTACTTTTTGTCGTCAATTTTTTTTTCTCAATTATATTCATAAATTGAATAACAGTATTTTTCATTTATTCTAGCCAATGAAAATTAGATGTGATATACAGAAAAAATTAATTAATTAAAAGTGACAATAATTATTATAAATTATGAAGTTCTTGTCATGTCAAGTCATTGCTGGTCCCTTCTTTATATTAAAATTTTATCATTTACAATTATAACCAAAGCTTACTTAAGTTGTATTAAACAAAATAAATAAAGCTTACTTAAGCACAGTCTTTACCACAAATATTTTTATTACTTGATTTTCAATTAGAACTTGTATTAAAAAATAAAAATTAACATAACATATAAGGTTTTTAAAGTTACATTATAAAAAAATTAAATAAAATTGTAAAATAAATAAATAGTGTTTTAGAGAATTTAACTCTTTTTTTTTTAAAAAAAAAAAACTCTATAGCCTCTACTTTCAAAAACAAAAAATTTAAAATTTTGTTAGCTCTACTCAAATTATAACTAAAGAACATCAATTTTTTTTTAAATATCTTATAAAAAATAAATAATTATTTTTAACCATTAGATGAATCAGACTAAACGCACACTAAATGCAAAGAGTGGGACTATTGGCACCCCTCTAAACACCTCTTAACACCCATTTTCTTTATTAACCTCGTTGACATATTTAAAAAAATTATAAAATTCCTTTAACACCTCCATCAATGATAAAAATACCCTTATTTAAAACTTATTAGTGTAAACCACATTCTCTAATTGTTATTTATTTTTGTTATTAACCCCATTTCAACGATAGGGTTTCTTCCATTCAGAAAAATAAACAACAAGGTTTCTTTTCTCCATTCTAGTCACCAATAATAAATTCCTTACCCAAAAATTAGAGGAAACAAATACCCTTTTAATTTCTAAAATGTTGGATTTCAATTTAAGGCACAATTCATTTTGTCTCTTAATCAAAATATAAATTATGGTGTAAGTTTATTTCAGTTATTAGGTTCTAGCTATTAAAATTAATTTTTAATTGTTGGGTCTCTATTTTGATTTTGAATTTTATTAGAATGGGTTGTTGGAATATTTCTGGAATTGGGTTTGCTTAGTTGCTAAATGTTTTAGAGTTTCAATAAGTTTTGTGCGAATTCTTTGATATTCATTATTATGGATAAGCATGCTTGGTTTTATTATATAATTGTTATAATTTGTAAAATTTTTGATCCGTTAAATGTTTGATTTATTATATATTTTATTTGGGCATAAAACTTGAGTAGTATATAAGTTTCAAAGAGTTGTTCTTCATTTTAGTCTGAATTTCAATAGTTTCAAGGTTAATTTGTTGCTTGCCTTTGCCTTTCCTCAGTGTATAAAGAATTTTTAAGAGAAAAAAATTATTTAATTTTTGAGTAAGATTTTAATTAGGAATTATTTTATTATATAATTTTAATAAAAATTAAAATTATAAAATAATTAAAGAGATTTTAAAAGGTATTTGAAAGGCTGCCAATAGTCTCGCTCGAATGCAAAATAACATTTGAAGGGTAGTTAAAATAGCAAACTTAAATGGTTCAACAGTGAAATTTCCAAAACTGGGCCGCTTAATTTCAGGTCCATGTTTACGGGCCGCTGACGGGGGGCAGTGAGGAATATTAGCCAACCGAAGCATAAATTAAATAAATGGCGGTGAATCTACTCCCGGATTCGGGAAACGACGACGTTTAGGAAATGGCCTGGGAATTTCAATAAATTGAGCAATATAGTCCGTATTCTGCACGCCCTGTGTTACTCCTTTTTAGTTCCTGTTTGTTATTTGTCCCTCTCATTATCGTCAAGAAAGGTAGGGTTTCGGCCTCGCGATCAAGCAGTTATCAATTGCAGGTTATTGCTTTTTCTTTTTATCGGAATCTTTTAGTTGATAAATTCGTTTCTTTTCTGATCGATCATTTCATTTTCATTCTTTTGGTAATTGGCGCAGATCGAAAAATTGTCTAAATTGAGTTACAAAACTTACTTTTTTGATTTTATGCTCGATTTTGTCTTTCCTCGGATTAGCATGTTTACTCTGTTTGGTTACTGAGATTTTTTTTTGAAAAAGTTTGATCTTTCTGTCTTTATTTGACGAAAGACAAGAATTTCAACTTAAATTAGGAAGTTAATTTATAAACCCGAAATTATAATCTTGATTTGGTTTAAAACTGTGAACGTGATCGGCTATTGTGTTTTTCTGTTTATTTGGGTTAAACAGAGGACTGTTTGATTTCATAAATGAGATAGAAGATTACTTTTCTCAATCTTGGTGTGTATATTTGAACCTTTTGTGAATCCGAACCTTGATATTGAAGGACTTGAGCTATGGGAAAGAGGAAGTCAAGGGCAAAGCCGCCACCCAAGAAGCGAGTGGACAAGCTTGACACTGTCTTCAGTTGTCCCTTCTGTAACCACGGCACCAGTGTTGAGTGCCGCATGTAAGACTTTTTTTCAAGCTTTCTCTTTTTCTTTTTTTCTTTTTTACTAGGCTTTATTAACCTGTTTGAAGATCTTGAGCTCCTAGTTTCTCCATTTTATGATGTAGTTCAATCTCTACCTGTGTAGCTTTTAATGTTAGCAATTGCTGACATTTGGTGTTTTCATGGTTTCAGTGATATGAAGAACTTGATTGGCGAAGCTATATGCAATATATGCCAAGAGAGCTTCAGCACTACTATCACAGGTTATTTTGCAGTGTTATATGAACTCTATTTACATTTAGGAAATGTTGTAGGGCAGTTGGCCATTTGGTATTGTCTTGAAATTTTGAAACAATGTGAATGTGATTTTTAATTATTTTTATAAACGGGCTGTGCCATGCCGGAAATCGAAAGTAAAATAGAGGTATTTTAAAAGTTGAACTTATGTGGATTGTGAATTTGTGTACCCATGGTGGGTTGAAAAGAAAAGAACGCTACTGGCTTGAGGTCAGTTATTGGAGTGTTATTGGTGTAGAGAGAATTGGTCCATGCTTTTGACATAGTCACTTATCCAAACTGCTGGCTGGTAATAACTGTAGCCTGGCTCAGCTGAACCAATCATTTTAATGGAACCTGATCCTAACATTTTTGTCTGCTTCGTACTTTTTCATTACATTGAAATTAGTTGTGCTGATAATTGATGTATGTTTTTCCTCTTTGTTTACAGCTTTAACTGAAGCAATAGACATGTAAGTTACACCCAATCTTTTAACATTCTGTTACTATTTTTATTCTCTCATTCTATATTCTCTGAGTTTGCCTCTGTTTGTTTTACTCATCTAGAAGTTGTGTCTGCAGATACAGTGAATGGATTGATGAATGTGAACGGGTTAACAACCTTGAAGATGACGGTGCTTATGAGAAAGCTTGATGTCTCCTGTACTAACGTCGGTGTTTGAATCTCTGTTTATGAGAAAGCTTGATGTCTCCTGTACCAACATCAGTGTTTGAATCTCTAGTGGATGTAATTATATCTGTTCACAGAGTAGTGCTCATTTTCATCTGTAGACTATCTCAGGTTATGTTGCTAACTGATGTTGTGTAATTGGATACTATTAATGCAGTTGTAATAATCATATGGGTATTGTAAGTAATGCGGCCTGTTCTTTAATGTTGAATGCCGTTTTCGTGTATGGTGCTGTCCATCAGCTAAAATGCAATTATGATGGTGGGGTGCGGTTAAATTAGTGTTGGGGGAGGCGGTTTATTCTTACAACATAATTTCTTTTATATCAAGAGGAACTGCTTCTGAGTTTAATTGCGGCTCCAAATGAACCACAGTGATTCATCTTCTTTAGAAGAGTAAAATTGATGTAGAGTAAATTACTAAGCTAATCTATACATACACAACCTTTCACGACACTTGGCCATGTAACCAGCTCACCTATTAGTCTTGAATGGATTGGATCATTACGCTTTGAATAGAATTTCTAGTTGTTATTTGCAGGTAAAATTCTTGCCTATCTATGACTATGAATCTATGATGATGCATTTATAGGAACTCAGCTCTGACACTATCACATGTAGGATGTTGTGTTGTACAAAGAATATTCATTTCTCTTATTTTGAGCAAGTGACGCTTAGGTAAGTGAACAGTGACTAGCAGATATGTGAAAATGCAGTGACCGAAAATTGGAAAACGTTCAACAGGAACTGTGAAATTAAAAGGGACATTCATTTACAACTTAAACAGATGGTCATACCCCCATCAACAAAAAGGTACAAATTTTGAGAACGTATTTCCCATTAGCTACATATTGCTGAGATAAAGTATTTGAAATCATAAAAATGTCAGTAAAATATATTGCAACAGTCTGCATCCACCCTATCCAATTCTGGTGACACTGATTGGTTTGGAGTGTTCACCACGTATCTCGAATTCTTATCCGTTATAAAAATGGGCCGAGGAAAAACAGCCATTTTCCATACCTGAGAACCATAAGTTAGTATATACTCCAGCATCCAGGACAGCCTAATGCGGCTCTATCTGTGAATGGAAACTATTGACAACCCTGCAGCCAAAGAGAGAGCTTGGCCTCATGTTATTGACTACCAGAAACTATAGACGAAACAAGTGAAAACACATAACCCCCACCATTACTATGGTGATATGCTTCAGCTGATCTAAGTACTAACAAATTGCAGCATATTCATTGAAGCTTCTTTGATTACGTCAGGTAATACTCACTTAAATTTTCAATCAAATAATCAAACTGCCCAGTTGGTCCATAATCAAACTTCTCATTAGTCGATGCGACAACATTTGAAGCAGGGTAAATATTTCCACCGACACCAGCCTTCGCATTAACTTTGGCCCTTCCTTTAACTAAGCGCTTGTTATCTGAGGGAAACTCAGCAGTGAGCCTTCCCATCTGCTTCTGTAGATCAGCAACTGAATCATTCGCTAATTTCCCCTTGGCACTCTTTTTCCCATCAACAAGCTTCAGTTCTAATCTATACAAGGCGCAAGCATCACACTTATTGATCTCATACTCATAAAGGTGCCACTCGAAATGGTTCAATGGTTGTGGATCCATGTAGTATGATCTCTTCAAGCCTCCAAACTCATTCATGACTTGCTTCCTTGACTCATGCCAACCACGCCCACTGTAATCTGGTAATGACCTCTGCTTTCTGTTTCCACTCTCAAAAGCTCGTCGAGGCTTATCAAAAAAGAGCCACTCCCTAATTGTTTCACCCTCGAGAACTGAAAGATCAAAGAGCTCTGCAATCATAGACATCAAAATCAAAATACGACATTCACAAAATATATCCCAACTCAAATTGCCACCATAAATCAAATATGTAATGCAGCGAAAATATACTTACCAGGAGCATTCCATGGAGACTTTGCAGTTGCAGCTCCTTCACATTCTGGGATACCAACATCTTTTCCTTGTGCCCTGGCACTGAGTGCTGCAAAAAGCAGACCATCTTTCAGGCCTATGCCCCCAGGTCGTAGAACTGGACCCATTCCAGGTGGACCTTCACTAAATGCCAGAGCAGCGTGAAAACCACTGCAATAGTCCTGATACCAGTCCACTCCTTGAGCAGGCCTTGGACAATCCCAAAGAGCACATTTTGGGCCCAAGAAAGCAGAAGGTGGAGGACATATACCTGGCAGATAACCAGAAATCTGTTGCATGGCATCCTCCCCACAGAAGTTTGAAACATTATAACCAGCATAGAAGTTTTGTTCAAATTCTTGATGCAAATCAAAATGATGATAGTCCAACAGAGTTGATCCTTCCAGGCTGTTAATTGCTGTGCTGTGGACTCCTGAAGAAGAGTTTTTGCATTGGTCAACTAATGGGAAGCTATGTTGCTGTTCCCCCTGATTCACACCATATCCCTGACAAATCAATTACAAGGCTCACTGCTTAGGTGCACTTTTAGGAGCACCAAAGGCCAAACACAGAAAGAAAACAGTATACATAGAACTATGAAAAAGGAAATTTAGCTATTAATCAAAGTTTAAGGACATTATGAGAACTCCAGACTCTCTAAGAATCTCTGCTCTTGATTAATATTAATATATAAATTAAAGGACTTAATAACAAAACAATAGCACCCTTAATCTAAAGTTTGCACCATCAGGCACTAGATGAAAAAGACATCAAGAAAAGTACTGGTCCTGGCTCTGTTCAGGTTGTCCTTTAGACAGCATGACATGCAGCAAGTTCCACTACGGATCCCCAGGCAACAAAATCTCACGAATAACATTGAGTGAACACACCTTTCCATGGTTCTTCCCTAGCAGCCACTAATTATTGGCAAGCCAGTCAATCTTTAGATTGGCATTATTAACTTCAAAGCAATAAAACATTTTACATTGCGGTCCTTGATTTAACTCAGACCACAAAACAACTGCTTGCATACAGTGATAAGAGAGGTTTTCCCCCCTTTTTTATTCAATTTCTTCTTCTTTGTGTTTTTAAATCAAAATTTTCTATACCAAACCATTCCAATAATCTCCTTTTGCCTAATGATAATACACAAACAAGGTTCATCAGAGTCCCTTTTTTTCTATAAATTTCCATCGCTTGAATCTCCAAAAACAACCATCTAAGATAATCAAACTGTTTATGGGGGTTCTTACACTATACAATTAACGAGTACAAGGCTACTTAGGATCAAGCTACTCAAGATGAAAATAATGGTTGTTTGGGAGGGGAGAGAGGCAATGCTGAAGAAGAGAAAAGAGCTGGTGGTGTTTCCCAGAAGAAAGAAACCTGTCCAAAACAGGAAGCTCTTGTTGTATATATAAAGATCCGGGTGCTGTCCACTAATAGAATGCTCTCTGTGATGAGGCACATCAATCATATTGTTTAAAAAGGCAACACCAAACAAGACATATATTGAAAAAAGCTTAACCTTGTCTCCTCAATATCATGCATAGAATCTCAATGTGCCAAATGACATAAAAAAGCATAAAGTTTCAACTCCAATATTTGAGTTTATATATTGGCAATCAGAACTGACCTCTTTCTGCCTCCACAAAACATTGAGATGTCCCAATCACCATGGCTCGCTCTTCTAAACCATGCTCAAGTTTCAACTCAAATTATCTTGAAGGCCTCCCTAAACTAATCTAGCTAAAGGCTTACTTTCCACTCAAATGTTCCAAAATGCACCCACTCCAGTCAACAAAGTTAGGGCCAGTCCACTCATATATATACCATCACCAAACAATGCATCAAAAAGTTTCAACACATTGCGACTAAATAAGCAAATAAATATGAACACGTAACCATCCAATTCTATAATCAGTATTCAATTTTCCATAGATAAAAGCAATGCTCAAGTTAAGTTCAGAAAACTTGCATAAAATTGACAGAATGGTTATATTAATACAACCTCATGATAGACTGCAGTATCTGCGACTGGAAGGACTTGATCATTAGGCTCAGGCTTCGGTGCAGTTAAAGTGCTAGTAGCATCATCTTCCTCCTCACAGAGCTGCAACAGCCGGTAAATGTCTGATGAAAACCCAAGACTGCCATCCTGCCATCAACCATTAATAAATCAAAAACTAACAATCACAACTAATGATATATAGTATACTACCTGTAAAAAGCACAAGTCATGAGTACATGATTTATTTAATAATTAATTTAGTTTAAGGCAGGTACTCAACAGGGGAATAATAGGCAGCAAACAGAAATCATCGGAGCTCACCACTCTATAACCATAAACATAGATATCTATATACAAATTAACATTCAAGTACTAAAATGGCACCAACAATAATACATACGAGTTCATTTAAAATGTGGGAAGATGCAGGAAGATGCATACATACACATTCTAAGGAGGTACATTAAAATTAGATAAATAAGTATACTTGTTGCAAGGAAGATGCGGGAGAGGGCTCATGCAGCTCCGCCTTCC
Organism: Citrus trifoliata; assembly: GCA_018350135.1. Lineage (NCBI taxonomy): Eukaryota > Viridiplantae > Streptophyta > Magnoliopsida > Sapindales > Rutaceae > Citrus > Citrus trifoliata. Next base: position 27,991,270 of record CM031385.1, on the reverse strand, counting down.
ATTCCCGGAGCATCTGATGTACTTGTTCTTCAAGGAGAGAGACATCAACTGTGCGGCTCTCCTTCCTGGCAAATTGTAGATCCAAAAACTTGCCTTGCAGATCATCAACTCGGGTTTTTGCTTTGTCCTTGAAAAGCTTGTGAGAAGCTGAGTTGCAGTTAGTCTTCGCACCCTTGCCCACCATGACACGCTCCCTTTTTGCCAGTCTTAAGCGATACACCTACAATTCAGAACCAAAAGGAGCCAACTTGAGATCAACCCAGATTTATATAATTTAAAAAGAAAAAAAAAAGGTTCAAATAGCAGTATTACACAATAAAATAAAAGGAAACCCATACAAGTGTAAAGAAGTGAAAACCATATCCGCCCCAGATAAAAAATCAAAGCAATCGAAAATACTAATAATAGTTGAATCATGATAATAAACAATCAGAGCCCCCAAGACTTCACAATATAACCGAATAAAATCAAACTAAAGCATCATCCACTTGGAGCTGCAATTAGTGATATATTAGAAATTCAAAAAAACCAAAAAAGAACAAGGAAAAAAAAAAAAAAAACTGTCCAAATGACCTTACAAGACGAAACCAATTAAGCACGATCAAAATATCAGATCACACGCACAAGACATACAAACATCCAAATAATTAAGAGCTGCGATCACAAAGTTAGAGAAATTGTCTCTTAATAGTTTTAGAGCGAAATTCTTAAGAAATTGTGAGAGAAAGAAAGGCATATATAAAGTAAAAATATTCGACAAATCAAACAAAGAGATGCTTTGTATAATGAATTTGTACATAACATACCCACTTTGTTTCTTGAAGAGTGGATGAGAGAAAAGACTCGGGGAGACTATAAAGACTGAAAGAGCGGATACGACACAGGCCACAGGAAGGAAGAGGAACAAACTTTTTCTCCTTTTTTTAACACTCAGTTTGCGCTTGCTTTGCTTTCTCTGTCACTGTGCATGCGAGTAAATAATACACTCTATATCTAATTATCAACCTTGCCTCTGTTTCTGTGTAGACATAAATTTATAATTTTACATATACATACCTATATATATATATATGTGTGTGTATACACGAGCGCGCGAGCGCGGCAAATAGTAATTGGTGACTCGTGTAGTATGTACAAATAAAAGAGTCTTATGGATGACTCGTGTTCAAATTTTTTTTTATTTACAATAATTTTTTTTTAAAATGATAATAATTTTAAAAAATAAAAGAGTCTTATGGATGACTCGTGTGTAAAAATGTGAGTAGAGTTCAGGGCACATTTCATTGACCTTTGATGTGCTTTTTGGTTAGAATGTGAAAGCAACCCTACTGATTTATTAGTTTTAATTTCAGAAATTATAATATTCCTTCCCATTTAACCTTCACTATTATTGATTTTTAAATATCTCGTGTGATTGTATACGCAAGTTAAAAAAAAAATAATAACGCATAACACTGAAGAATCGGATTCGAATTTGGTTTTTAGAGTTTCAATCTTACTATTATAATTATAATTATAATTATAATTATTGATATTAATCAAAAGCTTTAAGTTTGGAATTAGTTGTTGCCTTAACGAGTCATTTCTGGTCGGAATCCGACCACTACTACACGGAAGCACAAGTGGATAGAAGCCAAACCTCAATTACAAAAAGGAAAGATAAAATGACAATCCCTTTTTTTTTTTTTTGTGAGGTGAGAAAGTGAAAAGATGACTGAGTTGAGGAAGAAAGGTATAAAGGGGCACTTCCACTACCATCCATAAGATTCCTATCTCGATGCCCTTTTTAAATTTGCCAATTGTCGTTAAAGAGCTTTTTATTTGAGGAGTGTTTTGATGCCAAGTATGATCGCTGTTCAAGGCGAACAAGCATCATTTTTGTCCAAAAATTTTAATACTATCCAGTTATACAATTTGTTATTTCCATCATCAGAGAGATCAAGTGGGATATTTGGTGATAATTTCCATTCAGGTTCGGGACCACCAACATGAAACACCCTAGTTGTTTTTTTTTTTTTTTTTATGTTTTCAAGGTATAAAGAATCATCATCATTCGAAAATTTCACAAATCTCACTTTATAACTTTGGTCATAAATTCTAGGCAGTCCTTTCAAATCCCAATATTTTAGCAATTTATGGCTTAATCAGAATTTCTTTTAATCATGTCAATTAGAGAAGGCATTATAAAACATTGGTGACTACTAATTATTAAGTATTGACCTGAAAAATCTGCAATTACTTAAATGCTAAGATTTATCTCATAAAAAAAAAAAAAGTGAAAAAAAAAAGGTAGGATATAATATTCCTAAAATCCTAGCTCCTTTTCCCAACTCTTAAACAAAAACACGGAAAAAGGACCAGTGCCATAAAAGAAGACCAAGAACTTCATGGCTGTACTCATTACTCAATACTTATCCTCGTCAAAAGTCTTAGCCAAACTCACCTTTGAATTTGGAAATGAATCAAATAGCCCTAGCCCCCTATACCAAAGTTAGTGCTCACTCTGGGACAGGGGGACACGTGTACTTTCAGAATAGAATGTAACAGGCAGCTGTGCAGCTATAAAGTTCTCATGTATTTGCTACCAAGACTTTGATGTAGCAATTTTACACTAATGGAGCATGCGAAGCCAGAAAACCAATCCAAAATGGTGACCAAAAAAGGTCAAAAGAATAGAAAGATCACTTGGTTAATGGAACTCATTGGTATATTTGAAAATGATTAGCCAAATTATTTGTCAAATCTTTTGCCCCAATCAAGCTGGTTTTGCTAACTTTGCCTCATCTGCCATAGCATGTTTGAAGCTGAAAATACCACTGAGACCTTGTTGCTTGGCAAGCTGCTCCAATTCTTCAATTTTTTGCCTAAGAAGTTCTAATTCTCTTGCTAAGCCTTCATCTCTTTGCCTCAATGCCTAGAAAAGAGAGAATAATTGGTATGGTGAATTGGCAAGACTATAACAAATGGATGAATATTTTACTGAGAGAAATAACACACAAAACTTACAAAATTAATACCACCACCAAACCTCTTTTAGACAATCACATATCAATGTGTCTCTTCATTGAAACCCAACTCGGTCACAACCAGAGAAACTTAAAGTTGAATATAAATGTTCACTAGAGAAGACGTTAAAATGATTTTAGTTTGTCCATTTCAAGAAAAAAACAAAATTTCTCAAACAGATCAAAAGCATTCCCATGAGGGCCCGATATTTCAGAACAGTGCACTTCCTTCGTGCAGCAAAAATGGAATCCAGAAAGTAGTATTTCCCAGCAGCAGAGCAAAGGGATAGAAATCAAAGTAGTGGGGAACAAAAAGAATTTATTCTGTTTCAAAACAGCAGGAATTAATAAGCCTTATCTGAAGAATAATATCTTTTTGTCTAAGCATATACAAGATCCTCTTTATGATGACTAAAACATCCTTATTTCTTCAAACAAAAAAGTTCAATTTCTGTTAAATAATCTCAATCTCAGCCCCACTTTCTTCACAAAGAGCTTATTAGAATTCTCAGGGTGATGCATATGGTAAACAATATCAATATATGGAGGTATCCATTGAATTTGGCCATAATAAGAGAAGCAATAGAATGAGTAGCTCCATTCTAAACAGAGATTTTCTTGGAATATCATGGCAAGAACTGCACATTTGAACCAAAAACTATTCTGGGACACAAGTTCAGTCAATCTCATTTTGAGGACTGTCAAAGCAGAAGCAGCTGTGTTTATAATAACTAAGACTGCTAATTTACAAAGGAAAAAATTTAGCGAAGGAAAATCTAGTAACCTATAGTACATAATGGTTTTTGGATTTACATATTCATCAACTGATTGCTGATAGCTTAGAATAATTTCATAACAATTTCTAGTTGTTAGAGGCAGCTTTTATGAGAAAAGAAAATAAATCACCCAAGAGAAGAGAGACTCTGGTCTTCATATCTAACAATAGTTATTACAGTAGAAGCATTTAACGACACAACATTTAAGAATTTTATCAAAAATTATTGACAGAAATGTCAAAATTTTTACAAGAACTGAAAAGAGCTCAACGATTAGTAGATAATGTTATACTCATATGTTACCTCCAGCTCTTGTTTGCGAATCTCTTCCTTTCTGGCCTCTGATCTGGCACTTCTTTGTACCTCAAAGATCACAGCTGCACCTGCAACCTATACACAGAAGATTAGGCACCTAAGTGATTTTCAAGAATCAACCCGCACCCAATTAGTTTCCGTAGCAATCACCCATCATGCTATATAGGGATGAAGTAGTTTTGAGCTCTATTGTTCCGTGGAACCCTCTAAAGAAGGGCAGAGATGCTGCATATTATAGCAAGCAGCTAATTTCTGCCAACCAGTATGCTGCCCAATTACAGTGCATGATACACTCAGATTTGAGATATTATTTTACTGAGAAGCAAAATTAAATTATTCATCTAGCATATACTGAAAGACAAGAAAAATTGGGTGTCCAATTTGTGTTTTGTGTAGCATCCCTATGTTCCTTCAAAGGACATGAGATATGTACTAAAGAGTGATCCAAATTTTTTACCCAATTATTAGATACTTCCCAAACCATCTACTCATCTGAAGTCCCAAACCATCTACTCATCTGAAGCTTCAAGAATAACAGGAAGATAAATACCGTGAAAATAAAGATTTCCCCAATAAGGTCTACAGCAGCCTGAACAGCTTTCTCCTCATTCAAAGGACGTATTTCGCCACCAGTTGCATGACCATAGATGCGTCTTTGCATTCTTGTCGTGATTCGATGATTTGCCTGGTTCAAATGTACAGCATTAAGAAAAGAACATTTAATAATCTAGTAACTCTGTGCCAAAACTACAAACCAAGATATCCAATTTTATGTAGTATATATGCATTCAAAAGATTAGTTACCCAATATAAGAAAACCGCTACTTACAACATGATTTCACACAAGGGAAACTAAACGAAAAAGGCAAAAACTGGAACATAAAAATGGAATATGTGGGAATTCAACAACAATAGCCCTGCTATAGAAAGTAGAAACCAAGTATTCTCATGCAATAAGGGCAATAAACAACTACACACCCAGCTCCGTATTGATTGGAAAAATCAAACACAGGGACTAAACAATGACCAAGTAAGTATGCTCCTACTAATCTTTTTCTAGCCATTTCAATATGAAAAAATCTCTCTTGCTCCTACAATCAAAGGCACATTTCACTGCAGGTTCGAATCTTAAATGAGCAAAGACCTGTTTAGGGAAGATTTAAATTTCACATTGTCATGAAAAAATGAATTCTACTTTGCTGCTTATCATCGCTCATTAATAGGATACAATTACAGTTTCAAATTTTGAGAAATTTAAAAATTACAGAGTTACCTGGGCAATGCTGACGATGAATTGACGAAATCGAGGGTGAATAGCAGCTTGTTGCTTGAGCTTCGCAGCTACAGGTTTGCTCAGCGTTTTTAATGCTAGCGTTCCGAGCTTCACAACTGGCAAAACCATTACTAATTACTCTTAGATTTGTATAATGATCGCCAATTGTTCGATCTTTTGTCTCTATGAACTAACAAAAAGCAAATCAAATTTTATGATTGAAATTCTTGCTGATTTGGATTAATTTCTTGATGAACAAGGTGGCTCATGGCTGAATTTTCAATTCTTGCTGATTTGGATTAATTTCTTGATGAACAAGGTGGCTCATGGCTGAATTTTCAATTCTTTGCTTTTTTTTTTCGGTTTTGTTTTTGGTGGACAACGAAGAAGGTGCAGGCAGGGTTTCCTCAGTTGGCGTCCGGATGACGTGGAATTGACGTGTGTAAACGCAATTGGGTGCGTGAGTTGACTCTCGTCTTATTAAAGGGTTTATGGTTGACTTTCAAATAAAATTGCTTGCATTAACCGAATTACAAAAAAGAGTTGTAGGCAACTAGAAAAAAGGCAAACAGAGGGGCAGTTTTCGCAAATCCGAAATGATTCTGAAGTGATTTATTATATTATTTTTTAATGGATATATTCTCTCCTAATTTAAATTCTCAAGAATTTATAATGATTTTGTGTCGATACAATTAAGATTTAATTATTTTTATTTTTTTAATTTGTTAACCACCAATTTCCAACCTAAGTTTTACTCAAGATAAGAATTATGAGTGTCAGTTTATTTGGAAGATATGCTCATATGCACCATCATCCATCCATCATGTGGCAAGAGGTGAACAATCACATCTTGTATAAATTTTAAACGAGCTATGACTATAAAATGAGATTATTTTTGTGACACATATACAAAAACATTATTAAAAATTGTCGTTGTGGAAAATATCACAAGTTTAATTGAAAATTACCACAAGTTTAATGTTTCTATATTATGATCCGTTGGACCAAAACTTTACTTCCATCGCTTGGCCACATTCTACTTAACTTTGAAAGTATAACGTAGTAAAAATTAAAATAGGGAATAAGAATCAAAATAAATTATTTACTTGAACTGTAGGAACTGAAATCCGAATGAGCTGTATTGTCATTAATGTGTTTACTTTGTCTTGGAATCGGAATCGAAATAAGTTAGATTGTAACAAATTACTAAAAAGTACTTAATGAATTATTGTCATAATTATTATTAACTAATATATTAATTAATTGTAAAAAATTTTAATTAATTAATTATAATAATTATATTAATTCATTAATAACAATATATAAATTATATATAATAATTAATAATAATAATTATTATTATTATTATAATAGTATGTTAATTAATTAATTAATTATAATAACAATAATACAATATTAATTATTGTGATTATTTATTAAAAAATTAAATTATGAATAATCATTGTTAATCATATGTTAATATATTAATTAATAGTAATAATTATATCAATTCATTAATAATAATATGTAAATTAATTATATAATATCTTAATTATTGTGATTATTTATTCAAAAATTATAATTATTAATAATTGTTCTTAATAATATGTTAATATATTAATTAATAGTAATAATTATATTAATTAGTTAATAATAATATATGAATTAATTATTATAATAATATTATTAATTATAATAGTATATTAATTAATTAATTAATAATATATTAGTTAATTACAAATGAGGACAAAGTGGGATTTTTAATTTTTGGGAAGGGTAAAATGGCCAATCTTGGGAATGTGAAACTCATTCCCACGTCCCCCGGCAATGAGTCTCCCATTCCTCATTTCTAAATTGTGGTGGGCCCCACAATTTCAATTTTGATTCCCAACTTTATTTTGCGTAGTAAACATTGTCAATGATTTTGATTCCCTAATTCAGGAAGTAAACACAACACAGAACTTGTAATAGAAGTGGGCAATGTAGAAATACAAGGTGACTAGAGACAAAATTGAAAGATATACATGAGCAATCTTCTGTTAGAATAAGAAATTCCTTTGGTGAAAACCATCACCCATAATTCAAGAACATTTATGTTGTATCATAAATAATCAATAACAAAATTATGCGGAAGTGTACATGAATCCATAACACTGAATTGCTCTCTAGAGTTGTGTGGTTGGTCTTCCAGATCTACACGTTCTCCTAGAGAATTCTTTAAGTTTTCTTAGGGTTCTCTCTCTAACAATAAGATTTCAAAAAGAATAGAAAGATACATGTGACCTGGGGACCATAATCACTTATACAGACAAATTTTTTCTATTATCATTAGGTATTTTTAATTTTTCCCACCATAGAATTAAAATATCATTGGGCATCTACACATTAAAGGCACATACCTTATTAGACAGGGCTGGGCACGGGTCGGGTTAAAAAAATTCAACCCAACCCGGGTTGGTTGATTGGGTTGAGTTTTTGAAAAAGCTCATTTTTATGGTCTAAACAAAAATTAATTAATTAATTGAAATTTTTTTAAAAACACAAATACTAAAATCCTTACAACAAATTCAACATTTCAAAATTTAACAATCAAATTATTAGTACATAACTAATGAAAAAAAAAGTCCATAAATTTAAAAGCTTGTTTAATACAAAACATTAAAGTCTAAAGAGTGAGACTAGTGAATAAAAAAAAAAGCATGGCTTGTTAATATTGAAAATATTGCTGCAGAACAATGTCCAAAAGATGTTTGTCGAAAAGTCTTCTCCCAAAGATAACAATAATAATTATAATTATAATATTCATGTTAATTCGATTAAGCTTGACACAATCATAACAACCAAAAATTGACCAACTTTTATCAATAAAAAACATTATAAATCACCAAAGCAAATGGGTTAGACCTTTTAACAATAAAAAAAAATTGATCAACTTAGTTTCAAAACAATAATAAATTAGTAAATTAGAAAGAGGAAAGAACCTATGCATGAGACGGTGTGCAATTAGGTAGCTTTTCAAGAAAGCTTGTGAGTTATGGTGTTGTTGTGTTTTATGTGCGAGCAGATGAGTGATTTTTTTTAAACAAGAGAATTTGAGTTTAGGGTTTTAAAATTGAGAAAGTTGCTGAAATGCGTTTTATATTTAATTTTTAAATTTTTTTATATATACGAGTTGACGAGTTAAGTTGGTTAAAAATTTTCAATCGACCAAACCCGCAAAAAATGTGGGTTGGGAATTTAATAACCTAACCCAACCTGTATATTTTATCAACCAAACCCAACCCAACCAGCAAACAAAATCTTACGGGTCAGGTCGGTTTCATAGGATGGGCAGGTTAGTGCCCACCGCTACTATTAGATACATTAAAGCATATAGTACCAAAAACCTTAACAGATCATTTTTAATTGGGCTTAACCTTATATGACGATCTGCAGCACATAATTATTCACATATAAGTCCAACATTAGAATAACGATCCAACAATATTAGATTAAAAAATCCAACATCTTCCACCATACAAGTAGTCAAACAGAGAATTTATTGGACTAAATTTATAGTTATAATCTTGTAGTTATAACATTTTCTTGTTGAATGATCCGACGAGTTCTTGCACAAGCACCAAAGGATCATACTCCAGAAGACAATTTTGTTTTCAAATATCTTAATCATATTTATCTTCTCCTGTCACACTATAAACTCTGTTAAATAGAAAAAGAAGAAAAAAATATTAGGAAAACTTACATGTAAGAGTATAGACAGGCCAGTAGTTTCCTTGACTTGATCCAAAAAGAAGTCCTGAAAATGGACTAACCCATGAATTAAAGCAAGTCTAATAGAGTGTTAGTTGTAGAAGTGCATAGATCCCATACAAGATAAGAGTGCAAGAAAGTTGCTCAATGCGAAAGCTCATATGTACAATCTCACATACAACTATGTAAATTCTCTATCCGTGAAGTATGCAGTTCAAACTTGCATTGTTGACATAATTCATAGCCACGACCCATCACTCTCCCTCAATCAATCTCAGCACTTGGGATTCGGCTCTTTAACACTAGTTTTCTATGCTGCTGATGCACTTGTTAGTTCACTTAGGCTTCATCTCTGCAACTAAAAATTGAGAGAACAACTCTTTCTTCACTGGTAGTCAAAGATAAGTCGTATTGTTTGTCACCATATGTTGCGAGAGTGCTTCACTCAACTTTATTAACTCTATTCCGTTCTTTGAGTACTTATTCTAAGGGGAATGAAGATGAACTCATAACACCATTTAGAACTGCTAATGAATCTATTTATAGGATTAAATGGAGCAAAATCCTAAATTTGGCAATAATTTCAACCAAGCAGTGGCCAGTGATACACAAACGGTTACAGCAAACTTGGCTTTGAAATATTGTAAGCAAATCTTTGAAGGATTGGGTTCATTGGTTGATGTAGAAGGTGGCACAAGAACGTTTGCAGGATGTTATCTGAAGCATTCCCCTGCGTAAAATGCACAGAGTTTGACCAGTCACACGTTGTTGCTAATTTGTTAGACACCAATAACTTGAAATACTTGGTAGATGATTTCTTTCAGTCTATTCCTCCAGTAGACACTTTTATTTTATTTTATTAAAGGTATGCATGATTCCTCTCAAATTGAGATATTCCCATATCAAAATATGATAGCATTTTTCATTCGTTTAGTTGTTAGGTCGGGACGATTGCACATATTCTCATGAATTAAATTGTTGAAGAGTTTTAAGCTCTTTATTTAACTTATTTAATTAGTCATGAAACAAGTGATTAACATGCAAATAATTATTCATGCATTTGGGGATGAGGAAAGCGTGAAGATACTAAAGATATGCAAAGAAGCCATTACAAGCAAAGCTGATGGAGGAAAACTCATTGTCGTAGATATCGTGATCAATGAAAATAAAGATGAACATGGATTAACTGAAACAAAGCTCTTTTTTTTGACATGTTGATAATGGTTCATGTAACTGCAAAAGAGAAAACCAAGAAAGAATGGGAAAGGCTCTTCTCAGAGGCTGGTTTCTTTCAGTGCAAGAAAACACCCATATTTGGTTTGAGATCCCTCATTGAAGTTTTTTCTTATAGTGAACAATTATGATTACTAATAGTAATCATTCTTGAAATGACCTAATTTTATTCTAGACATCCGGATATAATCAAATTTGCGGTTTTCTAATTTTCACCGTTCAATGCTCAAATTTAGTCTACTCCGATAAAATAAAAACTAGTTATGCGATATTTATTAATTGCTTGATGTTGTGCCTTTTCTTTATTTCTTCATCTTTTTTCCTCGCCTCTCATATTTCATCTTCTTCGTTTCTTGATTATGATTATGATTGACATTTCAAATAATTTACATTTGATGTGAGCAAAAAATATGCATAATTTCTTCTAGAATTATATTAGAAATTTTCGTTTTGTTGATTGTTTTGAAAATTTTCTTGTGCGGGAAATAGAATAAAAAGCCACTAAAAAATGAAATAGCAAATATGTAGAATTAAATTGATCAAAGGCTCCAAATTAAATGAAGTTCACTGTCCGTGATTGTGAAACAAGAGTAAAGCCAGAGATTTCAAGATCTTGTCTAACAAAATAAATAAGAGTATGCGTGTCACCTTTTACATTTTAATAGATTGTTTGGAAAATCTTTGCCACAAATTGTATCGGACGGTGAAAATTAAAAGACAATAAGTTTGATTATACCTAAATGTTCGTATGATAGAAATTCTATATATATTATTCACAGCCATGGGAAATTCATCAAGATTCCTGAAATCGTCTCAATACTTCAGGTTCACCTTACAAAAACTATAGTGTTTAGTGCCTAATACGATTGTTAATTCATTCAAGATTTTTCTCGACAACTGTTGCAGAAGAACATGTTAAGCAATTACCAATGTTATGGTGACTGTAACATCTGGAGAAATACAAATGTAATGTAAACAAATACAAAGAAAAAGACACAATAATTGTACATAGTTCAGCCTAAAGCTTACGTCCACAAGTAAAGACTGAAAGATAATTTTATCAATGAGATGAGATTTTTTTTCAAAAAATGAACATGAATTAATAGAAGCAAAGCTCTTCTTCGACATGTTGTTATCGAAAGATAAAGATCTGAGAAAGAGTGGGAAAGTCTTTTCTTTGAAGTGCATTTTCATCACTACAAGATAACACCCTTATTTGGTTTGCCATCCCTAATTGAAGTCTATCCATAGATTGAACAATATCAATACGATAGACAACTTAATAAATCGTTCTTGAAACCGCATATTGTATTTTGTACTTTTTTTTAATTTTGTCATTGTTTGGAGTAGCGACTAATTTAGCTGCCTTGTTTTTGTGCCAATTAATTTCAATTTTATCTTCGTCTAGGGTTTGACTTTCGGTGAGCTAAGAGCTATTGAATCGAGCAATTCTTTCTATCACTTTATGATTTTTCAAATATCGCCCATTGGGTTTTAGTCCAGTGGTGAATCATTACTCTCAAATTTAAAAATGACTATGAGGGTAGTGGTTCGAGTCTTTATAAGCTCAACCTCCCTTAATTAAGTAAAAAATTGTGTGGAGTTAATTTGTAAGTATTTCTCCCTTGCGAAATGCGAGTGGAGTAGAAACATCTCTCATATGTGAGAGCCATGTGTTTAGGCATGTACTTTATAGAATTAATGTAATAATGTAAGTTTCAGTTACATATCTGATTGTAAATGTCAGTGTAATATCTACTCTAATAGCAGTTGTAAATATCTGTGTAATACAGTAATCTGATGTGTAATCAGTATTAATATATATATATATATATATATATATATATATATATATATATATATATATATATATATAAATATCAACAGCCAAGGTTCAGTAATGTGAGGGCAGTAATTTGAATCCCCACAAAAAGTATTGTAGGGGTAATTCCTTCGTTAATTATATTGTATAATTGAGTGGAAATAATTTTCTGCTTTGCGAAATGTAAGTATAGTAAACATCCTTCAAATATTAGTGAGAGTGAAAATTTAGACAATGTTTCAGGAGATTTAATATAAATTAATCTCTGCAGTTGTGTAGTGCTTCATAAGGTTTAGTGTGAATTAGTTTTAATAGTTATCTTACTATAAATATCAATAGTAATCTCAAGTAATATGAATTATAATTTTAATAATAGTCTTATGTAATTAAAAAAAATAAAATCAACGGCTAAAATTGCCAAAAACATTTTGAGTATAGTGGAATTATTTGCATGTTAAAATATATTATGAACACTCTTTTATTTACTCGTTCATTTTCAACAAGTTTTTAAACACACTTTCACTAATGCCAAAATAGTCCTTAAACCCCCTTAGTCACTTCATCATTGTTCTTCGTCAACAATTCATCATTCCATGTATAAGAAGCTATTAACACTACAAGAACGACCATAAAGAAGTTTAAGTAAATAGTATTATTTCGCTGAACAAAGTAAGTTATCTGGTTAGAAGGGTGTGCGGTCCAATTTTGACTCTATTTAGTGGTACTTTTGTCATTTCCTTCATTTTGCTTTCCTAGTGTGTGGTATGGGATTTTCCTCATTTATCTCATATTACTTTTGTGCGATACATACAACAATACGGATCCACCTACCTTGCAACAGTTGCAAGGTACCACAACTTTTGTCCTTTTCTGAGTCAGCCGATGGATCCATTGGGAAAGTTCTTTAACGGCTAGAAATTGTTCAATTGCATTATAACATTATAGTCCCTATTGTTTATTATAAAATCATAAATACCAAAAGTTTTATAATATTTATATATAAGTCACATTGTTTTAAATTTTTGAAATTTCATCCACTATCTTTGTCTGCCCATAAAAATGAGCGATATTATAACAGTAACAATTTAATCTCACGTAAATAATTCTTTCATTATGTAGTATACATTTAATATAAAATAAATAAATTGAATATGTGTTTAAAATATGAGTTATTAAAGGAATTTGTGAAGTAAATAAGTGTAGAAATAAAAAAACATATTACGTTATAACACTTTATTATTTTACTATTAAAAAACTTTATTATCACATTTCTCTTTTCAGTATTAACTGACAATTTAGTTTATCCATAAACTGAATTTTTCAGTTTATACATAAAATACCAACATTGCCCTTAAAATTTAAAAGAGTCATTTTGAAATTTTTAATGTGGCCTAATAAATTTATATAAAAAGATTACTAAAAAAATATATAAAAGGAAATTAGTTTAAATTTTTCTTAAAAAATAATTCAAAAGCTTTTGAGCTATATTTTCCTAAGAATTATTTTTGTTTGTTTGTTTTAAATTTTGCCTTTGTGAATCCGCGTAGTAATATTTTATTCTTAATTAAAGGTGATTAAATAATGAATTTATTAGTTTCTAAGAATTCTTTTAATTTTTGGTGGCTTTTTTTCTTTTTCTTTTGTGTGAAGGATAATAAATTATTGCAAAACATTCCGCAATGGTGATTTTATGTGTCATTATCTTGAACCCAGGGGGCGAGCCAACCTTGGCTGGGGGGCCAAAGAATTTTTTCAAAAAAATTTAATAACATTTTTAATGTAAATAAGCAATTATTAATGTAATATAGAATATTAAGTATTAAATATGTTTTTTTTTTAACAGAGGCAATGGTCCATGCTTGTCCTTTGATAGATCCGCCCCTGCTTGAGCCCATTACAACTAGCTTAAATTACCGTTGCTAAAGGTTATACTTATTGTAGTGTGATTAATTAAGTCAAATGTCATTTTATCCCAAATGGGACTTATATATAAGAATCTTAAACATTGTTTACCTTTATTTAATTTTACAAAATATCAAGGACTCTATAGAATTAAGACATAAAAAGACAAAAGACTGTGGTATGTTGCAACCGTTGCAACATAGTTTTGTCCATTACAACAATTTTCATTTGGGACTTGAAAGTTAAATTAATTTGACTTATCCCTTGTATGATAAAAAATTTTATAATATTTTTAATATTATTATTTGAAAATTATATTTCTTACATATTTTGTAACACCCTAGACGAATCCTACATTGACAAAGCACGGGAGAGATGCTGGGTTTATAAGGGATGATTCACACCTTAATTGACAATACGCGTTTTGGAGTGTATGCGCGCCCCAGGAACAAAACCGTGCGGGCTTTGTTATGGCCCAAAGCGGACAATATCTTGACAGGTCTAGGTTGGGTCATGACATTATGGTATCAGAGCGGCTCTGCGTGTTCTCTTGAGCGATGGTGTGGCAAATCTCAGCGATGACACTGAGTCCCTAAGGGGGGTGTATGTAACACCCTAGGCGAATCCCACATTGGTAAAGGACGGGAGAGATGCTGGTTTATAAGGAGTGATCCACACTTTAATTGGCAAGACTTATTTTAAGGTATATGGGCGCCCCAGAAACAAACCCGTGCGGACCTTATTAAAGCCCAAAACGGATAATATCTTATCAAGTCTGAGTTGGGTCATGACATATTTTATATTTTTATTTATATTAATATATTTTTTTCGTAAAAACTATATCTTTTAAGCTATAGAATAATCTCAATAGTTTAGATCATTTGTCTTGCGTTGTGCGACTTCCAGTAACTTACGCTACGAATACATATTGTTATTAAACGGACCACTATGTTGACATCCAAACCTGCATTACGTATATACAGTATACCGTTAATAATTATTATAAGTTGAACTACTTTGACTTTTCAAACTCGCATTGCGAATTGGCTGCAGGAATCGAAATTTTTAAGTGAATATATATACATACGTATATGGTAGACCAAAGATAAGCTGGTAGCCTTAGTCCTGAGAGAAGTTGGAGGTAAAGTGTAAACGAAAACAATTGAAGTTATGGGTGACATTGAAAATGACCGGGTAACTGTAAGAGAGTTGTTTGAAGGCCAAGCTCATCTGTATAAGGGCATCGTTAAGAATTTAAGCTCTATGTCACTCAAATGTGCGGTTGAACTAGGCATAGCGGACGCAATTCACAGCCACGGAGGACCAATCACTCTGTCTGAGTTAGCCTCAGCTCTCAACATTCAGCCTACAAAAACTCGTAGTCTATTCCATTTCATGCGTCTGTTAGTTCACATGGGCTTGTTTTCAAAAACCAAAGTTGACAACCACAACGAGCAAGAAGAAGCATATGGCCTCACACCTACTTCGACCCTGCTCATCAAAGATAAGCCCTACTGTTTGTCACCACTTGTTACTGGATTGCTTGACCAAGATTATGTCTCTTCATTCCAGCATTTAAGTAGGTGGTTCAAAGGGAACGATCTCACATTATGGGAATCTTTCCGCGGGTTGAAGTTTTGGGACTATCTGAACCAGAACACTCCATTAACCAAGCGGTTCAACCAAGCAATGACAAGCGATTCTGAAATGGCAACCTTGATTGTCAAAGACTGCAAGCCAATCTTTCAAGGGTTGCGCTCCCTGGTTGATATAGGAGGCGGAACGGGTGCATTCGCGAGAATCATATCTGAAGCATTCCCCGGCATCAAGTGCACAGTACTTGACCTCCCACATGCTGTCACTGACATGCCTCAGACTGATAACTTGAAATACGTAGAGGGTGACATGTTTCAGTTTATTCCTCCGGCAGACGCCTTTTTCTTCAAGGTAAAACAAACACACACACACACACGCGAGTGCGTTCCAATGAGGGTTCTTGTGCTTTATTAAAACGTGGGAACCATTTTTTAACGTTCCCGCACTTTAATGAACAACAGAAATCTCTCATTGAATATGAATATATATATAGACACACACACACATATATATAGTCATTATATTATATATTTACATTGGAAGATGGTGTATGCATATGCGTGAAATAGTTTTAAGTAATGGTGGATATTAATTATTAAATGGGTGATTGGCATGCAGACGGTTTTTCATTTATTTGATGACGAGGATTGCTTGAAGCTATTGAAGAAATGCAGGGAAGCTATCGCAAGCAATGGCGAGAGAGGAAAGGTATTGATCGTAGATATTGTAATCAATGAAAAGGAAGATGACAGTGAATTAACAGAAGCAAAGCTCTTGTTTGACACTTTGATGAACTTTAATGTTGGTGGAAGGGAGAGAACTGAGCAAGAATGGGAAAGTCTTTTCGTGAATGCCGGTTTCACTCACTACAAAGTTGCTCCGATATTTGGTATCAAGTCCCTCATTGAAGTCTACCCGTAAAGAATTGATCAGTCGCCCCAATGTTCGATATTTGGCATCAAATAATTTCCTACACGCTCATGCAGTCGTCGAAATAAATTTAAGAACAAAGGATTTGTACTCTGTTATTGCCCTGCATATCTGCTTCTGATGTTTAGAGTTTGCTAATAAATTCAGTATCTGCAATTGTTGTTGGTTTACTTTGTAAGGATGCTTATGGAATTGTACACTCCGATTAGTGTTGCCTTAGCTCACAGTGAGCCCATTTATAATAAAAAAAAAAAATTCAGTATCTTTCTCAAGTTTATGTAATTGAGAAGAAGAAATTCATAAATCTCAATGCAGTATCTTTAATTCTTTATTATAGGCGGTAGTTGTGTACGGTATTCTAGCTTCAACCGGAGGCTAGCTAGGCTTTCTGATTAAAAATTCTCCTGTTAATTAATTTGTTGAAATTTTGTCAAACGCGTATTTTTGCCTGTCACATTCACCGTTTATTTTTCCGTTTAAATATCCTATTATTGAAAAAAAAAACTAGGGTTCAGATTAACCTACCATATTTCAAGTTAATCCGGTTCTAAAATTAAAAAATAAAAGTCAATCGAACTCAATCCGACTTTTGGATTTTTTTAATTTCTCTAGTTTCTTCGATTTGTTTTGCTGATACTTATGCCGTATATCAGTAATTTCGTTCTACATTTGCTTGCGTTTGTGGAATTGAGATTGGATGTCAAGTATTTGTGTCATTTCATGTTCAATTCTGGTTTTATTTTTATTTATTTATTTTTTAGTGACTTGCTGATCTGTAAGTTTGGATCCTGTACACTGGTACCTAATTGCTGATGTCTGATGAAATTTTTCGAAGTAGAGACTTCAAATTGTTTGATGGAATGCCGATAGAAAATGAATACAATCCAAAACTATTGGGAAATTGATTGGTAAAGTAAACATGCAACTAAAGTGAAATTGAGAAATAATGAGACAAAAGAAACATACAAGGACACTAGAAATTGACGAAATTCAACTTCAAGCCTATATTCACGGGCGAAGATAGAAAAAAAAATATTTTACTAGTGAAATAAATGTTACAAGTATTTAATATTTTAACTCACTATTCAAAACCTCAATACACCCAACCTCTCAAATCACTGAGTCACTCAAGAGCTTTATAATTCCAAGTTCTTTAAACTCGCTCTATAAATACAAGAAATACTTCTCAAAATTAGGATGATTTAGCTCTGTGTCAGCACTCCTATTTATAGGAAAAATAATGGCCAAAAGTTAGCAATTACAGCTAACAATTATGGCAAAAAATTTAGCAATTTTTCACCAGCAGCTAAGCACCGAATTTGGTGCTTGAAATGTCAAAGTCGAGCACCAATTCGGTGCTGACTTTAACAAAAACTACTCTTGCTTAGCAATTTCTATTGGAGTTTTATTTCAAGGAAGCCCTGCTGCTACTTGTAGGTAATAATCTATTGAATTATATAATGGGTTGATGTTTCCATAATTCTGTGTAGGTTAAACCTCTTAGAGATGCATTTACATAATTTATTTTTTGAAACGGGTTATTACTTAAAATTACTGTCCTAAATCTTCCAGTCATGCTAATCCAGTGTTTCTTGCTCCAAACTATTGGTTCAGCACAAAGTGAAAGGCTGAAAAGTTTTAGCTCTTACGCGACGAAGGTTTTACAGCATGGTCTTTTGACTAAAGCTAATATTTCCTGTTACATTTGTTATCCTCAGTTTCTTGTTGCAATTAAAAGTTGAGGACCCTGCTTCTTCCATCCGCTATCATATTATTTATGTTCGACGCCACCAGATTAACCAACTGATTTTCAACTTTTGGTACGGGAATTAATCACCAGATTTTGGATTCCCTCTTGTTTGTGGTACTTTTTTTTTTTTAATTTCTTTTCCCCCTTAATAACATTAATAATGATGCTTCATCTAGCCTTGCAAGCACTTTTTTTTTTTTTTGGATTCATTTGACTTTCATTTATTTCATGTTAATCTTTTGCTTATATTAGATCGTCGATTTCCGAATTGCTTAGGGACATATAATTATAATAAGTAATAATTATGGGCGTACTATGGAGATCTTAGCAACTAGCAGCTTTGCGGGCAAAAGTCAATTCTCAGAAGCTATCAGTGAAGTTGGTGTTGAGGCACGTTCAAATGGACAGATTTTGGAGATACGAAATCTCAAGGTGTTCAATTTTTTGGATTTGAAGTCTGCAACCAAGAACTTCAAGCCTGATATTTTGTTGGGTGAAGGTGGTTTTGGGATAATGTACAGAGGTGGTTGCTATTAAGAAATTGAAGAATGTCAGGTGTTTCTTTTTAATTTACTCTTTCGATTCTTATTGAAAAGTCGAACTTTTAGGCATCCGAAACAGAATTTAAACTAATTAAGAAAAATGATTATTGTGGGTTAATTGGATTAATTTTTTTTAACCCAATTAATAATTGAATTAGTGTTGGATCAATAATGATGAACCCACCTAATTCAACCCAATTCACATAAATAATAATAAAAAGATGGTACCAAAGACCTAAACGGTTATCTAATTTTTAACTCTTTTTATTATTATATAAGAGAGATAATTTCATTCTCATATATACTACTCTATTTTCTAATTACAAAATTAAAATCACGCTCTCATATAAGTAAATATATTATCTTACAAGTTTAATTTTGAAAGTAAGTTAGTTTCAGTTTATAGTTATTTTTTAGTAAACACTTAATGGTGCAGAATTATATATCACTTCATTTTGTTATGGGATACAATGCTAACTAATTATCTAAAAGGTTTGGATTTGAAATTTGAAAAACAAATGCGGGAAACAAGAATAAAGTCTCGAAGCTCATTGTTGAAATTTTTTTAATTTGATTTTAATAAGATAGTTGGTCTTTTAACTTTCTTTATCGAACACTAAATAGTGAATAGATTTTCATGTCATGATAGATTTATGTTTAATTTTAAGAAGTTTCATTTCAAATTTCATGTCTTTTTCTTTATTTAGCTTTTAATTTTAATATGGCTCAGAACCCAATCAAATTAGCCCAACCGAACTCAACCTTACGATTTAAGGGTTAAATTAGATTGGGTTCAATATATTTATTTAGTTGGGTCATATTAATTTTATCTCAACCTATTCAACAGTGGGTTGAGTTGAATTTTCACAAACCCTATCCAACTCAACTCATGCCCACCCTTATGAGCAATTGAGCCAAGCAATTTTTTCTATCCCTTTTATGACTTTTCAAATATCAAGATCAATGGGCAGCATTACCTAAAATATTTTAATCATAGGGAAATTATTTGCATCTTAAAATATATTGTGAACAAACTGTTATTAGCTCACCATTTTGAAGAAGTTTTTAAACATACTTTCACTAATCCCAAAAATAGTCCTTAATATAATCAAATCCCCCTAGTCACTTTAGCATTTTCTTCTTCAATAATTCATCATTTTCTTCTAAAATAATCTATTACATATTCATGAAATAGAAAGAGCAAATAGAAGAAAATCAATAAAAACAACCAATTGTGACATGGACTCATTTTGGCATAGATTAATTGTTTCAAGTGAGTAAGAAAATGATGTTCAAGAAGAAACGGTAGATCCCGCGAGTGTTAAAAGTAAACAGTACTTTATTTAAAATAAATAAATTGTCTTAAATAATAATTATTTTCAGTAAGATTATTTTATAATATAAAATTATATTAAAATATGGTGTTCGAGTATATTTTAAGAGTATATTTTAGAATGCAAGTACTCTTGTCATTCAAGAATTAAAAAAAAAAAAATTTCGTGCATAAGCTATTAACACCACAAGAGCAACCATAAACAAGTTTAAGTATACCCCATTTCGGTGAACAAAATAAATTATCTTGTTGGAGGGTGTATGGTACAATTTTGACTCTATTTACTGGTATTTTTCTCATATCTTTCATTTTGCTTTTCCTAGCGTGTGGTTTAGTATTTTCCTTATTTATCTCATGTTTCTTTCGTGAGATGCAATATTTTTTACTTGGGCCTTACTTGACATTAATTGTAATTTTTAAATTACAACACTAAATTATTTAGTAAATACTAATTGATATGACTTCAAATTTATATTAATTTAATTCACCACTTATATAATAAAAAATTTATAATATCTTTAGTATTTTCTTAAGATTATTATTTATTTTTATTTATAAATATAATTTTTTTTAATCAATAACCATCAGTTTTAAGCTACACAACCTCAATAGCACTTAAGATCAATTTTCTTACATCGTACAACTTCTAGTAACTCTCATTACGAATACATATTGTTATTATATGGATTACTATGTTGACCCACATTGCGGATATACAGTATACCGCTATTAATTATAATATGTTTAACTACTTTGACTTTTCAAACTCGCATTGTGAATTGGCCGCAAGAATCGAAATTTTCAAGTGAATATGTATATGCACATACACCAATTTCGTCGCCTTAGTCCTCAGTTTTATTTTTGTTACTCTACTTACTATTGACTACTCCACTCAAATTATGAGTTTTATTTATGCAGCTTCTTAAAATTTAAATTTCGTAACGAAGAAATTAATGTGTGTGCGTGTGTGTATAAATATAAAACAAACAAAATAAATAAATAAATAAATAAAGGTCTTGGCAGAGTTCTTAAAATTGTGAATTTATTTGGACAACCAACCATCTGAAATTATTTATATATATGTTAAATCAAGTAGATCGAATATTATATTACCCCACAACAGAATTAATGGAAGATTTTAAACAAAAATTGGGCGACCGGAGTTTTGTCAAGTACCGGCCAGCAGTCAAATTACGCCAACACTCGAATTACGTAATATGACTAATAACAATATGTTATGTTTGACAATCAACAATCAACCTCCCTTAATTAAGTAAAAAATTGTGTGGAGTTAATTTGTAAGTCTTTCTCCCTTGCGAAATGCGAGTGGAGTAGAAACATCTCTCATATGTGAGAGGCATGTGTTTAGGCATGTACTTTATAGAATTAATGTAATAATGTAAGTTTCAGTTACATATCTGATTGTAAATATCAGTGTAATATCTACTCTAATAGCAGTTGTAAATATCTGTATAATATAGTAATCTGATGTGTAATCAGTATTAATATATATATATATATATATAAATATCAACAGTCAAGGTTTAGTAATGTGAGGGCAGCAATTTGAATCCCCACAAAAAGTATTGTAGGGGTAATTCCTTCGTTAATTATATTGTATAATTGAGTGGAAATAATTTTCTGCTTTGCGAAATGTAAGTATAGTAAACATCCTTCAAATATTAGTGAGAGTGAAAATTTAGACAATGTTTCAGGAGATTTAATATAAATTAATCTCTGCAGTTGTGTAGTGCTTCATAAGGTTTAGTGTGAATTAGTTTTAATAGTTATCTTACTATAAATATCAATAGTAATCTCAAGTAATATGAATTATAATTTTAATAATAGTCTTATGTAATTAAAAAAAATAAAATCAACGGCTAAAATTGCCAAAAACATTTTGAGTATAGTGGAATTATTTGCATGTTAAAATATATTATGAACACTCTTTTATTTACTCGTTCATTTTCAACAAGTTTTTAAACACACTTTCACTAATGCCAAAATAGTCCTTAAACCCCCTTAGTCACTTCATCATTGTTCTTCGTCAACAATTCATCATTCCATGTATAAGAAGCTATTAACACTACAAGAACGACCATAAAGAAGTTTAAGTAAATAGTATTATTTCGCTGAACAAAGTAAGTTATCTGGTTAGAAGGGTGTGCGGTCCAATTTTGACTCTATTTAGTGGTACTTTTGTCATTTCCTTCATTTTGCTTTCCTAGTGTGTGGTATGGGATTTTCCTCATTTATCTCATATTACTTTTGTGCGATACATACAACAATACGGATCCACCTACCTTGCAACAGTTGCAAGGTACCACAACTTTTGTCCTTTTCTGAGTCAGCCGATGGATCCATTGGGAAAGTTCTTTAACGGCTAGAAATTGTTCAATTGCATTATAACATTATAGTCCCTATTGTTTATTATAAAATCATAAATACCAAAAGTTTTATAATATTTATATATAAGTCACATTGTTTTAAATTTTTGAAATTTCATCCACTATCTTTGTCTGCCCATAAAAATGAGCGATATTATAACAGTAACAATTTAATCTCACGTAAATAATTCTTTCATTATGTAGTATACATTTAATATAAAATAAATAAATTGAATATGTGTTTAAAATATGAGTTATTAAAGGAATTTGTGAAGTAAATAAGTGTAGAAATAAAAAAACATATTACGTTATAACACTTTATTATTTTACTATTAAAAAACTTTATTATCACATTTCTCTTTTCAGTATTAACTGAATTTTTCAGTTTATACATAAAATACCAACATTGCCCTTAAAATTTAAAAGAGTCATTTTGAAATTTTAATGTGGCCTAATAAATTTATATAAAAAGATTACTAAAAAAATATATAAAAGGAAATTAGTTTAAATTTTTCTTAAAAAATAATTCAAAAGCTTTTGAGCTATATTTTCCTAAGAATTATTTTTGTTTGTTTGTTTTAAATTTTGCCTTTGTGAATCCGCGTAGTAATATTTTATTCTTAATTAAAGGTGATTAAATAATGAATTTATTAGTTTCTAAGAATTCTTTTAATTTTTGGTGGCTTTTTTTCTTTTTCTTTTGTGTGAAGGATAATAAATTATTGCAAAACATTCCGCAATGGTGATTTTATGTGTCATTATCTTGAACCCAGGGGGCGAGCCAACCTTGGCTGGGGGGCCAAAGAATTTTTTCAAAAAAATTTAATAAATTTTTTAATGTAAATAAGCAATTATTAATGTAATATAGAATATTAAGTATTAAATATGTTTTTTTTTTAACAGAGGCAATGGTCCATGCTTGTCCTTTGATAGATCCGCCCCTGCTTGAGCCCATTACAACTGGCTTAAATTACCGTTGCTAAAGGTTATACTTATTGTAGTGTGATTAATTAAGTCAAATGTCATTTTATCCCAAATGGGACTTATATATAAGAATCTTAAACATTGTTTACCTTTATTTAATTTTTATTTATATTAATATATTTTTTTCGCAAAAACTACATCTTTAGAATAATCTCAATAGTTTAGATCATTTGTCTTGCGTTGTGCGACTTCCAGTAACTTACGCTACGAATACATATTGTTATTAAACGGACCACTATGTTGACATCCAAACCTGCATTACGTATATACAGTATACCGTTAATAATTATTATAAGTTGAACTACTTTGACTTTTCAAACTCGCATTGCGAATTGGCTGCAGGAATCGAAATTTTTAAGTGAATATATATACATACGTATATGGTAGACCAAAGATAAGCTGGTAGCCTTAGTCCTGAGAGAAGTTGGAGGTAAAGTGTAAACGAAAACAATTGAAGTTATGGGTGACATTGAAAATGACCGGGTAACTGTAAGAGAGTTGTTTGAAGGCCAAGCTCATCTGTATAAGGGCATCGTTAAGAATTTAAGCTCTATGTCACTCAAATGTGCGGTTGAACTAGGCATAGCGGACGCAATTCACAGCCACGGAGGACCAATCACTCTGTCTGAGTTAGCCTCAGCTCTCAACATTCAGCCTACAAAAACTCGTAGTCTATTCCATTTCATGCGTCTGTTAGTTCACATGGGCTTGTTTTCAAAAACCAAAGTTGACAACCACAACGAGCAAGAAGAAGCATATGGCCTTACACCTACTTCGACCCTGCTCATCAAAGATAAGCCTTACGCCAAACGTTTGTATTTACAAAGAGCGACCTAGACCTATTCATTACAAAGAATGACCTAGGTCCATTTTCTACGAATAATTACTTAGATGTTCAGCATTTACTTGAAAGTAACATTCTACAAAAGTTACATACATGCAAAATGCCGCAAAACTATTCCTCTTTACAAGGAACCAATATAAGAGCTGAAATGCTCGAGCCCAATAAAGGTCAAGAGCTCGAAATCATGACAAGTGTCCAAAGAAGATTTGATAGTGAGCAAGCTTGACACGTGATGACAGGTGTCTTCATGCATGAGTTTCGCGGACACTTGTCACTAAAACAATGCCACGTGTCATGATGACACCTCCACCTCATGAATCAAATTGTCTATATAATGATCAGAACTTTCCACACAAAAAAAGGAGAGGAAAAAAAGAGTAACGAAATGTTGTCCTTTTTTCTTAAAATTTTCTATCTCTATGATAAAATTTGAAAGACTGACTTGCGCGTCGGAGGGTCATCGCCGGTAACCCCGGCACTCTTTAACAATTTCATTTCTTTTGCAGAACTTTTGACAATAAAAACTTTCATATCATAGGGAGACGATTCACAAAACTTAATATAGAAAGGAATCCGAAGCAAAAAGTTAGTTATTACGTGCCGAACAAAAATTGTAATGACAGAAGTTATGAGTGACATTGAAAATCAAGGGGTCACTCTAAGAGAGATGTTTGAAGGTCAAGTTCATCTGAAAAAGGGTGTATTAAAATTTTAAGCTCCATGTCACTCAAATGTGCGGTTGAGCTAGGCATAGCGGACGTAATTCACAGCCACGGACGACCGATCACTCTTTCTGAGTTGGCCTCAGCTCTTAACATTCAGCCTACAAAAACTCGTAGTCTATTCCATTTCATGCGTCTGTTCGTTCACGTGGGCTTGTTTTCAAAAACCAAAGTTGTCAACCACAACGAACAAGAAGAAGCATATGGCCTCACGCCTACTTCTACCCTGCTCATCAAAGATAATTCTTACTGTTTGTCACCACTTGTTACTGGATTGCTTGACCAAGATTTTGTCTCTTCATTCCAGTATTTAAGTAGTTGGTTCAAAGCGAACGATCTCACGTTATGGGAAACTGTACGCGGGTTGAAGTTTTGGGACTATCTGAACCAGAACCCTGTATTAAGCCAGCAGTTCAACCAAGTAATTGAAAGTGATTCTGTAATGGCAACCTTGCTTGTCAAAGACTGCAGGCCAATCTTTCAAGGGTTGCGCTCCATGGTTGACGTAGGAGGTGGAACGGGTGCATTCGCGAGAATCATATCTGAAGCATTCCCCGGCATCAAGTGCACAGTACTTGACCTCCCACATGCTGTCACTGACATGCCTCAGACTGATAACTTGAAATACGTAGAGGGTGACATGTTTCAGTTTATTCCTCCGGCAGACGCCTTTTTCTTCAAGGTAAAACAAACACACACACACGCGCGAGTGCGTTCCAATGAGGGTTCTTGTGCTTTATTAAAACGTGGGAACCATTTTTTAACATTGTAAAAGTCGTTCCTGTACTTTCATGAAGTACGGAAATCTCAGTGAAGATTTTATATATATATATATATATATGCACACACATACACACACGCACACACACACATTGGAAGATGGTGTATGAATACGCGTGAAATAATTTTAATTAATGGTGGATATTAATTATTAAATGGGTGATTGGCATGCAGACGGTTTTTCATTTTTTTGATGTCGAGGATTGCTTGAAGCTATTGAAGAAATGCAGAGAAGCTATTGCAAGCAATGGTGAGAGAGGAAAGGTATTAATCATAGATATTGTAATCGATGAAAAGGAAGATGACCGTGAATTAACAGAATCAAAGCTGTTGTTTGACATTTTTATGAACTTTAATGTTGGTGGAAAAGAGAGAACTGAGAAAGAATGGGGAAGTCTTTTCGTGAACGCCGGTTTCACTCACTACAAAATAGCTCCTATATTTGGTATCAAGTCCCTCATTGAAGTCTATCCGTAAAGAATCGATCAATCCCCCAATATTGGATCTTCAAATAATTTCCAAAGTAAATTTAAGAGTAAAGGATTTGTACTTTGTTATTGCTCCGAATATCTGTTTCTGCTGGCAGTCTTGTCTCTGCTGTTTTCACTCTGCTAATAAATTCAGTATCTTTCTCAACTTTATGTCATTGAGAAGAAGCAATTCATAAATCTAAGACTTTGGAAGTATATTTTTCACTTGAGTCCTATCAGATTAAATTCTTTGTCTGTTAGGTTGTTGACCACCAGTTTTGACAGTTAAAAATCATTTTCAGCCGATTGTGCTAGTCTAGATAGCTTTAATGCTGGCAAAAAATCATTTTTAGCTTATTTAATTTGCAAAATGTAGCAATGAGGTTGAGAGCCTAGATGCTAATATGCAAAATAATACACATCTTAGAGAAAATCAGTATGCACGAGTAGTGGATTATCAAGAAGAGCATCTTCATTTCTGGATATTCTCAAACGCATGCCAATGAAAGTACACGAAACCTCTTCCCAAAAAATAAATAAATAAATAAAATAAAAGTCAACGAAACCAAGAGAATATCCTGAAATGAAGATACCTTGCTTAATGATAGTGGATTGCCTGAAGTCCGAACACACTCAAGTTAATTTGTTTTAAATCGATGACCTGCTTAATGCTTGGTATTAATTAGTTTGCCTCACTATTTGATACTTTAGACTCTATGTTTGGATTTTAGAATTGAAACTTCAATTAGCTAGGTAAGATAAATAATTGCTTGTAGTATATTATCTTCGGCTTAAATCTTGGGTTAAAAAGGCAACATGCTATATCGTCTTCAAAACAATTGGATAATTAATTAAGTTGCCAGCTAAAAACAAGGATATCCCCACCCCATAGCTTGGAAGTTTGATCGATCATAAAACAATAATTTTATAAAACATACAGTTGTCCTAATTATGAAATCGGCAAATTTCGTTTTTAACGTGTCAAATAGATGCCTTGTGAATCGGAAGAAAAGATTGCAGCAAGTTAGCACAAAAAAAAACATAGGTGGAAAAGGTCAGATTAGACTTAAACAAATCCGAATTTGCAGGTAGTACTAGTAGCACAGATTTTATAAGTAAAGTGAGAATTAAGCGGGTTTACATCGCTCTTTTTGGCACAAAGAAAGTCGAAGCATGACTTTCCAAAAGGAGTACCTTGATCTGGTTTTGGTCCCCTTGGGGCTGCTGATCATGTTTACATACCATCTATTCCTTCTTTACAGATACCTTCATCATCCTCACACCACAGCCTTCGGCTTCGAAAACAACGATAAAAGAGCTTGGGTCGAAAGATTTATGCAGGCACCTAGCTGCTACCGAGCTCCTATTTCATTGTCGATTATTATAATTTTATACATTCATCCAATTTAATTTACTGCATGCAGGTTGAGAAGAAGAACGCTAGTGTAGCTATAACGGTGATAACATCAAACATATCTGCAGCAACATTTTTATCTACAGTCTCCTTAACTCTGAGCTCTCTGATTGGGGCCTGGCTTGGCAGCTCAACAAATAACATATTTGAGAGCGAACTAATATTGGGAGACACTAGGGCATCCACTATCTCAATCAAGTACATAAGCCTTCTCTCGTGTTTTCTACTAGCTTTTTCTTGTTTCGTTCAATCCACCAGGCATTTTGTCCACGCTACTTATCTCATAAGCATGCCAGAAGACAACATCCCTGTTAAGTACGCCGAGATAGCCATTATTAAAGGTGGTGAATTTTGGTCACTAGGACTTAGAGCTTTATATTTTGCTCTTAATTTGCTCCTTTGGTTTTTTGGTCCTATACCTATGTTTCTTTCCTCCATTATTCTAGTCATTATCCTCCACTATCTTGACACCAATACAACTCCCCTACATAACTACTCTACTTTGGAGAGCTGTACGGATCAAAAGGTCGCTGACAGAATTTACGGGAAGGCTACATTTATCGATCATAATAACAATCGTGGGTGTGGGTTAAGGTAATAATTATTATTATTATTAATCACTTCCTGTAACCCCCCCCCCCCCCAAAAAAAAGAAAAAGGTATCCTCTAGGAAGTAGATTTCTTTTCCACCTCAATGTAAGAGGGCGGAAGAAAAAAAAACACCCTGACTCTTGGTTTCAAATGCAGCTATTGGTTGTTGTTGTGACAATGCTCTAGGGTTAGCCATGCATGATTGACTTGTGACATTACCACTCAAGTTTTATTTTAAGTCTAATTGTTCCGTGAACTAAAGATAGAATTTTTTTTCATATACTGTACGTTTGGGTTGGATTTATCTACTAACTACATATATTTCCATTCTGAATTCTGACGATATCAAAGATTCTTGCGGTTGCCTAATGGTGGCTCTTGAACTCGTACCTTATCAGCAAATCATTAATTATTATTATGAAGGCCAATGTAGGGCAAGTCATGGCCCATGGCATCTGATGAAAAGTTTTATCAACCCAGTTCATTGTAGGCCCAAACTGGACTCATTGATGCCTGATTGACCCTAGTTATTTTCTTTTTGACAGATTCGATTTGAAATTTTGATCAATGTTGGGACGATATGATTGCTTAAGAAGGACTCTCGGAGTAGACACTAAAACTCAATTTTGTCGTAGAAAAATGTCATACAAGATATCTGCATCTTCCTCATTACAAGACATTTGAGAATGAGATTTTATAGATGAATTATATAATTGAGTTTTCTCATCAAATTATCCAATCTGAATTGATAGATTCAAGATCATTCTGATTTGACAAAGAAAGGTGAAAAATGGGTTTTTTTTAAAAAACTCCGTTGTGTATACTTGGATATTATTGATTCACGGCCGAAGTGGAATTGTGCATGAGCCATGCAGGAAAGTAATTGTGACATATATAACTGACATACACTCACATAAATTAATAATTATTGCTAAGTTTTTCATGAATTGTATACGTTATTTACACCATGTCAAATTAAAAAGACACCTTGGTAGTGTGTGTATATAAAATTAGGGGTTTAGACCATATTAAAGTAAGGAATAAGGTAAAAAAATAATAAAACAGATATTTTAATACATTACAAGATAAAATGCATTGAAGTATGTATTTTTTCTTGTAACTTATTTTTAACTTTTATATGGTCAAGAATTCTTAATTAAAAAAATTATTATTATTATTATTACAAGACAAAAAATTATCTAAAATATAAATTAAGCATAATATGTGTCGAAATAATATGTAGTGAGATGCTGCTTGACGAACATGAAATTGCAACTGCAACGAGTGCATCAAGTATCACAGCAAACTCCTTGGAAGAAAATTCAATTTCAGGCAACATACTGAATGAATAGCAACGGGACCAGAAGTATTTTGCCGATAAATGAGCTTGAGAAAGCACAATGGCCGAGTTAGCTCTTGTGTCGCTCTGTTAGCATGCATGCACGGATCACTAGTTATTTAGTACCTGCTTTTTTTCTTCTTATCGAAGGACACTAGCTAGTGGCTTACTTGTAAGTTATTTGTTAAGATGAGAAGAAATGTGTGTTTCAAGGTGAAAATTTGAGTAGATGAGAACTCGAGATTCATTTTAAAGAGTTGTGGGAAAGTATCAGCCGTTCATTTTGAGTTTATCCCATGTTAAAAAAAAATATTAAAAAATTTTTATTTTGTTTAATTTTAAACTCTTAGTCTATATTTTGCATCACCCAACTACCATTTTAGTAACCATCGTTAATTATTTTAATTAAAAAAAAAACTGCCGTTAATGATTTAACTGAATTATAGTAAATTGACTATTTTACATTTAAAGTCAAAAGAAAAAAAAAAACAAATCAAACCTTGGATGAAATAATTTGTATTTTTTTATTACTCTCTTGGTCAAGGAGAGATCTTAATTAACATCCACTTTATTTTTTTTCCATTCTATTAAATTATTTTATATATCCGTCCTTGAGCTGCAAAACTTTTCTTCAAGATCCTGATTCCACCCTCCAACACAACAACCCGAAAAAAAAAAAAAGGAGAGGAAAAAGGAAAGTCAGAACTCATATATATGGTAATTTGGCAAAAGAAAAATTAATGAAATAAAACAACCTTAAACGTTTTTACATGCTGCAGTTAACGGATGGGCTAATTTGGAGAGGAATGGCAACGCGCACGTGTCAGGAAGACCATTAACATTTAACGGAGGGTTCTTGGAGTAGTTTTCAAACAACCGCAAACGGCCAAGCAGTCGGGTGCGGTGGCGGTTGCAACACATTAGGTGAGTTTTTTTTTTTTTTTTTCTCTCTCCTCCTTTTGAAGGTTTCAAAGGTAAAATGGTTAATTTATTGTAATTATGTTAAATTATTAATTACAGTTTACTGCATTAATGGTTGGTGGATGAATGATATAAAATGCAAATCGCGGGTGAATAATTGAACAGAATAAGATTTTTATGATATTTTTAAAATACATCATACGCTTAAGATGGGCAGCTGATAATTTTTCAAGAAAAAAATAATAATAATATTGTTATATTAAGAAAGGAAAAAGATAACACCATGTGTGCCATTGAGTTGATGAGCCTGGCCTCTGAGTCCGACGCCTTAAATGCAGATTTGGCCGTTCCTGGCCGTACGATCAAAGCGATGTAACCTTATAAAAGTAGGCCAACAGCCTGTGATCCAGACAACGACCTGTCTAGTTCCTTTTGGCAAGTCTGAGTGGGACCCACCCACCACAGAGACCTGCCACGTGCCCTAAATGCAGAAGTGGAAAGAAAGAGTTTTTGATGCTTTGAATGACGGACAACAGAGCTACAATAAATTAAAAAGCCAGCTCTTCAGACCACATGGATATACCCGAAATGACCTTCACTACCCTTGAATCAAGATCATCAGAGGGCTCGTGAAACAGAAACGTGTACGGGCAGCAATAGCAAGCTGCGGCAAGCGAGAGAAGGTAAGCCACAACACACAAAAGTTACAGGTAAGGCAGGGAGGGCGTTGGGGCGCGTGTAAGCAAGTAAAGGGTAATTGATGTGACTAAAGTACGATGAAAGGCTGAAAGAAGCAGAGAGAGCACCCGCGTAAAAGTCGAGGGGTCCTCCCTGCAAAAGCCTAACACTTTAGTCATTGAGTCTGCTTCTTTGATCTTGACCCTTTCTCTCTGATTGCGTGAAATCGCTAATCCCACGCGCACTCTCCTCGATCACAGCACTTGTTGGTGGGGGTGTATTTCACGCTCTTTGAGGAAAGTATTGCTGGCAGGCTGGCACTGGTACCTTCTCAGCAGTCAGTGATCAGTATGCACAGGAAACATGGAAGACTGATGTGATTTTTTGTGAGAGAACACTGTATATATATACACACACACACACACACTCATCCATTCCTATTTTTATTTATTTATTAATCAAATGATTACGAACTTGATTTGGCCACTGACTAACAGTCCAACTGAGCCATTCATTCATTATACTGGCTCTAGAGTAAATCAGATTAACTAATGGTTCGCCGCATTTATTAAGTAACCATATGAACATTTTCCTGCACATTGGCCTTTTATGCCTTAACAATTGTCAAATTCCATTGAGCATCTTCTACTCTCAAAGTATTAATAAGTATTATGATACTCTCTTTATTTATGAAGTATCAACAAGTATTCTGATATTTTTCCATTTACATGCACGGTTAAGATTCAAATTAGTAACTTATACTGTTTGTTTTTAATTTACAATTCTTTATTAAAGTATTTTTTGGTTTAATACATTACACATTAATATTAGGACTGGGTATAATATGATTTGGTTTGATTCTATGTCGAAAACCCAAAACCAATTAGTTCATAAATTTGTGAATTGAATAAGAACCAAGCACTAGACCCGAACAAAATTAAATCGTATCAATTTAGTTCCATGGTTTGGTTTGATTATTTAATCTGATTAAATTTTGGTTTTATTTAGTTTGAGCAACTTTAGAATATGTATTCAATAAAATTTAAAAAAAAAAACATGACGGTCGTATACTATTACTTCAAAGACAATCATGATAAAAATTTACAAATAATAAACATGTTAAAGTCCAATACAAATCAAGCAGCATACACAAAGTCTACCATGGAACAAAATTACATAATTTAGAATGAGTTTAACGGTTGTGATGTGCTCTAGGCTAGAGTTTTCACTAGCATTCTATTTCTAATTTCCTAATTCTTAAAAATCTATTTTTTTTAATCTCTGAACCATTTGGTTCTTTGGATTAGTTTGGTCTTGAATTGAATCAGACATAAACCAATTGATTCGGAGATTTTCAAACCATTTGGTTTTAACTATTTGAAACAAACCAGATCAAACTATCATAATATGATTTGGTTCAATTCAACTCGAATATAATTAAATTAAATACCCACCCCTAATTAATACGTGAAGGAGCTCTATTACACAAACCATCTTAATATCTTGTTCTTTCATACTTTCATTTTATCTTGTTATTTAATTCATAACCCTATATAAGTATACTATGTGGTTGATATTAAATTATATGTTCCACATAAAAAGTAATGCTAGTTTAAATGTTATTTATACTATATATTTAATTATTATTTTTAGTTTATTTTTTATACTAAGCTTGAAGAAATAGTGAAGAAATACATAGAAATTGGAGATTGGGAGTTAAAGATTACATCTCCAATGTTAGCAATGTAAAATTGTAAATTTATCCCTAATGTAATCTAATCGACTAAACTACCTAGCTTGTGGCAATTTTTTTATTTTTTGATTTGTATTCATCCTTTTAAATTGCATTAAAATTTTTACTGCAGCACTACTCGGTGAGTTTTTAACTCTTCCAACATTACTTTATAAGTAATTTATGGAACATGCGCGTCTCTCGTCAAATTATGGATGTATTAATTAATACAGGCTAAATTACAGAACATGTGTGGCTCTCGTCAAGAAAAATGACAAATTTTATGACGAGGTTTCAGATTATTTACTATTGAAAATCCTCAATTAATTTCCTTTTGAATTAGCTTTCACATGATTTGTTGGAGATGAAGTGAGTGGAGTAGATATAATCCATTGACCCTGGTGGAGAAAAATCCACAAAATAGAAAATTGTCTCTATTAATTTCTTTAATTTTTTTGGGAAATTTTTTTTGTCAAAGAAGCTTAAATAAGATAAGCTCTCGCTCAAGAATTTATTTTAGCGTAGATGAATATGCTAATGCCGATAGTTGGAGAAGAAGAAGAAGAAGAAAAGAAAATAAAAATCGAGAAGAACAAGTGCTAAATGAAATTGAACAAAGGATTTTAGACAGGAAAAATATTTAATTTTACAAAATAATTCAAAATAAAAATGAGTACAAGGTGCTCAATAAAATTTAGTATTTGTTAAGACATAGAAGAAAAGTGGAGGTACGGGTACAACCATCGCGCCACAGCGGGATCCGAGGAAGGCGCAGATGTTTAACTTAAGAGCTTAACTCGCGAAAAATATTACGTATAGGTACGTACGTACTACCTACCAAAGGGCAACTTTTATGATATCAAGCATTTGGCATTACTAGTTTCCTCTGTGTACTTTTTTTTTTTTAAATTTTTTTTAATTTTTACCGACCCATGCGTGGAAGATATTTTTCAAATATTGGTAAATTATAGTTTTAACCGTGCATTTAAAATATTTAAAATAAATTTTGAAAAAATGAAAACGGTCAGATGAAAAAGCATTTCTTTTTGAACTTTTTCTATTGGGGTGTTCGTACTATTATGCGGCTGTTGGCATACAGCAAGGAAAAAAGGCTCCTTCTCGTTAAGATATATAAATATATAATAGGGAAAGGTTTCCCACTTGAGCATTTTCCTTTTTTTTAATGTGGTAACGTGAAAGATTGCGTGTGCATTAATCAAGACATCAAAATCTACTAATCAAAAAGCATGTTACATTTTGTCTGACCGTGGCCTAGCCCCAATGCCCTTTTTTCAAATTCAACTGCGTGCGAGGTTGTTTCAACTTTGCCTAATTAGCTAGCCCACACTCCTGAATCCTCTTCCCACCCAGTAACAACTAATTATCTCTTTTTTCTTTTAAACCAATAATAAATTATCTCTGTTAATGAACAGAATTTTGTGGTCAATTTCGGATCTTCAATTAGATATAGACAGCCCTAGGTTTAGCAAATGCTTAGGTTACCAATAAATAATTATTGGAAGAGAAAAAGTAAAGCCATGAATGAACATATTAACTTTTAACTTTTTTTTTTTTTTCCCTCCTTAATTTTTGGTAATTCCCACCTTTCCCACTTGACATGCAAGAAAGTACTCTGCTAATCAATCACCACACCAGACACTAGGGACAGAAAATTTCAAAGTAAGAAAGAAAGAAAGAAAGAAAAAATAAATAAATAAAGTTAAAGAGAGACAGAAGGGAAATCACAAGAAGATAAAATAATGTTCTCTTTCTCTCTATCTATAAATCTTGGGGCCCGTTCGACGACCCTTCTGCTTTTGGTTCGTTCAATCCTTTAATCAGAATCTAAAATTAACTTTGAGGTACTTCCGCTGTCGTTTACGGGGAGCAATTATTTATTATTAATTAGGCCGACTTCGAGCATCAATAATCATGGTTAAAATTTTATTATTGCGGAACCAACCATAAATATTCCATATGGGACAAAACAAACCAATTGTCGCCAGATGCGAAAGGGCCAAAAAAAAAAAAAAGAAAATGGTCAAACGACATTATGATAAGATCGGTTAAGATAAGAATTATGGTTAATCATGTTAGAGCCAAACAATATCATAACACAAGCAATATCAATTTCATCCATGTCTAATGAACTTTTTAACCTATGGGTGCACGTGAGTCTTGTTACAATCATTCCATAAATGGTTTTTTTTTTTTATTTCCCCTTTTGTGCCGTTAACAATATTTTAATTGACGGATTATAATAACTGCATTTATCTATCTATTTAGATTTTTTTTTATAAAAAACAAAAAAAATACTAGTTTTCAGTCAAATTAATTGACTGATTTCTGGCACAAAACTGAAATTCCCTCGAAAAAATTGGATGTGACAAAAAAATGGTAATGTCCAAACAAGGCCTAGTCGTGGTCGCAGGCGTAGTGAAAATAGTACAATTTTACGTTGATGGTTTCCCAACAGGGCAACCAATCAACGGAGAATTTCACCTTCAAATTTGGAAAATATTGAATAAAGAAAAACTTATCGGAGCGCCCCGGTCTTTTATGATGACACAGTACATTGCCCGTCTTAAACATGAACGCTGGACGCTATTTTTGCTTTAAATTATTTTTTTAACTAAATAAGAGCAAGAGCCGCGCCAGTTATCAAAAAATAGCGAGCGCTCCAATCAAGGGCCGGCTAATAATGAAGCAATCTCAGTGCGGTGGGTGGGACTGACGCAAAAGGCTAAAGCGAAGCAAAAGGGAAAGAGATGGAGTTGTCGTATTACATTCTCAATGCAGCGCGTTCATCACCCTCGCACGCCCGCGGGGGGGGGGGGGGGTTAAAACGATCAATTAATTATGCATCCTTCAAATTTACTAAAGTTTTCTTTAAAAAATAAATAAATTTTCATTAAAGTTCAATTTATTATGGTTTGGGTTGTATCTAAAAATATATGAACCAAATAAAGTTGAGAAATACTGATATTATAATAAAAAATTAAAAAAAAATAATTATCAAATCTTCTTAATTGGATGTGAGTTGATTAATGATAAAATATTATAGTCATAATTTTATTCATGTAATTATTTTAATATCCGACTTAAATAAAAAAACTATGAATAAATACTAATATTTCATGCAACAACACACAAATTTAACAAAATAGGTACTGCGTTTTTATCTTCAAAATTAATTGTAAATTTTTTATTTTTTTAAAAAACATCAGAGGTTGTCTTCTTGTCTTCTCAGTTTTCGCAAAACTAACAATAATAATAAAAAGAAATTTGAGAAAATCTCACTCGGTGATAAAATACCTACGCGACAAAGAGTGCGCGTGGAAAAGAGGGTTTCCAAGAAAAGATAAAACGCATAAAGTGGGTTGATTGCCAATTGGGCGCTGAGTAGTAACCCGTTTTGTCCGGGTTATATGGCTAGCCCTGCTCTCTGCCCCAACTGTCACTGTGAATTTGTGAATTGCGCATCAGCCTACGGCCTATCAGCGCCTTAGCCCCCCTAGCCCCGTGCTGGGTTCTTTGCCATTGATGTCTCTGATGGTGATAAAGACCTTCTCCTTTTTCATTTATTGTCATTTCTCGCACCTTTTCTTTTCTTTTTTTTTTCCCCTCTCTCTCTCTCTCTCTCTCTTTACCTATCTTCAATTTACACTATTACCCTCCATCCTTTTAAGTCAAGTATTATATTTATTCATATATGACCACCGGCCGGCACACCTTTCTAAACTGCAATTACATTTGCATTAAGTCATTTAACCAAGTTTAATTTCGCAGTCATTCCGTGCTTTGTTAGTAATGAACAATTATCCTTGATTGGAGTTTCAGATATTACTGTCAAATTTTGCTGGGATTCCTTTGATATGTGCCATAAATTGTTTTATGCAGACGATGAATTATATTTACTGATACCTTTTTTTTTAAAAAAAATATTATTTTTAAGTTATATTTCAATTTTATGATACCTAAAATTAGACATCTTTAAAAGTACTTATGGTATCACGTAAAATTATCTTCACTTATTTAATTTTGAAACCAAATAGTAAACATTTCAAGATAATTTATTTTTTAAAGAGTAGGAAGTAAGAAATATTGAAAAGATAAAAGTGATGAGGTTAACTTATCACTATAATTATGATTCTATGTAAAGATAAATGTTAGCATGTCGCCTAATTTGACCTTAATTGTGGTAGGCATGTCAAATGCTAATGATTAACAAAGCAAGTAGTGTATATTTTTCTTTTTCTTTTTTTTTTTTGCTAAATTAAATATTAAAATTAGATAGATTGCAAAATTTAAAGCGAAGAGCCTCTTAATTAATATAAATTATCTTTAGTTACAGTAATTAATTAGTTGATGGAATTACCTGTTATTAAATGTTATTGCTTTTAAGTGAATTACATGTTCCCCTATCGGGTAGGCATAAATGACAGGTAATTGTCATTGCTTTTTGCCTAAGAAAACAACTCATAATGGCCTACAAGACCATATGGGAAAGTCAAAACTTTTGGGCAAGAGAAAAAAAAAAAAAGAGTTGTTGTTGATGAGTGCGTAAACTTTCTTTTTAACTTATTGATACAACTTGGACCGTAATGTTTGTTTTGGAAATTTACTTCTATTTTTTGCCAAACATGAATGTGCTTAGGCTACACCAAAAAGAATGTAGGTTAGATTTGTGTTAGAAAAAGTTAGACCCAATTTCGGAAGTTTATTTAGCATGTAATCTCTCAAGGAATATAACTATTTTGCATGGTAGATGTTAGATAGATTATAATATCTAATAACATTAGAACGCACTAATTCTCAAAAATACAATTAGAGCATAGTGTTAGTGTTAGTATATAGAAGTTGTTAAATAAGAACCCATGTGAGGAAGGGACATGAATGAGAATAGAGGAAGTAGAAGGGGACAGAATAGACATCCGCCCGGAAATACAGGGGGGGCCGTACAGAAAGAAACTCATCTTCCATCTTTTCTTGGGGGTTGAGATATGGTATTTAAAGAAGCGATTATATTATATATATCATTATTATAAGGACTTGACTAGTTTACAGAATCTGTAAGCTACAGACTGCAGCATCAAACGTTGGATGTGGTTGGATGTGGAGTGAGAAACTAAACAATAGAAGATCGGATGGTGGGATGACGGGAGATGTTTGTTACAGAATCTGTACCATAGACAGGTCCTTATTATAAAACCAATAAGCCCCCACACCCTCATAAAGAAATTGAAAAAGAGAAAAAAGCAGAAGGGCTCAACTCAACTGGCTCTCTCTCTCTCTCTCTCTCTCTCTCTCTTATTCTGTCTTTCTGCCACACATCACACCTAGCGCCAGCAGTCTCAGCATTGCAGAAGCAACAGCAGCAGTTGCAGCACTGCTCTGCTTCTCAGCACTGCAGATGAGAAAAAGCACATGAATACACATATTACTTCTATACATGTACACAGTACACATGACCACATACCCATCTCTTCTTTTTTTAAATCCTTCTTTTTTATTTCCAATTTAAACCCCATTAAAGCTTGATTTGATTTCTACCATCCCCAATTTCATAAATCATAATTATTACAAAGTAAAATAATTTTTTTTTCTTTTTTTTTTTCCTTCCCCCTAGAGTCAGTGTCTTTACTCATCACTTCCTTTTAACATTGACGAAGTTGCAGCAGCCAGCAGCACTTAAAACACTTGCCTCTAAAATGCAGTCATGAAACTCTCTCTCCTTCTCGCTCTCAAAAGCACTTGTTTTTCACAGCTTTTTCTTCTCAGCTTCCACTACAACACCATTGTAGTGTCCTAAGCATCTCTCTAAAATGGTGGGTTTGATTGATCTTAACACAACAGAAGACGACGAGAATCCGTCATCGGGATCTTTATCTCCGTCCTCTTCTTTTGCTTCTGCCTTGAGTGCTTCTGGTTTCGCTTCTGCTTCTGCTTCTGCTTCTGGGGTGTCTTTAGAGCTATGGCACGCATGTGCAGGGCCACTAATATCTCTGCCCAAGAGAGGGAGTGTGGTCGTTTACTTCCCTCAGGGACATTTGGAGCATGTCTCCGATTTTTCCGCCGCTGCTTCAGCTGCTTATGATCTCCCCCCTCATCTGTTTTGTCGGGTTGCTGATGTCAAGCTCCATGTAAGTTTTTAACTTTTTATTATTATTAGATAACTAACTACCTACCCTATTTCTAACATAAACCACTACATGTGTGTTATGTATTGTCAATTTTTAAGTTGCGCTTCTGGAGTGTTTTTTAGACAGACTAATGAGTGTTGTTTGGTTTTTGTAACTTTTGGTGTCAGCTTCAGGGCATTTGAAGTTTGAATTTTTCTTTTTCCTTCGAGGGCCCTCCATTATTGTTGCAAATTCCCCAAAAAAAAAACTATATTTTGTTCTCTTTAGGTGTCTTGATTTCGGTCTTGTTTTCTTGGTAAGATAATTGGGAGGGGGGGGGATGATTTTTGAAGTATTGTGTTTCTGTGATGTAAATATAAATTAGAAGACAATTGGAGCTAATTCTGCTATGAAAATGTCTAAACTTTTAAGTTCCATTAGTAAGTGATGGCAAGTGCTAGTTAGTTTCAATATTTTTCCTCTTTCTTTTTCCTTTCGGTATTTACTCGTCATCTGATGCTTTGTTCTCTTGTTTCTGTGTACTTTTTGCAGGCAGAGGCGGCAAGTGATGAGGTTTATGCGCAGGTCTCACTGGTTCCAGATGAGGTGAGCTGTATTCCCATTTTGTATTTTATTTGATTTTCTGTCTAAATTAGTTGTTTTTCTTTTTCCTTTTTACCTGAATGTTTGTTCTGTATAGCTAATTGAGCAGAAGGTGCGTGAAGGGAAAATTGAGGAGGATGGTGATGAGGAGAGTGTTGAGGTGGTTGCTAAGTCTTCAACACCCCACATGTTCTGCAAGACCCTCACGGCTTCTGATACTAGCACTCATGGAGGCTTCTCTGTACCTCGTCGAGCTGCAGAAGACTGCTTCCCTCCCCTGGTAACTATTGTGCATTTGCCTCCTCAAACATTCATTGACTTTACAATGGTTCAAAATGAACCATGTGTAATCAATACATTGTTCAAATACTGTAGGACTATAGTCAACAGAGGCCTTCACAGGAGCTTGTGGCAAAGGATCTCCATGGCCTGGAATGGAGGTTCCGGCACATTTACAGGGGTATGCCAAAAGTAGCAAAGTATCTTTGCCTTTAGAGATGTGTATGATGACATGTTTGTTCCAATGCTGATATTTTAAGTAATACTTTTGTTCTTGGTTTGAGCAGGGCAACCACGGAGGCATTTGCTGACTACTGGATGGAGTGCATTTGTTAATAAGAAGAAGCTTGTTTCTGGAGATGCTGTGCTTTTCCTTAGGTATTAAAGACCTTACACTGTTAAGAATACTAGCCGTTCTTTGTTATTCTAATCTGATTAATGTCACAGGGGTGAAGATGGTGAATTGAGACTTGGAATCCGAAGAGCACCTCATGTAAAAAGTGGTGCTACTTTCCCTTCTTTCTGCAGCCAACAGTCGAGTCCCAATTCTGTCACAGAGGTGGTTGATGCCATAGCTAGGAAGCGTGCTTTCAGCATTTCCTACAATCCAAGGTGTATTGCTGCTCCCTTCATTTAGCATTTTTATGTACAGAATAACAGCGTCACTTCCTGGATGTTAGTATGTGAGTCTGCCATATTCTAGAGTATATAGTGTGCTCGCATACTGGCGTCTCCCTATCTCCAGTCAATAGAAATTACTTTGATTTATACGGCGTTGCACTCTTGGATTAATGCATGTTATGGTGTTCCATTAAAAATATATATTATACAGCATAAAGTTAAACATTTTAACGGTTTCAATGGTGCTGTCATCTGCTGTTTAATTTTGTTAACTGGACAATTCCGGAACTATGCATACAACTTTATGATATTCTGCTATTTCAAACCCCAACCAGCTTTATGGTTGATCCTTCTCTATACCTTATGTCCTTTCTGCTTGGTGTACATTTCTTTGATAGACATATTCTGCTTGTAACTATATTTAACTAATTTATTTGATATCTTCTTTAGAGACTTGTTTTTTTCAATTATTTCCATTCAATATCTTAATTATTATATTAGTCCATTGTGTAGGGCCAGCGCCTCAGAGTTCATAATTCCTGTCAATAAGTTTTTGAAGAGCTTTGATCATTCTTTTGCTGTTGGAATGAGGTTCAAAATGCGTTTTGAAACAGAAGATGCAGCAGAGCGAAGGTTTAATATTTTTGAACTTGTGGCACTTAATTCAAAACACTACATTGAATCTTACTCAAGTCTTAATGACAGATACACTGGAGTGATTATGGGAGTTGGTGACATGGATCCTGTGAGATGGACTGGTTCAAAATGGAGATGCCTGTTGGTATGAATTTGTTGCAGAGCTTGTTATCTTTCACATGTTTGTGCTTTTGTATTTAATGATAGTGAATATCAACCTTAAAAATCCCATGATGAGTCCTAAGGTTGATTCGGTGTCCGTTTTCTGCCTCATCCCCCAAAGCTTTCCTACCTTGTTGGTTCATTATGATGCAGTTTTCATCTAGTTAAGTCACAAATGACTTGCTAAATGTTCTTTGATATGCTGTAAAACCTCAGCTTTATTGTTTGTAATAGATAAATCAATTTTTCTCTTCTTGAAAGTATGGAGTATATTATTTGTAGCCTTTCTCTAGTGGATGGATGTCTGTTACATTCTTCAATACCTAGTTAATAACTTACATGGTCAGAGATATAGTGTGCAAATTCTTTTCCTAGGTATCCTGTCCAGTGTCCTGCTTGGTGGTACTTATCAAGATCAGTTTTGGCCTTGATATCATTGTTGTTCTCCTTCAAATTCAATGAAATTAATTATTGTCATTGCAAAGTTTGGATTAGCTGAGTGGGGTATACAAATAATACTAGATTTACATGAAATTAATCTATCAAGGGAGTTTCTAATTTTTATTTTTTTTCATCCTTTTGGTTACTCAGACCTCAGTTCCCTTGCTTTGCATGTTTAAGATTCTAACTTGTAGTATGTGATGCATACAAATAATACTAGATTTACTAATATCAACTGTCTGTGGCTCTTTTGGCAGGTGAGATGGGATGATGTTGAGTCCAACAGGCACACCAGGGTATCTCCATGGGAAATTGAGCCATCTGGTTCTGTTTGTGGTTCCAATAACCTGATCACATCTGGTTTGAAGAGGACCAGGATTGGATTGCCTTCTGGGAAACCAGAATTTCCAGTTCCTGGTATGTCTGTGATGAGAAAATATTTTCTTGTGAGCAATGGTTTTTTTTCTTATGCATACATAATGTTCTGACTAATCATTGCATAATTGAACAGATGGAATTGGAGTGACAGACTTTGGGGAATCTTTGAGGTTCCAGAAGGTCTTGCAAGGTCAAGAAATATTGGGTTTAAACACTCTTTATGATGGTGGTGATTGTCAGAATCTGCATCCATCTGAAGTAAGGAGGGGCATTCCTGGTTCAAATGGTTCTGGGATTGCTGCTATAGGAGATGGTAGCAGAAACCTGCAGGTGAAATCTGACATTTCCTACAAAGGCATAGGCATAGGCTTTGGAGAATCATTCCGATTCCATAAGGTCTTGCAAGGTCAAGAAATATTTCCGAAGTCTCCATATGGAAGAGCCCCTACTAATAATGAGGCTCGTGGTATTGGCAGCCTTGGAATCTCTGATGGTGTTCCAGTATCTGGATCAAGAAATAGATGGTCTGCTGTGGTGCCGGGCTATAACACTCATATGAGCCCATCTGCACCGCCTGTACAAGTGTCATCACCTTCTTCGGTGTTAATGTTTCAGCTGGCAAGCAATCCAATTTCTAACTATAATCCTCCTTATAGCTTGAATGATCAGGAGAAGGAGCAACGTGTCAACTGTCAAAGCTTTTTTCATAATTCTGA
Source organism: Citrus trifoliata (assembly GCA_018350135.1). Taxonomy (NCBI): domain Eukaryota; kingdom Viridiplantae; phylum Streptophyta; class Magnoliopsida; order Sapindales; family Rutaceae; genus Citrus; species Citrus trifoliata. Next base: position 27,948,223 of record CM031385.1, on the reverse strand, counting down.
AATATATGGTGGAAAGCATGCATCATCTTCATTTCTTGACCATAGTTTCAGGGGGGGTGATCAGGAGGTCATGGATTCTATAGGTCAGTCAAATGAGCATATTTCACCACCTCTTGTAGGTCAGCCAACAGTTAGGGGCAGCCAAGATTTAGCTTCCTCGTGTAAGGGTAGCTGCAGACTCTTTGGTTTTTCATTGACTGAGGAAAGACATGTTGCCAACATAGAGGACAACGCAGCTCCAGTTGCATCTCCTTTGAATCCTAGATCTTCTTTTCTGTCTCATGTTGGACAGCAGTTCCATCCAAAGCCTCCAGTAATGTCTAATGCAACTGGAAGCAACTGTACCAATGTAAGCAACCACTGTGCTGTTAGAGACATGCTTTTTGATATTGCATTGTAGTGTTGTTCAATTGTAAGATAGAAATTGCAGGTTTGCAAGAAGGGGGTGTAGGCATGATGAGTGTAATGATGTGATTGGTTAGTTGAGCCATTGTTTTTGTGGAGTGAGGATGGAATTTGTTTGCAAGGATCGCACATTCTTGTTGGGAGGTGAAGGGGCAGTGTGGCACCAAGAGCCAATGGTCATTTTTAAACTACTAAAAAATACTACTAACATTCTTGGGTGACTATGTGGTACCAGGCTCATCAGTTGCTACTCAAATCAGTTAACATGATTATGATTACAATCAATCAGATGTTTCCAGATTGTTTGCCTTCTGATTTTATTGATAATGCATTTTTCAGAGTGTCAGACCCATCCAGTTGTGATCTCATGAAGGTTGTTGGGATTGTTTTTCAGGGAATCATGCAACATTGTCTTGGAAATTATGATATATACTAACCAAGGTGCAGAGGTAGCACCTGGGCTTGCAGAAGAAAATGCTTGTAATTGCTCTAATTATACTTGTGCTGTAGTAACTGATACAATTTAATTAGCTGGTGAGAAAACCAAGTGTAAGTATTTTTTTCAAAGAAACTTGATATCATGATTATGCTTAACTCCACTATGGAAAGCAAACAACATATGTATTGTATTAATCTATTAAGTTTCCAGTAGATGTTGTCTATTAAATCTTTGAAGATTCTGCACAATTGTATTTGTTGCTAAGCTAAATGATTTTTCTGGCTTGTTTGAAATGAACAGATCAACATCCCTGTTGTGTATCTCCATTATTAGAGTATTTTATCTCACAACCCAATGCCCTAATAAATCCAAACTCTCAAAACCATTAAGAATTGCTCTCAAAACTTTCTTAATTCTTGATTTTCTTACTCCTCCAATAGAGGCCCCCTCCATGCTCTACTCTCCCCAATTTATAGGGCAAACCAAGCCCAAAATGTCTATTTTGGTTGACTTTAAAATAATAATTTATTTGTTTTATCGATATTGGTGGGTTTTTAAATAACAATTTATTGTCATTGGTTGGCAATATTTTATTGCCGTCACTTCACTATATTTATATTGTAAATAAACTACACGATGGTTACTCTATTTAAAGGTACGGTCAATACCATATCTTTGTTTAGCTTTAGAATAACCATATTTTTCCTTTGGGTTTCAATGTAATTCTTTTTAAGTAGGTAATTTGATTATGCAATATGTTGCCTACGACTATATTTCTCCCATAATCAAAGGGGCTAATGTTACTACCTAGGGTCAGGCTATAGTGCAACTGTGATACCGTGCCACAGTTGCACCAGCCGTTGGATCCACTCAAATGAGTGGGGTCCACTTAAATAAGTGGAAATCCAACGGTTGGGTGCAACTGTGGCACGGTACCACAGTTGCACCACAGTTTAATCCCACTACCTAATTATCAAAACTAGGCCTAATAACCTAGTTCGGCTTATTAGATTCTCAAAGATTGTGTTACGCATAGCCCAATTGAAACATGTGAGGAAACATGCAGAACATTTAGTGGCAGCGCATATTCTTACAATTTAAATATAGTGAAGTGATGACAATAAAATGTTATCAACCAATTTTGACAAAATACATTATTATTTTAAAACTCACCAATTTTGATAAAATAAATAAAGTATTATTTTAAAACCAAACAAAATAAACATTTTAGGCTTAGCTTGCCCTATGAACTGGGGAGAAGAGAGCATGGAGGGGGCATCAATTGGAAGAGTAAAAAAAATAATCAAGAATTATGAGAGTATTAAAAATTCTTAATGATTTTGAGAGTTTGTGTGTATTTGGGTGTTGGGTTGTGGGACAAAATACTACAATATTTATAATTCTATTTTACTTGTAAAATACATTCTCTTATCTTTACCCGTGAATGTAGAATAAAAACTTAATCACATAAAATTGTGTCAATCGTGTAAACTTTATTCCTAATTTCACTTTAATAGTGCATTTGATTTACCATTAGTTTGCTACCAGTGATATTAGAGCCATTTTTTGGGATCAAAGTACTGTTCACATGAATAGCATATACGGCAAACGGTGTCAAAATTGACAATATAATAATATACCATTTAGAAAGCTTGTGGATAATGAATAAAAACTCTTCTTTATCTTTGAGTATGATCAATCGTTTTATCTTTTGCTTTCGCTTAGTTAATGCAATTCGAATGTCCATATCGACAACAACAGAAGGCACTGTTTTCGTTGGTTTAATAGTCTCTCTCTCTCTCTCTCTCTACATATGTACAGTATGATAAAGTCTAAGATTTAAAAACTTGAAAGCTGCCAATTCAATGGTCCTTAGGATTCAAGAGGTCGGGGCAGCAAATTCGCAAGCTTAAACTGGCAGATTGTTAAGGCGGTGGGGGCGTCAAGTCAAGTGTGAACCATAATGTGTGCGGTGTCTCCTTTAGAAATGCAGAAGCATCAAAATCAAATCAAAAGCCGTGTCTCTCATCAAAATGTGAAGAAATTTGGGCCCTATTCATTCCCATAAGAAAGAAATGAAAAACAAAAAAAAAGCTGCCCTTTTATAATTCAATAGTAATGACTAATGACATGCATTTGTATTGCATTAAAGCGAGCCACATGGCCGTGCTAACCCCGAACCTTTTATCTCCCGCGTAACGTAAGACTCAAGAACTACCATTAAATGGAAAAATTCAATTTCGTTGACCTGGTGGGTCCCCGTGGTGTTGACGTATGGTCTTTTAGTTTACTTGTCAGCACAGCACTGTAGCTTGTTCAATCAAGAGAGCACGTGAGGAATTTCTTTCTTTCTTTCTTTCTGTTTTGGCGGTTATATTTATGTACTCAAAAAAATTGAGCAAAGTTAAATTTGTCTGCACGAGTAAACGGTCAAACCGGAAAAAAGAAAAAAAAAATACCTTGTTGCCACAGAGGAGGCGGCCTTGCGGACTGGCGCTGCGACTTTCAAACTTGAACGAAGATGCTGCTAAGTAAAGAAAATAATATACAATAAGTGTCATCTTTTCCTTTGTCGTTTTATAGTGTACACATCATTGATTCCGTACGAAACTTGGAACTTTTGACCCCATATATATGTGCTCTGAGTTTGAGATCAAGGGAGTCCCTTGTCTTGTTTATTAATCGTTACATTTATACATACATATAAACAAAAGTGAAAGAAACATGGCTGGAGAGACAACAGTTGAAGAAAGATCAATTGAAGTAACGCCAACATGGGCTGTGGCAACAGTTTGCCTCATCTTGATATCCGTTTCTGTTCTTATTGAGCATTTACTTCATCTTTTAGCTAAGGTACGTACATAAATTAAATTAATTATCCAGCTTAATTTGTTATGTTATTTATATACAGCTATAGCCTTGTATATCTTCAATTCCACTGCCATGGAACTCAGTCCCTGAATTTCTTTTTCTTTTTTTTTTTTTAATTTTTTCTTTGTTGGTTTGCTTTTAGTATTTCAATAAGAAGAAGAAGAGCTCCCTCATTCAGATTCTCCACAAGATCAAATCAGGTAACAAAAATAACAGGCAAGCTCGCATGCACTTTGTGTGCATATATATATATATATATATAGCTCACTTTTCTTTATGTTAATAACTAAATTATATATGCATGTAAAAGTATAGTGTGTGTCCCTTTGTTTAGACCTGATGATGTTGGGGTTCATGTCATTGATCCTGACTGTGAGTGAAAAGCGGATTTCAAATATATGCATACCAAAGAGCATGGCCGAAACTTTTTTACCTTGCGGCACCATGGACTCGGATGATTATAGCGAGGAAGAACTCAAATGTTTGGAGCAGGTAATTAATTACCCCATGATATAATAGCATGCATGCAGCACTTTGATTGGATGGGTTGACATTAATTTGGCTTCAAAATGATATATATTTTAACGTTGTTTTTAATTTGATCACGTATGAACGTCGTAGTTATTCATTAATTTCTTGAACAGGGGAAGGTCTCTTTGTTGTCAAGGCAAGGTGTGAATCAACTTCAGTATTTGATATTTGTTCTGGCCTTTTTCCATTCTTTGTCCTGCGTTCTGACATTCAGTCTCGGCATGGCCAAGGTAATTATTAACTCCAAAAATTATATATAAGATCTAGTTAATTTCTCCGAGAAAGACAACTTATTATGTGTTAAGTAACTTATTATCTTTCCTTTAATTAATGCGATTGGGTAAGTTGGAGTACTTGTATTGATGCTGGCTATTATTTACTTTTGCCGTGAACTCTTTCCAGATGCGAAGTTGGGAATCTTGGGAAGCAGAAACGAGAACTTTAGAGTATCAATTTACAAATGGTAAGTTTTGGTTAGACCACCCCAGTCCCTCTTAGAGATACAATATTTCATTTCTTATATTTATACAGGTGTTAATGTGTGTGTGCGTGTATCTATATATGTTTTCAAATCTTTTGTGTGACCTTATTACTAGCTAAACGATTTTGATTAATCGAATATGATGAGTATTAATAACAATACGTCTATGTTAATTGCATGATGATGAAAAAGTACTTTCATTTTTCCGTTCAAATTCTCCCACCCAATTATGATTCAACCGACTTCGTTTATTAAGTATTATTGAAGGCAGATGGCACAAATTATTGACCTAAATAAATTTCTGGCTGATGGTGATGGTTGGGATTTCTTGATCGATTCCTTTTGAGCATTGATATGAAGAAAAAAAAAAAATTGTCTGGCTACGTTAAAATGACGCATGTGCTTACATTTCAGTTTAGATATTATAAAAAATTACAAAGCAACATTGTGTTTTACTCTCTGTATATTTCAAAAGCTCGCCTCTAGCTTTTGGACTTCATTGTGCCTCGATTATTCTCTTGTTTCTGAATTCCGATCACTGACTGGGCTGGACTGGACTGCATATATAACAACATTGAAGATCCACGGAGGTTCCAATTCACCCATCAAACATCATTTGGGAAGCGCCACCTGAGGTTTTGGAGTGAACACAGCAGATTACTTCGTTGGCCGGTAAGTGCTGGCTAGCATTATCTGTTAATCATGAATTATATAACCTGTGTCAGTTAACAATTTGGAGAGTACTTAACCTTTTGCAGACGAGCTTGGTTAATTTAACTAATGTCACATTTTAACTTGCAGGCATGCTTTCTGCGACAGTTTTACGCATCTGTGTCCAGAACAGATTATTTAACCCTAAGGCGTGGATTCATCACGGTATCATCCCACTACTGGTTTAAGTTATTAGAGAAAAATCAATATCAAAATCTTTGAGTAGGATTAGTTGTTTTTATTTACTATATAATATTTGATGCTTGTATTGCTCTTTCTAGGCGCATTTTGCAAAGGAAAGCCACTTTAATTTCCAAAGATACATAAATAGAGCCTTAGAAAAAGATTTTGGAATGGTAGCAGGAATGAGGTAATTAAATATCTTCTGATTATGTACTACTAGATTTCCACATTTAATATTACAGCTATAAGCAAATTCTTCACACGACAATTTCTTTTGGCAGCTGGTGGATTTGGATAATCTCAGTACTTTTCATATTCTTCAATGCACAAGGTAACACTAAAACAGAACCCAGTTGGTACGAACAAATAAATGGAATGGGATCACTTTTTATTAAGCTAGTTTGGCAGTTCTAACTCAATTTATCTATTGAATTTTTTCAGGATTTTACAATTATTTATGGCTCCCCTTTATACCTTTAGTGGTAAGAGAGAAAAAGGGAAAAAAATCAATGACAGCAAAGTTGATTACTAAGTCTTAAGAAAATTGCAACAGTTAAAGCATTATAATAAGAACATTATATATGCAGATGCTATTGGTGGTGGGAACTAAGCTGGAAGGCATTATAACTCAGATGTGCTTAGATAGCCATGGCAAATCTCAAGTCGTTATAGGACCTTTGCTTGTTAGGCCTAGTGACCATTATTTTTGGTTTAACTGGCCTAAACTGCTTCTACACTTCATACACTTGGTATTGCTTCAGGTAATTATTACTTGACCCCTTAATCTTGTAATTTAGAAGTAATCAGCAACAACCAGTTTTTCTAGATGTGTTGTGGATCATTTTTTGAGCAACAAATGATTGGGAACTAATGTTTCAAGTTATTACTTGCAGAATTCTTTTCAACTGGCATTCTTTGCATGGACTTGGGTAATGAAGCACCACCTTAAGATGTCCTGTTCAAACTGAAATTGTCAAATTGATCTATGTTAAGTTAAAATTAAGACTCTGCTCAAATTAAATTTGGTTCATCTAAATTGCAGTACAAATTTGGACTGAGATCTTGTTTCCACGAGAAAACAGAAGACATTGTCATAAAGATAGTGTTGGGAGTGGCAGTACACATGCTTTGCGGCTATGTAACGCTACCTCTCTATGCTTTGGTGACGCAGGTAATTAACCAACTTTATTTTAATTAATTAATTAATTAGTTCTAGATTATAACATTTTAATCCAATAAATGCAAAATGAATCCAGATGGGATCATCAATGAAGAATGCGGTATTCCCAGAAAGTGTGGCTCATGGACTCAAAAGATGGCGAGGCAGAGCTAGAAAAAACCTCAGGACCAATGATTATTACTCAGCGAGACCCTCATCAGTCGATGATGCCTCAGTTTCCCTGGACGCTTCGCTTTCTCTTGATGCCTCACCTTCTTTTTCCCTTCATCCTTCATACTCTGTCGACCGTGAACGTGATCCTCCACCCGATTTAAAGGACACTAAATTTGTTGCTGTTGAAATTGATGATGGACAAGTTGGCAAACAGCATAAAAAAATATGAATTCCTTCCATGGGTTTGATGTGAGCAATACAGCATCAACGTAACATATGTATACACAAACACACACACACACACACGAAGGTAGAAATTTAACAAGGCCTCAGTTTTGGTGATTCATTTATTTATCTATTTGTCCTTATTCCTACTAAATTGATGTTATCGAATGAATGATGTTGATGGCCTAGGCGGCGGCCTAAGCCTGTGAAGCAGCAGACCCGATCTCTCCGAATGCATGATTGGGCCCAGCCGGTAAAGACAGAGATAAACTCCAAACGGCGTCATTTCAGTAGTTCCAACGACAAAGAATAGACGGTGAGAAAAATATCAATGCAAAGTAAGATAGATGGTCGCAGTAGGGAATAAAGCCCTGACAACTGTATTTTTGACTGGGAAATGCATCTAACTTGGGATTTTGATCAATGTGCTTTTCATGTGGAAGAAGAAATTTCCAATCGCTTTTTTTTATTATGTCTGCTTGGGTTGAATCACATGAATCACACCTTAAGCTCATGTTGATTGCGGAAGATTAACCCTTTCGATAAAGGCATTGGAGGGGTCAAAGATTGTGGGCTGATATTCATGATATGCCCGCCAAGACATAAAGATTGTAACTCATTCATTGCTGCCCTTCACGCTAAGCGCAAACACACAAATAAGCTTTTCCTGAATGGTATGTGTGGTCGAATTGTTAATCATGATATGTTTGACAATGTTGGATAACCCAGAATTGGTATAGGCAAATTTTAACTTTTTTTAGAGGAGAATTTTGGATTACCCTCTTCATAAAATTATAATTTTTAAAAATTTTAATTTATTTTTATTTTTGTTTAAAATACGAGAGAAAATAAGGGTGGATTACTAAATTATATATATATATATATATATTCTTAACAAAAATGAAGAAGGAGTTGAGGTATTGAGAGTATTTTAAAGAATGTTGGAATAATCCGAAATTAAGCTTTTTTTTCATTATTTTTTTGTTAAGTAGGCGATTTTTGACTTGGAACTTTGATTTGTAAATAAATAGTGAAAGAAGCTTCTTTTGATGTTTATATATTATTAGAGGTTGATGATGACCAGTTCCTTACTCGGCTCCACTTTCATGCAAACTGGAGCACCGGCCGACCACTCAACTGAAAAGTCAAGAGTACACCACCCCCCAAAAACTTAGATTCTCTTGCAAATCAACTTCTTGTCGCAATCGATTTAGTAAATTAATCTAAAGTCCTTCTGTCCTAATTTCAAAGTAAACTGCTATCAATTTTTAGTCATTCTTCTTGAAGAACAAAAAAAATAAATAAATAAAAATCTAGAATCCAATTTGCAATGAATACTCTAAATTGTGACTACTCACCATTGCCGCCTCCGATCGACTCCGTTTTCTTTTCTCCATTTCTTATAACCATATCTCACCATTTCTCTCACCTACAACAAAAAACGCATTGAAATTCTTAAGTTTTGCTCTAACAAACAAGTGAACAACTACAGTCCTTTAATTTTAAAAATTAAAAGCTATACGTTCACTATCTTAGAAAGAGATTCATACATATATCCAGATGACCAGATTTTGTTAAATCTATTTATTATCAGTAATATTATATTAATTAAGGTAAATATTATGGCAGGGCCGGCTTTAGAGTCTAAGGGGCCTTAGGCGAAATTTTCTTATGAGGCATCTATTTATTTTGTAATTTCAATACTCAAAGATATATAAAAAGAATTAAAATTTATTTCATCTTTAATTTTTGAATTTCAATAATAATAAAAAAATCAAAAATTTTAAAAATAAAACCTAAAAAATAGTCAAGAAGATATTTTTTTTATTCCATTAAAACCGTTAAAAACAAACAAACAAATAATAAAAACAATATTTTTTTCAAATAGAATATTTAAAATGGTAGAGTACAAAATTTTGAAATGATGAATTGATATTCAAAAATAAAAATGGATTTTATATTTGAAGAAACTAATTATTTACATGAACCAATGAATATAATAATTTTCTTTGTAGAGAAAAGAACAATAAATTTTTTTCATTTACTAATTCTTGAGATTATAAGGTTTTTAATAGAAATTAAAAAAATACTAAAAATTAAAGATTCTAACAAATACTAAAAATCAAAAATTCTAACATTGAATAATTAAAAAAGGTAAATAATTTTTTGAAAATAATAATAATGAATCAACTAATGGTTAAATAATATATTATACTTCTTTAAAATTAAGATTTCTAAAAATAGATTTTTTATCAAAAATAACTCTTAATTTCTTAAAATACGTATTAAATTTTTTTATTAATTAAAGAATTATTAAGGAAATACTCAAAAAATGAGGCATTCTTAAAATATAAGGCCTTAGGCGACTGTCTTGTTCGCCTATACTTAAAGTCACCCCTATATTATGGTATATTAACATTGGTGCGCTTATGGTCTCTCAATCAAATAGACAAAATTCAAAAACAAAAGAGATTGTAGTAGCGAAGCCACACAATGCCCAGTCTTGGCAGCTACCCCTCTTGAGTTTGTTTTTATTCAAAAAATTCAATTTCAATTTCATCCAAATCTTAATATTTTGTTTATTTGCCCTCGTTGATTTAATAAAACACAAAAATAGGTATAAAATTACAATTATCTTGTTCATGTCATCTCAAGCTAGTACATTTTATCCCAATTAAAGAAGATATAATTATATAACTCGAGCCTGTGATTTTTCATTTATAAAACCATGAGACTTAAGCTATCCATGGTATCAAATTTTGAGATTCTAAATTTTTTTTTCCTTATTTAGAACAATGCACAGTAAATATTCTCATAAATAAACAATCTAAAAATTTGTTTATAATACAAACATTACATGGAATTATTCCGAATTAGTGCCGGTGGGGCTTCCGAGGAAACGTTACAGATGGACGGTGAGAACACGCGACTCATAATGTTCTCATGGGCGCGAATAGTAACGTCATGTTCCGCGGACCCACGTGATCGCATAATACGTCACCTTCCAATATCCATATATCTTAGTAGCGTGTAACGCGTAACGCGTAACGCGTCGCGTACCACAACAAAAAAATGTGCAATTTTTTTAGAGGGATTTAACCGGCCAAATTAATTTTAATCTCTACCGATTAATAAAATCATTTAAAAAGATTAAAAAAGATAAATTTTAAATTAATTTTTAGATAAATTTTAAATTAATTTTATTTCTATATTTTTCTTAAATTTTAAATTTAAATAAATAATTAAATAAAACTATTTAAAAATTACACTATCATAATCTAAGAGGCCCAAATATATAATTAGTAATGACAAACAATTTTCAAAACTAATGTGGAAACATCCACATTTTTTGTTCTATTTAGAATTAAGGTATTATAACTTTTAAATTACACTGCTGTGAAAAAAAATTATAACTATCAAATAAAAATTAATAATATGTAATAAATATAAATTTTAAATAATAATTTTAATAAAATTATTAAAAATATAATAATTTTTTTATTATATAAATAAAAAATTATATCAACATATTTTATAAATTATATCAATTAATATTTATCAAATATTTTAATAATTATTCAATCTCAATTTTAAACGTATTCTTTTTTTATTTTACAAGGTATTTCAAATATATTCTTAAAACCTAAGCTCATAACACGAGAGGAGTAGAGTCAAAAGATAATTATCCAGGCTATCGATCTTAATTTGTTTTAAACATATTTTATAAATTATATCAATTAATATTTATCAAATATTTTAATAATTATTCAATCTCAATTTTAAACGTATTCTTTTTTTATTTACAAGGTATTTCAAATATATTCTTAAAACCTAAGCTCAGAACACGAGAGGAGTAGAGTCAAAAGATAATTATCCAGGCTATCGATCTTAATTTGTTTTAAAAGTCCATGTCACTATGAAATGGGCCCCACTTCACTGGAATGAAGCGAGGAGAGAGAAGCTTCTCAGAGGAAAAAAAAGGGCGGAGAGAGAAGACATGCTGCACGCGTGGCTGAAAGTGAAAGGCATAGAATAATTTGGAAAACCAGTTGGATTTGACTATGTTATCCATGCCACGTGGCGAGCGGATGAAGCGAGGTGGTACGGAAGCCTGATCGTTAAGTGATGGAGAATGACGTCATGGGTGTTGTTGTGTAGTTGGTGACGTGTGTGCTTATCACCGTCCTGGAACGGCTTTGACCCCAGACCAGGCTGTTAATTTTAGAGCATCAAAGGATGATATTGTGCAATTGAAGTAACTAATGATTTAGAAATGCACAAGAAATACTAGCGTGGCATGTCAATCCCTTAACTCGGTGCATTTACTATTAATTCGATTTTTTAGAAGTTAATAGTATTGATTTATCTTATATTGTATTGTATTTTATTTTAGTTTTTATTAATTGAACATTTTTAAATGATTTTTTATGTATAAAATGTGAAACCCCTATCAACGAGTCAATTATTTTTGTTGGCAATCCACTAGGGGTTGCTATTTCTTTTTGCAGTTACCCTTGAATCGAATTAGAATTTTTATCCAGATATTAAATATTTTGTGCTATGTGCCTTTTAATGTTAATGTATAAATAAAGAAGATATAATTACTATTAAAAAGTTATTTATTTCCTATCAATTACTCATTTAAACTTTTACTAAAAAGAAGTTCACATTATGTGGAGTTCTAATCCGCTTCATAAAGGTGGCTACATCTAGGACTTTTAATTTGGACGGATTCTATTATTCTAAAACCATTCACCTTTTCATTTTCTAAAATTTGGCTTACATTTACTGGAAAAAAGAAAAAAAAAAAAAAAGAAGAGCAAAGGTCACGAGTTGAGTGTTCATTGCGACGTAGCAAATGGGAGAATCCGTCTACCAATGAGTGACGTAAAGCCACGTCACCAACAGTTCCTCTGACGTACAAGAATGCGTAACTGCCGTTGACGTTGTAGTCTTCTCCATTCCCATTTATTTATTTATTTATGTAAATGACGCATATATATATATAAATATACAATAATATGAGCTAGGTCCTGAGCACCCATTCCCACATCTTTCAGAAAAATCAATCTTTGTGCATAAATTAAACAATTCCATGCAAGAAGCAATTCCCTATCGAACATATATTCACGGCCCCGCCGTCGCCGCCGGCAACTCGTCATCGGCACGCGGTGGCGGTGTCACTGAAGAAGCGGAGACCGCTGCAAAAAGTGTGGAAAAGATGCTGGTCGAGAATGCAGTGTTGGTACTTGGGAGACCCGGGTGTTGCATGTGCCATGTCGTGAAAACGTTGCTGCTGGGGCACGGTGTGAACCCTGCGGTGTTCGAGGTGGCCGATGGTGATGAAGCAGCTGTTCTTGATGAATTGTCGAGAATTGATGTCGAAAATGGTGGTGGGATTATACAATTTCCGGCCGTTTTTGTCGGAGGGAAGTTGTTTGGTGGATTGGATCGGGTAATGGCTACACATATTTCCGGCGATTTGGTGCCTATTTTGAAAGAGGCCGGGGCTCTGTGGCTATGATCTATCCTCTGCCTCTTCCTCCATTAATTTTATCTCGATTTCCTTTCTGTCTTTGATGAATGTAGTTATGTAGACCATGTGATTCCTCTATGGATCAATATCAAGTTTTCGTGTATTAATTAATTATAAGAATTTTAGTTATTGTTAAGTTTACATTATATATGCTATTCACGTGCTTGTCATCCAGTCCTATTTCCCCCATCGGTCACCATGTGGCCACATTTAATTTCCTCTCAACTCATATAATGCCTTTTAATTCGGTGCCAAATTTATTTGGTTAATTTGATGGACGCGTATGCAAAGATGATTGTTTATTTGTGATTGAAGATAGTGGATCTGAGTAATTCGGGTCACCAAAAGCCCGTGCTTAAGTTGCCTCGACCTCTACGTCAAATACCGATGGCCTTTTTATTTAGATTTGTGTGTGTGTGTGTGTGTGTGTGTGAGCGGGCGTACAACACTTAGAAAATGAAGGCTAGATAGAGAAATTACAAACCCAAAAACTTCAACTAAAATTCAAACAGCATGGTGAGGCTTGTTAATACTCTGAAATTTGGCTTGGCCCGACAATAAGTTCTTGATTATCTTGGGAACGAGCTCCTAACTACTCGGTACGGTTGGGATACTGAGATAAACCGTTGCTCAAGAGATTGGAGTTTAAAATAATTTGATCTATAATGGAAGGTGTTGGAAAATTTTATCTGTAGTGGAAGATGTCGGGGTTGTTATTGCCAAAGACTCTCTGATGTTCAAATCAAAAATCTAAGTCTCGGACTCTCTGACGTTCAAGACAAAATTCTAAGCCTTCACAATTGAAAAGCAAGAGTAGAAGAACTAGAAGACCTCATCTTATGGACAAGGGCAATGAAATAGTTGTGACTCACATAGCTCAAGTTGTGTTCAAAATATCTAATAACATGCCGCATGGATAACTGCTCTTCAGAGTAGAGCTCCATTGTTATTATCCTAAGAAGGAGGATAACATCTCCTCGAAGTTGAGTTTCAATCTAATTACCCTGAGAAGGACGATAACTTCTGCTCGAAGTCAAGTTTCACCGTTTGCTAACGTGTAGGATTAGGTAAAAATAGAATGTCGCAAGATTAAAATGTTCAAGAAATTAGCCTAGCTAGCGTTGCATGATCTTGAACAATCCTAGAGGGGAAAAATATTAAATGTACATTTTTCAGATAATTGTTAAAAATTTTATGGAAAGAAAAAAATTGCTTTATTCATATGGATAGGATCATTACCCGCATTAGTGTATGTTATTGTCACTTGTGTGTAGACGTGGTAATTATATATCTCTATCTATTTGCGGGACAAAAAGGTTTCTGTAAAATTATTTGCCGGCCATTAGTGCTGGAAGGGTTATTGCATGAGACTTATAATGCTATTATCGAGAATTCTTATAATAATATTATCAGAAATTGCAGTGCATGTCAACCACCAGATCAAATTAGTTGCCAATCCCATTTAACTTTTTTTCTTCAATTCCAAAACGTGTATAGTTATCATCTATTCTGATGATTATTATTAATGTCGATGTTATCAATTTAGAACTAGCAATTAATTAATTTTGAGGGTTATCGCTTTGGCTTGTTACTGTATATATGGCTAAATAACAATAACATTTTAGAAATCCACATAATTTTAATTGTATGTGTGTATGAAACTAAACAAAATTTTCATCCTTTCATAGATTATCATAGCAGAAATCTTTCTTGCGCTATAATATTAAATTAACGTATTCTCTTGTACGCTAAGAAAATTGCCATTTATGAAGTAATAAGAGATGGTAACTAATGGAGAAATTCTAAAATACATTTGTTATATTACAACAAATTAATGCATGCATGGCATATGTAATTGAGTTTAATACAACCACAATTTACATGATAATTTATAAAATAAATACACACATGTCATGATATTATTTACTGTTGTATGACTGATATGGTACGATAGATATATTCTAAAATTTCTCTAACGACTGATGTTGAACCATTGAGAGAGAAAATTAATCACCACCTCCCATTAATTAAAACCATTCCACGTTTCTATGCTTCTCTCTCTGAATATATCTAATAATTAATGTATATATAGACACACACACACACACGTACACATACACACACGTGCACATACACACACATCTATCTTGCACTTGCTATCACCACCTAACGTTTTTGACCGAAATCAAATCCTTCGAACAGTGCAAGTATATACATATTCATTTTTTGTTTTAATTGAATTACCTGATTGATGCTGAACGCACACCTAATCCTCCGAGTTGCTCAATAAGCACTACCTAATAAAAAATAAACAAAATATCAAAAATTAGAGGCAAGCGGGCTGCGGGGACCAACAGATCAGCAATGGTGGTTGTGTCCATAACAATAAGTCAACGGTTAACTGTCATTACAAGATGATGATGATGAGGTAAGCCTTAGAGCATTTCCATTAATCATTGGCCATCCAATGTTTGATTACGTAACAAATTCTCAGCCATTTTAATGGGTTATTTTAATTTCATTGTTATGAAAATTAATTAGCCATTACCAACCCCATTAGCATCGTTGATACAGGATTGACTCAATTCAAGGTCGTGGATGCACTGTATATTTATTTGTTGTATGGTCTAATTCTAAATAATTTCTTTTTGAAGCAATGCCTGTGACATGTCATTGCTGATGCTGCACGTGGAGTTTTAATCACAATCTCGAATGGTGGATGGTTGGTGGCTTGGTGCGGTGCTTCTTTTCTTTTTGGTCGGTAATGGATAATTAATTAATGCCGCTTTGCCTGCCTACTTCGGATCAAGATTCTCTCATAATCTGATCATTTTTTAAGTAAATAACTCAATCACTGATTGTGTGTTAATAAATAAAAAAATAAAAGAAGTTAAATCTTACCCATACACTACTATTAGAAAAATACATGACAAAAAATCATTAAAAGTTCAGTAATGCTCAAATCAGGAGAGGATCTTGTTCCGCCTACTGCTTAGCCACACCTTTTGTTGCATTTACGATTGATTTTAGTCTCATTAATAAAAATGGATAAGACAATTGCTTACGTATCTTTCTTTCGTTAATAAAAATGGACAAGACAGACGCTTAATTATACGAAATGTTGATGTTCTTATTAAGAGGCTAAAAAATTTTATTTAGATCACCCGTTTTATTTTATATCTTAAAATAATAAAATTTTAAACATATTGATGTGCCTATACTTTTTATTTTTTATTTATTTAATTGAAATGTAATTAGAAACATACTCAAGAGCGAAGTGGAAAAATTTTAATTTTTGAATTATGGCTGACTACTAGTCCTTTCAATATTTTACATTGTTTTAGGAGGGGGGGGGGGGGGGGGGGTTGTTAGTGGAAGAACAAAAATCTTGTCGATGGGTCGCAACCAGCCTTTGAGTTCGAGGATTGGACTAGGCCTTAAATAATAACCAATTGTCTTTTGGGTTATGTCAAAAGTTGGAAGTGGCTTATTGTATAAGCTTAAGGCTTTGTTGGCTTATTGTGTGAGATCCAGCTCCAAATCTGTCCACGAGTAAAGCTTTTAAGTTTTAACACCCCTTTATAATCCTTATAACACCCCTTTAGAGGTATATTCTATAAAATACCCCAGTTTAATTGGTTAAATATAAATCTATAAATTAAAATTAAGATCTTGCTATAAAACGCTACCCTAAAAAAATATTTCTTTTTAAATTTTCATTTATAAAACATGACAAGCTAGTCTTCGCATATATATATATGTATTTGTGTGTGCGTCTATATATAATTATATATAGACACACACATTCTTATTCTAATTTTTTCTCATCTCCATTTTTATTTTTTCATATCCCAATCTACAACTCATAGTTTATTTGAACATCTTTATTCTTTTTTATTTGTTTCAAAAGTTTGGTTAATTCCACGAATCAAAATATTAGGGTGGGCAAAAAAGTCCGGGTTGGTCCAGACCTCACATATGAGGGCTTGAATAAGGCATTAAGAAAAATGCTCGGTTCATACTTAGGCCCATTATTTTTTTTAAAAAAATAAATTTATAAATTAAAATAATATAATTAAAATTGAAAAAATGACATAAAAAAAAAAAATTTAAATTCTGAATTTATAAATCAATGATAATAAAAAGGCTAAAATTATAATATGAAACTCTCTCTAATGTATTAATTAATTAAGAGAGTGGTTGAACTAGAAAATCCAGTATTAAAAAAAAATTCTAAGCTTTTATTTACTATATTTATTATTTTACTTTAAAATATTTATTTTCTTTAATTTATTTATAATTATAATAATTTATTGATTATTAACTAATTTTATATTTATAATAATTTAAAAAATAAATAAAAACCCAAATCCGGCCCAAGTGTAGCCCTCATGCTTATCTTAAATTAGGCTTGGGCCTGAACTTGAAAAGTCCGTCCAAGCTTACTTTTTGCCATCCTTACAAACAATACTCTTTTTGGCGTATATTTTGGTTGTTGAAACAAAGTGGTTTAATAATTGACTTACGAAAATTAATTTTTCGTATTTGGGACAAGCTGGGCAAATAAAACCTTGTGCATTGTATGTACTTCCCAAAGCCGGAGACAACCCTTTGAATCAGTTCTTGCATTTACATAAAATGATGAGAACACGGTATATATACAGAAAGTTTGAAAATTATTTTACGAAATTATCTTTGAAATAGATTAAATTCTCCATGTATGAACAAATACATATTTTGAAAAATATTATCATTTTACCACCTAACTTTTTCTAACATATTACTTTATTACTAAAATTTTCTGATAATAATTATTTTTTATTTAATGTTTCAATTTTTATCATTTCATCACTAAACCATTAACTCCACTAAGAAATTGTAGATGTTATAGGAGCATTTGAGGAATTTTAATATAGTCAGCCAAAAGAACTATAGTATTTACAATTTTATCAATTGATTATTATGGATAAAATAATAAATCGATAAAAATATTATATGTTTTTATGTCATTAATTTTATATTTTTTAATCTAGATTATTAAATTTTACTTATACAATTTATGAGTGAAATAGACTTTTATTATGAACTCTATTAAAATTGATGTTATCTTAATTGATTCGGTAGTAAAATATATATAAAAAAAAAACAAGTTAGATGGATTGAAACAATTGTCACAAAACTTATGAGGTAAAACGATATGCAAGGAAAATTTGGGTGGTAAAATAATAATATCTCATTTTTTTAATGAAATAAAGAAAAATCACTAATCTTAATACTGTTTTTGTTCAAATATATTTTGATGGGATTCGATGTATTAGTGTTAATAAGGTCGCACCATAACTATAATATTTATATAAAATAAAATCTTCTCTAACAATATGCCACTGAAATTAAAAAAATATATAAAATTATAACAAACTAATAATTTTATTTGAAAATTGAAAAAAATTATTATATTGTATTTACACTTTCTAAACATCAAGATATTTTTCACTTTTCTATTTTATACGTTCACATAATCAAATTCAAATCTTGACTCCTTACAAAAATATAAATCGAAAATGAAATGACTGATTCACCAAAAATCTCAAAACTATCATCATGCAATTTTGCACAGTTTTGTTTTATTTTATATTTTATTTAGAACCTTAAATAAAATTTAAAAATATGAGAAAGCCAAGTAGTAGCTTTCTTACGACGCTGTCGTTCTGACTAAGCAGCACACTCCATTTCTTCCCAATGACCAAAATATCCCCTGCTTCTTGAAGTATTGCCTTGTAACGTTATTGTTAAAATCGTAACACCAGCTTTCACTCTCTCCTTTATTTTGGGAAAAAGCCCCGTGAAACTCCGCGGCCTTACTTTCCCTCTCCAATTTTAAACTACTCCCTAGTTTCTCCATTCATTTAGAGAAACAAAAGCGAAATCAAGAAACAGAGAAATCAAAATCATAAAAGAAAATTAAACAAAGAAGAAAAACACAGGTCGCATGATGATGAAATTTTTCGGGAAAGGAAAAGACTCTTCCCCTTACAACTCGTTACAACCTAGTACTTCACCGTCATCGTCACGGTTGCCGTTAAATTCAACTTCTGTCACGGGTCCGGCGAGGCCGATTCGGCTCGTGTACTGCGATGAGAAAGGAAAGTTCCGGATGGATCCCGAAGCTGTCGCCGCGCTCCAGCTCGTCAAGGAGCCCATTGGCGTCGTTTCGGTATGCGGTCGAGCTCGCCAAGGCAAAAGCTTTATCTTGAATCAGGTAAATTTTTGTTTCTTTCGGCTATTTTCTTTATGAAATTCGCAAACTTCTGCTTTTTTTTTTTTGTTTTCCCTTGCAAAGATAGTGAAGTCTAGGGTTTTTGTGATTTTGGGATTTGGATTGTTGTAATTAGAGTGTCGGAAGTGATTTTGCTGCTTCTAGCGAGTTAAAATACAGTGATTCTTGCTGAAATTCTGTCAAGGCGATGGCTTTTTCACAGTGGTAAAAGTTTTGTAGCTTTTGGTCAGTGTGAATTGAAAGATGGAAAAATTTTGACCTAGCGAAGTTGTGGACTCTAGGGTTTGTTATTCTAGATAGAGTTGTGCAATTTTGATGTGCTTTTGCTGATGCTGGAAAGGAGAAATGTGTTGAAGGAACCCTTTTTTTAATTTTATTTTATTTATTTTCATTGTTTTGTATGCCAAGTTTGCATCTTCGTTCTTTTAGGAAATTTGAAATTAAAATGTGGTTGCTGTTCCTTCAACTTTGCTAGGGAAGACCTTTGAATTAAATTTTTTTGGCATTTGTGCTCTTGGTTATTAGAAATGAGTTTGCAGGTATCTTGGTTGTGACTTCATGTTTGTTTTTCTATTTTCCCTTGTATCTATTGAGCATAAAAATGGATTTATTATAAGTGCAGATTTGTAAATAAGAGCGAAGCTTACCATTAATGTTTTACAGCTTCTTGGGAGAAGCAGTGGATTTCAAGTAGCATCAACTCACCGTCCTTGCACGAAAGGCCTATGGTTGTGGAGTGCACCTTTGAAGAGAACTGCTCTTGATGGAACTGAGTACAACCTTTTACTATTGGATAGCGAAGGAATTGATGCTTATGATCAAACAGTTAGTTTTCTTTTGTTTTCATGATGATGAATTAATCATGACCTATTTTAACTAGTTGAAAAGAGAGTTTCCATTTCCTGATACCGACGATTGTAATGTATTGGTGGATCTGAATAATTTGGTCTATCGCCATTGTAATGCTGCTTGATTGATTTTTTTATCTATTATATCATATGATTATCTCGTTTTTACATATGTGATTATGGTATCTTAGTACTGTTTTATCTTATTGACAGGGAACTTACAGCACTCAGATATTTTCCTTAGCTGTCCTTTTATCCAGCATGTTCATTTACAACCAGGTTGGGACAATGCTTGTTAATAGCTTGATCTCTGTGGTTTGATGCAAGTTTTAGATTCATAGTTATGTAGTTCTAGTGTGTTCTATTCTCTCCCTTTGGTGGGATGTTATTGTTACTGGATCTGTGCTATACCAGCCTGCTAATGTTCTTTGTTTACATAGATGGGTGGTATAGACGAATCTGCAATTGATCGTCTTTCTCTTGTCACTCAAATGACAAAACATATTCGCGTAAGAGCATCTGGAGGAAAGACTACACCTTCTGAGCTTGGGCAGTTCTCCCCGATCTTTGTTTGGCTTCTAAGGGTAATTTCTTCTGAAAATATTATTCTTACAACTTCCTGTTTAAGAACATGTGTTCATGACTTTAGAACTTGTTGCTTACTTGGAAATACACCTTTCGAGTGGTTCTGTGATGATTATGTTCCTTAATGTCTTTCTATTTTCAGGACTTCTATTTGGACTTAGCAGAGGATAATAGGAAAATAACACCCCGTGACTACTTAGAGATTGCTTTAAGGCCAGTGCAAGGCAGTGGAAGGGATATAGCTGCAAAAAATGAGGTAAGATGTGAACTAGTTTTACTTACTTGAGGTAATTGGCGGGTAAGCAAATGAAAGAGATATTGGCATTAACTGTTGTCGGGCCCCTTGAGCATTTCTGTTTTCAGCTTTTGTTTTTTGTTTATCTCTTAGATGCTAATTGCATGCAAATAATGATTCATAGATCCGTGATTCTATCCGAGCGCTGTTTCCTGATAGAGAATGCTTTACCCTTGTGAGGCCTTTGAACAATGAGAATGAGCTCCAACGCCTTGATCAGATATCGGTTAGTACCTACTGCTGCCTAACCGCAACCTCTTCGTCTTTTTCTATGAACTTAATTCTTTTTCCGTTACTTTAATTATGTTCTGAAACATTTGGTGTTTGGTTGCAGTTGGACAGACTAAGACCTGAATTTAGAGCTGGCTTAGATGCACTGACAAAGTTTGTTTTTGAACGAACGAGGCCCAAGCAAGTTGGGGCTACAGTACTGACTGGTCCAGTTCTTATTGGCATCACTGAATCTTATCTAGATGCTATCAATAATGGTGCGGTGCCTACAATATCTTCCTCATGGCAGGTAAAGAGTTATTTTTATACTTCATTGTTTCCAGTTTATACTTTTCTCTCTTAATAACAAATCTCAATTACTTACTCTGTTTTTAATTTTTTTGTTCCTCTTCTTTTGTTCTTACATGCAATAATTTATGCAGAGTGTTGAAGAAGCTGAGTGCCGAAGAGCATATGATTCTGGTACCGAGACTTATATGTCTACTTTTGACCGTTCAAAGCCTCCTGAAGAAGTAAGTGATCTTTGCCCAAATTATTCTTGATCTTTGTCGTCTTCTAATTACAGTGCTCTTAGGTTGCATTGGGCGAAGCACATGAAGCAGCAGTTCAAAAAGCACTAGCCGTCTATAATGCTGGTGCTGTAGGGGTTGGTTTAGCAAGGAAGAAATATGAGGGCCTTCTCCAGAAATTCTTCAGGAAGGCATTTGAGGTAACACTTGTTTGCAGTACTATATCTTAGAGAAAATCATTTGCCTCTCGTAACTCAAATACAGAATTTTGGACATTTATTGAGTTTCTATGTTGGTATATCTCTCGTAATTGTATGCAATGTGTTCCTCACTGGTGAGATAAAAATTATTGGAACTTGAGTATACTGTTGCCAGTCATTGACTTATCAGGCAATTCTTATGTATGTGCTGATATTAGTTTGGGTTGGTCTATGATCCAGGATCACAAAAAGAATGTATATATGGAAGCAGATATTCGTTGTTCAAGTGCTATACAGAGCATGGAAAGGAAGCTGAGAGCAGCTTGCCATTCTTCGGATGCGAGTATAGACAATGTTGTGAAAGTAAGCATTGTCTGGTTCTCATTGTAATTTGCTTCATTACAGCACCATGTCAACACATAACACTCAATAAAATTACATAATAATTATGGTCTTCAGTTTCCTTACTACTATACATTTTGCTCGTCAACATTATGCCTTCAGAGATGTGTGCTAGTTCTTTCAATTTTTGGGCTCTCCTGTCTTAGACCAGTTTGTGAATCATGGAGAATACCTCTAATTTTTGTGCCCTGACGGTGAGGATGCACTGTTTTTGTGTCATGATGGTGAGAATGCACAGCCTTATAGTGGACTAATTGTTCATCCATTAGGCTTGTTTGGTCTGTTATCTGGGGTAATTGCTCTTGTTAATATGTTGTTTTCCTGTCGTGCAATAGTGTTTTAGAAATCTCATATCTGAACATCACAAATGGTACTTGATTACATAGTTTGTGGTTTTATTAGAATACCTTCCGTTGGATCTCATTGAGAGTGTCATGCAGGTTCTTGATGGTCTCATATCTGAGTATGAAACTTCGTGTCATGGCCCAGGGAAATGGCAGAAATTAG
The DNA here is from genome assembly GCA_018350135.1 of Citrus trifoliata. Classification (NCBI taxonomy): domain Eukaryota; kingdom Viridiplantae; phylum Streptophyta; class Magnoliopsida; order Sapindales; family Rutaceae; genus Citrus; species Citrus trifoliata. The sequence continues at coordinate 27,925,654 of CM031385.1, read as the reverse complement.
CCATGTTCTTACAGCAAAGGTTTGCACCAGCATTTTCTTCTTCTTTCCTGTTTGTTATTTGTTTCATGTTTTCTGAACTATAAAACTCTCCAGTTCGGAAGGTCCAATTCTTGACCTTGTCAAGAGGCTTATAGATCAAATTGGATCAGAGAGAAGTTCTCTCATGTTGAAGTACCGTTCAATTGAGGATAATATGAAGTTGCTTAAAAAGCAACTGGAAGATAGTGAGAGGTATAAGTCAGAATATCTGAAGCGTTATGATGATGCTATCAATGACAAGAAGAAGCTAGCTGATGACTATACAAGCCGAATAAATAATCTGCAAGGTGAAAACATTTCATTGAGAGAGAAGTCTTCTAGCTTATCAAAGACAATGGATTCTCTCAAGAATGAAATCTCAGACTGGAAAAGAAAATATGATCAAGTATTAACAAAGCAGAAAGCTATGGAAGATCAGGTATCTTCAGAAATTGAAGTTCTGAAGTCTAGGAGCACTGCTGCTGAAGCAAGGCTGGCTGCTGCCCGGGAACAAGCTTTGTCTGCTCAAGAAGAGGTGGAAGAGTGGAAAAGGAAGTACGGTGTTGCTGTTAGAGAAGCAAAAGCTGCATTAGAGAAGGCTGCAATTGTTCAGGAACGCACAAGCAAGGAAATGCAACAGAGGGAAGATGTCCTCAGGGAAGAATTTTCTAGTACTTTGGCTGAAAAGGTACTCTCTTATCTCTCTCGCTCTCTTTCTCGTGCACGAATCTCTGCAGAATTATTATGATGCTTGAGGATTAAACACAAATGAAAATAATTGTGAGCTTTCTCACTTCTGTACATGCAGGAAGAGGAAATGAAGGAAAAAGCAGCCAAGATTGAGCACGCTGAGCAGTGTTTGACAACCTTAAGATTAGAGTTGAAAGTAAGTTTCTTTGACATATATTCAAATAAGTTTTATTTATAACACATCTCTCAGACATTCACGTATTCACCAACACCTATAGCGTCTGCATTCTTGTACTTGTAAGGCCCATGGGAAGAAACTTAATCCTTGAGTTACATTATGTACTGTAAATGTAGTAGGCTGTGGTAATTTGACAAAAATATGAAACTACTGCTATTGGTACCAGATTCAAATAAAACCTTGAGGTGATTTCAACAGCCATTTTCTTTGACATGCATGTGCTGTGTGTGCATAGACCCACAGCTACATTCATGCCTTTATCTGGAGGAATTTCTCATGTTTGGACAACTGCATGTGTAGCTGACCATGATTATTTCTTTGCAGGCTGCAGAGTCAAAAATGAGGAGTTATGAAGTGGAAATTTCATCACAGAAGCTTGAAACCAAAGAGCTAAGTGAGAAGTTAGAAGCTGTTAATGCGAAGGCCCAATCCTTTGAAAGAGAAGCAAGGATAATGGAACAGGATAAGGTCTATTTGGAGCAAAAGTATAAATCTGAGTCTGAAAGATTTGAGGAAGTCCAGGAAAGGTGTAAAGTTGCTGAAAAGGAAGCAAAGAAGGCAACTGAATTGGCTGATAGGGAACGAGCTGAAGCAGCTGCAGCTCGAAAAGGAAAAAGCGAGTTTGAAAACTTAGCAATGGAAAGAATGGCTGTTATAGAGAGGATCCAGAGGCAGATAGAAAGTTTGGGGAGACAGAAAACTGATTTGACTAATGAAGTAAATAGAATACGCGAATCAGAGTTGGAAGCTCTCTCAAAAGTAGCACTACTAGAGGCAAGAGTTGAAGAAAGGGAGAAAGAAATAGAGTCACTGTTGGAATCAAATAATGAGCAGAGGGCGAGTACAGTTAGAAAGCTTGAAGATCTTTTGGAGTCTGAACGTCGATCCCGTGCTGCTGCCAATGCCATGGCAGAAAGACTCTCCCTTGAGGTACAATCTGCCCAGGCCAAACTTGATGAAATGCAGCAGGAGTTGACTAAAGCTCGTCTGAATGAAACAGCATTGGACAGTAAGCTCAGAGCTGTTTCACATGGTAAACGTGCAAGAGCAGATGACTATGAAGCAGGAGTTGGATCTGTTCAAGAAATGGACACAAATGATAAAGTATTAAGAGCAAACAAGAGGTCAAGGAGCACAACTAGCCCACTGAAGTACACCCAGCCTGAAGATGGTGGTTCAGTGTTTAGGGGTGATGACGATAATCTGAGTCAGCAATCCAATCAGGAAGATTATACAAAATTTACAGTTCAGAAACTTAAGCAAGAACTCACCAAACATAATTTTGGCGCGGAGCTGCTTCAGTTGAGGAATCCTAATAAGAAAGAGATCCTTTCCTTGTATGAGAAATGCATTCTCCAGAAGTCTTGACAACATTCTGATGGACTTGTATAGTTTGGTTGAATGTAATTTACAGGAAAGTGTAGTTGACAGATTGAGTTAGTGAGCTTAGGATTTCTGAAAATTATTCTGGTTTAACGAAGATCTTCTTTTTCTGACATAGAGAACTTTTGACGGTGTTCTGCATGTCTTCTCTTGTATTTGTCTATTGTGAGAATATTTATGCCTCATCTAATGGAGGGATTAGATATTAGACTGTGTCATCGTTATGGTTTAGACATTTTTTGTTTAGTTCCCACATCTCGTGGTGCTTCTTGGTTTTTTCTATGACAACATTGGGGTGCAAGTATTGGTACTTTTGTTCTTTTTGTCAATTGAGGACCCCCCTCATCTAAATTTCTTCTTAGGTATTTTGAGTTTGTATCTGTCTTTCTCTGCAACTTATCTGAAGATTTGATTGATTACTATAATCAGTTTTATGCGGTACTTGGTTTTCGATTTAGGAGAAACTGTGCTGGAAAAGTTGTGATTTGAGCAGGCAGTTTACTAGAGTTGTGTTTTGCAGCATCATAGAGAAGAGCTGGCATATTTATTATGCATGTTCTTCTGGTCTTCTCCGTTTATACCTCTTTCATACTGCGTTATAACAGCAAATCCACCTCCCTCGCGAAATAAAAATGAAAGATTTGCTGTTGACAAATGGCCTGAAATATTCCGGGAATTCCAATGTTGAGAAAATGTGATTGCCGTTCAAAAGCGAATATAGATTTTAAGAAAAATATTAGGGAGATTGTCAATTTCCCTCCTACAGTAATCAATATATACCATTTTTCTTTTTGTTGTTTTTATAATGGGTAAAGATCCCTCTGATAGCATAAGTTTACAACATTACCCTTATTTTTAATTTATATTTATTATAAATTAAATAAATCAGATGAATAGAAACTAAATAAAAAATTAAGCATTAAAAACAAGAAATATATGTTTTGATATGAGCAAAAAAATTAATAATAAAATTTTTTTCTTGTATTTATTTAATTTGTGAAAATATTCTTATAATAAATATATAAGAAAATTATTATAAAATGATAAAAAAATTATTATAAGAAAACTTGAATGACAAATAAAAATTTATTATAAGATAAATAATAAAATATTTTTCCTATCTATTTACATTTCATTTTAAAATATTACAAAATGTTTATTATAAGAAAATGTTCACAAAATAAATAATTACAAGAAAAAAATTTTATTATTAATTTTTTTCTCATATTAAAACATATATTTCTGATTTTTAATGCTTAATTTTTAACTTAGTTTCTATTCATGTAATGTATTTAATTTATAATAAATGTAAATAAAAGAGTAGTTAAAAATCAAGATAATATTGTAAACTTATATTATTAGGGAAGTTTTTGGTCATTATAAAAACAACGAAGAGATAAATAATATATATTAATTTCTGTAGAGAAAAAGTGGCAATCCCCCAAAATTGAGAAAGTGGCAATCCCCCAAAATATTAAGCCAGGATGGATAGCAGTGTGTATTTTGGGCCATCTAATTAAATGTTCTTTTGGTTGACTTGGCATCATATTTCTCTCCCATCGGCTGCATGCCTTCCACGGTTTCTTATTGAATTACAGCCACATTAAGCCGGCAACTGGATTCTAATTTTTTCTAATTACCCCGCCGGAAATTCCACGATACCATACATATATCGTTGTTCATGTCCAGCAGCCACGATTCGATGATGACTGAGACTTTGGTACTTTTAAGACTGAAAACTAGTGGATTAATCAGCGCCATGCACTGAACTATATAATGACATGTAATCACGTGCCATGGTTGTTTAAATGTAAATGGGCGATGGGCTATATATGTCAACGAAAATTAAATAATTTAATTGAGTATAAGAAAAGACGCAGAATAAATATAAGTTAAGAAGCATGACTCATCTAAAGTGTCCCTCGGAAGCGAAGGAAAAACAGATAATTGATGAAAATAGAGATGAAAATTGAGATCACGTTGGCAGTCGGCACAACTTTCAGGAGTCATAATCTTTCATGCATCAACGCACCACCTTCCTTGGTGGCGCGATCCCTAATAGCAAATGAGAGAGCCTTGTATATTTTCATACAATCATAATTTTCTCAAAAAGCGTACGGATGAACATTTGTAAAACAATCATGAACGTGGGAACCTGTAAACCTTCTGGTTTATGAAAATCATATTTGTACACAAGAAAAACTTCCAAGGGAGCCAAATCTTCCAAACAGCATAAGTTTTTATCTGTAATAATTAACACAGCAAGCTGTCATTCAGCTTATTCCCCATTCGGGTTCTCCTCATAAAATTATTCAATCAAACAATCTGCAATTGAATGTTTCACCAAAACAACAACAACAACAGCTAAAATGTCACCGTCATTACTACCTACCTACCACAAGCTTAATGTCCATCTCTGATCCATTTCCTGATCTCAAGATTTCTTGCTGCTTGTATCCGTGGCTAATCGAATAAACGAAGATCCATCACCTTGAACAACCAGATTGGGAATTAGCTGAGGTGAGCTTTCTCTGGTATGCATGCTCCCGTGATCGTAAGTCATATAAGGTTGATTGTAGTACTCAATAAAAGTTGATGGAGAACTCTTATGTGGTACGTGAATACTATTATGCCCACTTATCTCAAGTGAATGATCCTTGTTAATGCTTGAAGATCCACATTGTCTAGGCTGTGTTTGGTAAAAAACTTTTGAAGCAACTAATTCTCCATCTTTTTCTTCTTCATTATTGCCTAGATGGTATTGATGCATCACCCAATTTGTTTTCTCAGGTTTCCGTTGCCTGCCATAGTTGGTGTAGAGAACTAAGATCTTTTTGAACCCCTTCACTGTGCCACCAACAAAAACTGCCCTAGTCTTGCCAGTTTTGTGCCATCTTGTCTCGCTTCCATCTTCATCAGTGTGTACCTTTCTTCTTTTTCTGGTGCCTGTGGTGTATGCCTTTGAAGGTCGATGAAAGAAGTGGCGGATTTGGCCATCTTTGCTTACACCTTCATCAACAAGAAGATTATTTACATTTATGAAAAATGAGATGTATTGCTTTTTTTAGGGTTTTTTTTGGGGGGGGGGGGGGGCGGCGGGGGAATAAAAAAGGTTCAAAAGAAAAGTTTGTCTACCAGCAATTTAACACTAACTAAAAGAAACTAATGATGTGAGTATGCACATTTTTTCGATTAAAACTCCTAATTAAAAAGCTGATACATTCAACCTTTATCCAACAAAAGGTTGAAATTATTTTTAATTTTCTTTTTCAAATTTCGGAGATCAACAACACAATGACTTTAAAAAAAAAAAAACAACACAATGAAATATTTCACAAGAAAGGGATCTTTATCAAAATTTAACAGTAATTAAAAGAAACTAACTAATAATATGAGTATGTATGCATAATTTAACAGTAATAAAAAGAAAAGGACAAATTTGGTGTGTCCCTGTAAACTAATTAAAAAATTTGGAGAATCAACACCATGAAGTATTTTAAACTCTTGCATGTCAGCCATGATTTGTGGAAGAATGCGATTACATTGTAGAAAAGAAATCTCAGATGCGTACAGTCAGTCCAAGGCTTCCAAAAGAGAGCATTGATTAAGCAATTTCAAGTTAAAAATAATTACAATTTCATTTACACTATACGATTGCCACCACACATACACGAGCGCGCGCGCACACATATATAATTTTTCTCAAATGAAGACATACTCATTTTAACAATGTAAAAATATTAATATATAGATAAAAAAAAATATAGTCTCTAATATATTAAAATCTATATATTTTTTTATATATTTTTGTAGTATCTTCACTTTTACAAAGTGAGAATGTTTTCATTAAAAAAGAATTATATATATAAGATTTGTGAATGTGTATGTTATCCTAAGAATTAGAGATTAATTCTTTTAGGTAGCATTATCAATAGTTTGCATTTAAATTTTTCCTTCTTTTATAAGGGTCTTAATTTAATGATACAAGGAAAATCTTTAATTAGAAGAGAGTTAATGATCGGGAATTGGTAAATGGTAAAAAGTGAAGTGATTCATATGTGAAAGCAACTCCTAATGTGCTAGATGACCCTCATTGCAAATGAGGAATTAAGACATTTGGTAATTGAGAAATAAAATTATCTTGGTTTGGAGTTGATGAGCACATCCGTGTGCCACCTTCTAAGAGCGGTCGTCTGAAAAAGTAAAAATCATGCATATATACCCAATAGACTTGCCACCCAAAACAAGAGGAACTACTCGTTCTGAACGAATTACAATGAACCCAACAAATTAATAATAAAATTTTCAGGCGGCTACCATTCTCTAAAACTAAAACTAGTTTCACGAATTAGCGAATAAATAAATAAATTGTTAAAAGAGGAAAACCTGGTAGCTTCTCAGGATGGGTATAGCAAATTCCGTTATGGCCCTCGAGTGTAGGAATAAATTCATCAATGAGAGGATGGAGTTTACGGGAATCTAACATCACTTTGGCCTCCAAATGTTCCAGGATTTCATTATCTGTTGGATCAAACTTCACTCCCGCTGGTAGTCCCGGCAGATCATTAATTCCCGCCTATAATTAATTATTTTCACATATATATAATTTCCAGATAATTAATTTTTTTAAGAAAAAAGAAATAAATAATCAAAACTATATATATATATATATATATATCTAGTAGCAGTAGGTATGTAGAAGGGATATGTAAATAACAAAAACCTGATCCTGAAACTGAATAATATGACCACAAGAAGGGCAAGTTATTGTCCGAATCTCGTCATCAGTACTCCTGACAGCAGAAGTAGAATTCGTGGCACTACTAGTAGTTAGTTGATCAATAGCATTAGCGGCAGCAGCTCCTTCATCATCCTCAGAGCCATCAATTTTTTTGTTATTGCACCATCTCATCTCTCTTGATTTCTTCTTATTCCCATCCCAATTTGCTATTTCCCCTCTTCTCTCCTCCACTTTCTTTATGACCTAACTTATAAACACCCACAATATTTTTTTAAAAAAAAAAAACTTAATAAATAAATAAATAAAATTGACTATTAAAGAAAAAGAGTGCAAAATTAAGTTTGCTAGCAAATCTTGTCTCTTTAAAAGCACGTTTTTGGTTTTACCCAGATTATCCTTCTTGCTGATGTTTAATTTGCAAAAGGGAACTTAATCCTTCTTTTCCAAAGAGTGAAAATGAGAAACAGAGAGAGGGAAAGGTCGATCTAGAGAATTAGAGCTATAAACGAAGGGGAAGAACAAATCTGAGAAGCATGAGAAGGAGAATTGAGAGTAATAAATTAATGTTTTTTTTTTAAAATTTTATTAAAAGAAAAAAAAAAGAGTTGCCAGAAATATAATAAAAAGGGTTACTTGGACGTCAAGTTTGGTTATGCTAATGTACGTACACATGTATCAAAGAATAAATGCAGTCTTCTCTTGCGTTATTACCTTTTTAGCTGTCTCGGACTCGACCTTATGTTACAAACTCAACGATAATTAACAAGTACAACAAAGAAGATTAGCGTTATTTATATTTTAAAAGTATATATATGCACATATTTATTTATTTTAAACAAAAAAGGATAGGATAGTAGCTAGAGTGGAGATGGGGCAACCCGATTCTATTCCAAGACATTTCACCTTAGAGAGTGATAAATATTTAGGCATATATTTATATATTTAGCTGCAGTGTCAACCTAGAGTGTCCTTAAAGGTATGTAAACCAACAACAGCAACAACAACATACTATGTATACGATCCCAACCGAATATGAAAATAACTTGGTGGATTTTTTACACCTACACTTTAATTATTTGTTTGTATGTATAAAGCTATCTGCTATTAATTTTTGTTTCTTCACATAGACTTCTCATGTCAAGCCAGTAAGCTATTTATTCAACTGATCTTATTTTGTGTGTTCAGAGTATTATTCATTATTTTCAACATATTAAAAGAAAAATCTACTGAACGGGACAGTTCTTTCTCTCTCTTTTCATTATATTTTTTATTTTTAGTGGTAGAGGCATGTTCCTTTTTATTGCTTCGGCCGCACGATTCGACTATTCGGCAACTTCATTAAAATTGCTAAATAAAATTCAATCCTTTCCTTCCCCATATAAAATATGGAAAATATTTATTGCTTTCTCAGTCGGGTCTCTCTTTAATTTTTCCTTCGCCCCTAAGGATGTGTGATGTGGCTTCATATTGTAGTGACAGCGAAGATATTGGAAAACGACCACGAAGACGTGTTTGTAGAGTATCAGCAGCCCACATGTTGATGTTAATTTGTAATTTGTGGGGATTAGATAAATAATAAATAAGAATAAGCTTGGTTCGTGTCTTGAGCGTCTCAAAGAAGCCACGCAACAGAAGGCTTATGCAAGAAGCTTTGGCTTTAGAATTAACTTTAACGTATGGATTAGGGTTTTGAGACTTTGTCAAGCTGTTTCCCATTTATAGATAAGGCTGTTTCTTTCTTGCCCACACGTTCTGTCTTTTCAATTCATCTTCTTTCTGGCCTTATTCGTCTCTCTTAGCACGTTAAATAATTTGTTCGCATGATCGCGTCCTATTTTTTTCCTCTTCACTAAACAATATATTGTATTTTCCTTTTTTTTTTCTTTTAAAAAAATGATAATAAGAAGGGAATTGCCGTAAAAGATGATGGCGAATGTTGAGATAATAGTTTAAATTTTCTATGGGCGATTAATTTAAAATGGTCAAATTTTCGCGAACTAATTAATCACATTTTAAACATCGATGGCTGGTTTCCCACGCAAAGAAATCACATCAGACGCAGCTGGGAATGAAGAAGGTTATTGATTATCAATGTCAGCCGCCAATAAATGTAATGAAGAAAATCTTTTTAACAAAGTTAACCAACTTTTAAATTAAAAGATACTTATTGCACTTTTGCATGGGAATATCGACGACTTCTGAAAATATGAACTCCCAATCTTTGTAATCATACTTTTCCTAATTTGTGAGTGTCTGTTACAACCTAACTTGGTTTATCTATCGGTATCAGCGCCTTAATGGATCAAAAGCAGGTCAGAATGCACTTCAGCGTTGCTGATATTATCGAAACTGACTTTAAATACTATTAATTTAGTAATGCTACACTTTCCAATTCCTATCTTCGTCAGCATTCACCTATTAAATGATCAAATGGAGAGAGTTTTTAATTACATATTCGATTAGCTAGAAAGCAAACGAAAAAGAATTAATGGTCAGATGGTATCCAATGAGAAATTCAAGAATTAATTAACCATTTATAATCTGTGAAAATTAGCGCAGAGAAAAAAAAACCAAAAACCCAAAACCAAAAACAAAACCAAAACTCAACTCAAAGACTCTTACGCCTTTATAATATTGTGTGCTGATATATGTTTGAAAGTGAAATTGGCCTCTTTGTACAGAAGATTGCTGTCCCTTATATTTTTTTACATTTGACGGGTGGCCTAAAAACTGATTGGGCTCCAATAAACTGCCCGCTGGCCCAACTCTATGTCGGAGTGAGAGGGAGAGAGAACAAGGGCTAGGACTTCAAAGGAAACTCTATATACAGAAAGTCATTTCTACACCGAACGATTAGGTTAATAGTCTCTTGTTAAAAGAAAAAAAAATTATTTACTCTGAATTTGCACCTCGAAAGACAAAACGCACCGATTGGTAATTTGATTGTCATTTGTTTTTGAAGCACGTGTTTCTTCAGTTGCTTTATATAAAAGAGAAAGATAGTCAACGTGCACTTCAAAAGAAACTTTATATATAGAAAGTTCTTTCTACACTGAACGATTAGATCACAGAGTCTCTTGTTAAAATAAACGCCATGTTTTCTGTCTTCGTCTCTTGTTGGAATAATCAATAATTCTAAAACTGAGTTGAAATTTGAAAATCATAAAAGAAGGAAAAAGAACCTCTACTACGACAATGGTTTGCAGTTCAAAAAACGATATGAACTAGCTTCATCGAAGAATTATCATCAAAGAAATTTCAACCCTTTATGACCGTTTACGACAAAACTACTAAATAATCACGTCAAATTATCACGAAAAGGTAATACATGCAATAGATATCAGAAAATAAGGAAATTATTGTCTAAAAATAAATTTACTTTGGATGGACGCACCATCTTATGTAATGGGCAACAATTTCATTGAAACTTGTAATTTGATTGATAAGTGTGATAGGTTTTATAATTAATCTCATAAATTCTTTTTTTTTTTTTAATAATTTATGCGTATCACTAATAGAAGCTATCAAATATGTCAAATAACAGGTTCTTCGTTGGTGACACGCTAACTCAATACTCAATATGCTAAGGTATTGTGCGCCCATACAAATCTTTGTCCGCCGTCTAATCAACATGCATGATTGTCGGGCTTCATAAGAAGATCTTTACATTATTGTATATTACGCATCAATAATCCAAATTCTTTCTTTGTATACATAACTGTATATACAGTAGAGTATTGATTTACACGAGCGGTTTCGGACAAATGATTAAGAAATGACAACCCGGAAAGAAGGAAAAGAAAATAAAAATTAAGAAATTGTGTCCTTGTCGCCACCAAAAAAGATCCCCAATTCCACACGGAAACAAAGATAAAATTCACCGACCTGATAGCAATCCACCGTCCCACCCTTCCATTTCAACGTTTTCCTTTTGGCCAACTCTAAATATCATACAATTCAACCCCCGCAAAATATAAGCAAAATTTCATAATAAAAAATCAAAATGTTGACACTTTTCCAATTTCTTCATCTGGGTCTCAAGAAACAGTCTTCATCGTAAACTATCAAAAATTTTCAGACCAAATTAAGTTAATGGCAGCTTGATTTAAAAATTGGAATCAAGGATCACACACCAAATTGTTCAAAATTGTTGCCACTTGAACAATAGATGGCCTATTCTTCCTAGAATTACCAACACAGGCTAGAGCAACTTTAGCCAATCTAACGAGAGGTTTAATCTCACAAGGAATCGCAAGTCTTGGGTCCAAAAGTTCACTAAACCTCATTTCTTTAATCAAAGGCAATGCCCATTTCACAAGTAACCCTTCTTCACATCTCCTCCCACTCAGTATCTCTAACAAAACCACACCAAACCCGTAGACGTCACTTTCCCTGGTGGCGTTGCGGCCTCCTCTCTCATGCCAATAGTCGTCATCAACATAACCCACAAGTCCTCTTTTCTCTTCCGGTGCCAAAAACGATAGCCCATAATCACATACCCTTGCACAGAACTTTTCATTAAGTAATATATTTGAAGCCTTTATGCAGCCATGTATTATATTTGGTGCCACCCATTGATGCAAATACTCAAGCCCTTTTGCTGCTCCGGCCGCGATCCTCAAACGCCGGTTCCAATCCAATAAAGATGCCCCATCATTATTTTCATGCAAATAGAAATCCAAACTAGCCATATTAATAAATTCGGATACAATAATTCTCTCACCGGGTGCTTGTGAAAACCCTAGAATGGGCACTATATTAGGGTGCTGTGCTAAAGAGAGTGTTTTGATTACCGACGCGAACCCAAATCCAGCGTTGCTTAAGACTAGCCGTGGATGAATTCTTTTGACAGCAACTAGCTTTCCTGTTGATAATAAAGCTGCATAGACAGTTCCTAAGCGACCTTGACCGATGATTCTTCGATGGCTGAAGCCATCAGTAGCTGCATCAATTTCCGTTAACGGATACGCGAAGGCACAAAGCTTGATCGGAAGAGTTTCTTCAGATTCTACCGGTTTCTTTTTGCACAAGACGATGAGGACAATAGCAAGAATTATGAGAAATAGTGAAAGGATTGCTAATAAACAATCATATGCAATATGCTCAAAATGGCTCATGTTTGCGAATTTTAATTCTTGTGCAGCTAGAGGAGACTTTAATGGAGAAGAGTTTTTTTTTAGTCCATAAGGTTGAGTATAGAATCGGCAATTTTTATATATACACACCCACATATACATACATACATGATACTGATGGATATAAAGACTTCATGGTGATTAATGAAGATTGAAAGAGAAAGAGAGAGAGAGAGAGAGAGTACGTGAATGTGTAAGCATTGAAAAATAGAACATATTTGGTGAGAAAGTAAGAATTGAATCTCTTTTGTTTAATTATTTGTTAGTTGGTTAATGGTTGGCCGCCTCCAGTTGTACTTTTACAATTTGGAATTTCGGTAATGTGACAATTTCTGTTAGAAACAAATCTAGGAAATCAAATCGAAAGATGCCAAAGGGGTTTAATTTTGTCACCAAATCTTGTTTCTCAGATCATGCTTATCAAAGGCCCTTTCTTCAAAGTTTAGTAATGAATATTATAAATGCGTATATGGGTTAAAGAATCCGGTCATGTCCACAAGTTTTAAAAAAAGCATATTTGAGGTAGACAGCATGCATCATTTTAGTATATTTTAACATTATATTATAGTAATTAGACAATAATATCTACCTATAATTTCGGTTTGAATTGTAGTTAGACTGCCACATTTAATTCAAATTGGTATTCTGATAAACAATATAACTTAATTAAAGGGAGGAGAAAAAAAAAAAATTATAGATAGTTGATTAAAATATATGGGTGATTGTCAAGCCGCCGTTACATTCGGGGCATCCGTGCTATACTGGTCTTTTTAAGCACAAAAAAGGAAAATTAATCTTCACGTTAATACTTAAAAAGAATCAGTCAAATCAATATAATAAAAATGATTTAATTATAGCAGTCAAATTCAGATCTTATCAAGTTCACATCTACAAGTGTAACTAAGAAAAGATCGTTTGAAGTTTGGTGATAGTTTTGCAGGTCCCATGCAAATTCTGGGAAACGACGCTGTTTATTTGTTCGGCTATATAAGAAAGAACAAAAAAGGTTTTAGGTCCTATTGGTGAAATGTTTTGATGTTTGTTATCATGGGACCAATCCGATTTTGTGAAAATAACATGTACAAAACTATATTGATAAATCTACGGACAAATTCTTATTGTAAAAAGTAGATGATTAGTTTCCAAGAATTGTGGAATAAAATTAATAATAAGGAACAATAAAACTATACCAAGTAAAAAAAATCACTTCTGTTACCGTACATGTGGCTTTGACCCTGAGGGATTTTCTTTCAATAGGTTGGATTTGGAAGTAGAATTGACCGGTTTACACTTTTCAGTCATGACAAATGTTCAAAAAGGGACGGGGAAAAAAAAAAACTACGAGGCCCACCTAATACGAACCCAATATTACTTGGGCCAGGATGAACTAAATGGGCCGAACAACTCATTTTGGGGAGTGAAGGGGTTTGACGTTTAGAGCGGTCACAGGCTCAAAAATTCAAAATGAGATTGATTAGAGGTAGACTCATGGTAATACTACTTAATTTTCCATTCACCAATGACGAAAGGATGCATTAACCGGATCACTTGCGCAAGTCACGCAATAAATGCCAAAGGGTTAGAAAACGACGGTTGGACTTGGACATGAGAAATGAAATTAATAGGGCCGGAGACTCAGGCAGTGTGCGTGAGCACAATGACTCCACTGGAAATTAAGCTCGAGTAACTAATTGGCTCCAGCATATTGCTGACATGCATGGCCGCCAACGGTAAAAAAGTTTGTTTGCTTTTTTTTGTCAATTGTCATTCATCTCTGTGAACTGTACCGGCAGTGTCACCTCCAGGTCCACCTGAAAAATTAGAGCAATATGCATGAATATGATGTTGATGATTAATTGATTCTCATTCTAGCATTTAATGTTTATAGATATCTTCTTAATGGAATCACATGATATCCAAGAGAAATTAAAAGCTCCTTTGCAATTACTACTACTACTACTTCGAATTCGTTCTCAATGCACAATCAAGAACGTGCACTGTAATTCTTTTTATTATTAACTATTTCTTCTAATATTAAACACTAACACAAATTAATAAATGAAAGAAGATGTCCTAATTGGATAAATAAATAAATAAAGGAGAGTCATAAATGAACTATATATATATATATATATATATATATATATATATATACACACACTTGTGTGTAATCCCAGCTAAACTCATGTATACATAAGAATTTATAATTAAATGAGTTTGGGACTAAATTTAAATTTAGTTCACTTAGTCAAATTCTACGTTTATTCACATCTCTCAAATCTCATTCATACCCCCATATTAACAAGAAGAGAAAATACTTCTAAATTTAGTTTATAACAAATTTCTTCTACTTTTTAGAATATTATGAATTAATAATCAATATCATAACACTTGGATCTCAATGTATATTATAAATACATGTGCCAATTATTTATTAAATAAAAAATATCGTACCTAATTAAAGTATTATTATACTGAATGTCATATCAATTAAAATATAAATTAAATATAGATTGAAATTCAAAATATTGAATTCCCCAACATGATTAATTAACAACGTACAACTAACAAAGGGAAGAAGAAAATTCCAACCGCTAGGTCCCTCTTGCGTTAAGATACTAATGTCCTAGTCATTCTCCAAAAAGATGGTTGCATCTTCGGGACCATAAAGCACAGCGATTAGTTTTCATTTAAAACCAGGCAGCTATTTTCACATAAATGGGCAAGGGCCCGTCGAGAACCAACCCTACCTAACTACTTCAATAACGGAGTTATTAGCTATTAACCTAGATAGATATGATACTCGGGCATCGGCTTAAGTTACAACACTCGTAATTTTTATTATCAAAGTAACTTTTAATCGCTTGGCTGACACAGCAGTCAGCATAACAGAGTGTAGTCAGAGCATTCAACTCCAAACATTACAGCACGGACTTGTCTAATTTTCCAGAGATTTCCTTCAGGATTTTCACAAAAGTAGATGTATTTTTAGTACCATAGCTGTTGTTGCTAATAAAACCCACAAGATTTCCATTTTCAACAAACACCTGAGCGATGCCAATTGCCAGGCAAAAATCACCATCACTAAACAGTGTATACATAACTTTGAAGTTTGAAATAGCTACTAGCTTTGTTTTGTATTAAAAACCCTTCAAGATACTCAATTAATTACATATAAAACTACTTAATAACTCCCATTCTTCTTTTCTTTCATCCTCTTGGCCCGTCAATCTGGAAAAATTTCCCTTCTTTTATCCCATTCCCACCCACGCTGTAAAGCAAGCACCGAGTGGGTGTAATAATTGGAATGTGAGCTTATGGTACTCCTTAAACAAACCATCCTGCTTTTCAAACAAAACCTTTGATCAAAAGTTCTCAAGCTACACTTCCCTGATCAGAAGCATCTTCATGGTAATAAGGTGACAACTTCCCGTCTTTTTTACCGGTCTTGGAACGGTTCTCCGCGCCCACTTCTTGCAACAACTTCACCACCCTTCTCATTGCAGGGCGGTTGATGGGGAGAGGGCTAGTGCAGAGTAGGCCAATGTTGAGGACCTTGCATATTTCTTCCTTAAAACAGGAATCGAGTTTGGGATCAAGAACATGGTCTACTCCTTTCTGATCCAAAGTAGAGCAGACCCATTTGACCAAATCCTTCTCCCCAAACTCTGGATCGACTGGCAGTCTTCCAGTTACTAACTCAAGAATGACTACTCCGAAACTGTATATGTCACTCTTCTCGTTCACACGAAGTGTGTAGGCATATTCTGTAGCAGTTTATAGCATTCAAGGAATTAGTATAAAATTCAGCTCAGATAATATGAGCTAGATAAAGAAAACTTGGCATGTTTATAGAAAAATTTCCAACAGGATCCCAAGGTTGCATTTAATCTTACACTCGATTCAGATTCTAAAGCTGTAAGAATCCATTTAAGAATTTATCAAACTTGTCCTCTAAAGAGGTCTTTGAATCCATACAGAAGTAAACATAAATGGACTACGTAAAATTACCAATATCATCCAATCACAGATTTATTAACTCCAATTACCAGAATTCTAATGTCAAAACAAAGCTCCAGGTATTTTTATAAACATAAATTTAACAATGAGCAAAGGCAAACAACATGATTTATTCAACTATCAGAAATTCATTTAAGACAGAGAAATCGGCCAGTACTAACCTGGGGCGATGTAACCACAGGAACCAGCAATGACAGACATTGATTTAGGCTTTCCAGAGGCATCAACCACTTTGGCTACACCAAAATCGGCCACTCGTGCACCAAAATCACCATCCAACAATATATTGTTGGATTTAACATCTCGATGCACAATTGAAGGAACACAATCATGGTGCAAATACGAAAGTCCCTCAGCTGCATCAACGATTATCTTGTACCTCGTAGGCCAATCTAACAAGCCTCCTTTACAACTATGCAACAAATCACCGAGGCTACCATTTGGCATGTACTCATAGACCAAAAGTTTGCAATCCCTAGTTGTACAGCAACACCATAGCTTAACAATATTCTTGTGCCTAATCTTTCCCAAAGTCTCAACCTCAGCTTGAAACCCATCATCTTGAACTTGATCTTGGACCTGACCTTTCTCTACATCACAACCACTTTCACACTCTTTGCTCATTCCTCTCCATAGCTTCTTCACAGCAACAGCCTCTCCATTGCTAAGCACAACTTTATAAACTTTCCCAGAAGATCCACTTCCAATCACATTGTCTTCATCGAGACCATCCAAGATCTCATACTCACTAAATCCTAGTTTATGGAAAGACATCAATGTCCATTTCGACTTATCAATGGCTCTTCCATTCTTGAATTTCCTGTACTTCAAGTAAAACCAGACCAAACCAAAAACAAACACTAGCCCAGCAAGTATAAAAATAGACCTAAGAACCCACACATAACCTCTGTTTTTCTCTTCACCACGACCATCACACAAGCCTTCCAAATCTCCACACAAGCCAGGATTACCAAGAAAGCTATTCCTATACATTTCTTTCGCAAACAAAGACGGTAACTCCCCACTAAGCCTATTATTCGAAACATTCAGCAGATTTAGTTTCAAATTCTGTAACCCAACAGGGATCCTCCCAGAGAGCCGATTATTGGACAAGTCTAGGTAATTCAACACGGACAAATTCCCAATATCCTCAGGAATATTCCCATAAAATAAATTATCTGCTAAATTAAGCTCGTTTAACTTTTTCCAAGAACTAACACTACTCGGCAACTCACCAGATAAATCGTTTTCATGGAGATCAAGACTTCCCAGCTCAGCAAGATTTGTTAAACTTTCTGGCAGTGACCCAGTGAACTTATTTTCACTACCAGAGAGCACAACAAGATTTTTCAAGAAACCAATCTCTTCCGGCAATGATCCACTTAAGTTATTCTTGGAAATAATCAAAAGCGATAAATTTGCTGCACCGGCAATATTCTTCGAGATTTCTCCGGACAAAAAGTTGTCAGTAAGCTCAAGCAAGTATACGTGAGGGAGACCCCATAAAAGTGGTGGCACCTTACCGGTTAACCGATTGTACCCCAACCGTACACGTGTCAAGCTCTGGCAATGACCAAGGCCTTCCGGTAGTTGACCCGTGAAGGAGTTGTATATCATCAGCAGCTCCTCCAGCTCCCCCTTTTCGCATAAACTCGCCGGTATTTCGCCGGTAAACTGGTTGTTCGACAAGTCGACCCATCTCAACGGCGAGTTTTTACCAAGATCTCCGGGTAAGGTGCCGTTAAGGCGGTTTCTAAAAAGCCTGAGTTCGTACAAACCCGGAGAGTCAGCAATGGTAGCAGGCAAGCTCCCTTCCAAACGGTTTTCGTAAAGATTGAGACTCTCGAGTGGCAACCGAGTCAAGTCGTCAGGAATCGGCCCCGTCAAATCGTTCATTGAGGCGTCGAGGAGTCTCAGGCTCGTCAAATTAGACCACCCAGTCGGCAAGTTCCCAGTCAGGGAGTTGTTATACAGCTCAATCTGGACGACACTGGTCAACTCAGTGAGTGAACTCGGGATAGCACCAACTAAGTTGTTGAGCGCCAGGTCCAAATCAACGAGCTTAGCGAGTCTGCCGAGGGAGTCAGGAATCTCACCGACCAGGTTACACTCAGTGAGCCAGAGTATCTCGAGGTTCGTCAAATTGCCAAGCTCCGGCGGGATCCGACCTGGCAGAAACGGGTTGTAAGACAAGTTCAACATCTTGAGCGTACTAATGTTTCCTAGAAATGCGGGAATTGTCCCGTCGAGAAGATTGTAGACCAGAGAGATGACTTCAAGCTTCTGAAACCGGCTGAAACTCTCCGGAATATCTCCGGAGAAATTGTTTCCCGTTAAATCGAGAAACTTCAGATTGGGGAGGTCAGCTAAGGCCGGAGTGAGTGTGCCGGTGAGTAAGTTCTGGGAGAGGTCGAGGTGTTGGAGATTCTGACAGGCGAAGATGTCGTCGGGGAGGGTGGAGTTGATGGAGTTGTTGTAGAGAGTGAGGAAGGTGAGGTTTTCAAGTCGGCAGAGGAGGGAAGGGAAAGGGCCGGCAATGTTGGCGTTTGAGAGGTCGATAGAGGCGACGGAGTGAGAGCGTGGGTCGCACTCGACGCCGCGCCATGAACAGGGCTGTCATCCCGCGGGTTTCTGCCCCAAGAGGAGAGTGCTGAATCTGGGTCTGAGAGGCTCAGTTTGACGCGCTCGAGGTAGAGCCCTTCTTGGTTGAGCGAAAGAGAAGGGAGCGGAGACAAAAGGAAGGCAACTAAAACTAGCATCCCAGTAAGAAGTTCCATTGTTACCCTAGCTTTGTTGTTGCAGAGAGAGCTTTGGTGTTGCAGACACTGACTGCCAAACACACAAGTAGTGAGGAGCTGAGTGTGAGTTTCGGTGTCAAGTGGTAGACATATATATCATGTATGATTGAATTTTGAATATGATAGAGAGATAAATAGATATATAGATTGATGGAGTGTTGATGGTGTTAGCATGTGTTCCCCCTCTTATTACTTATTATGAATAAACAATCATTCTGCTTGTAATTATGGAAATCAACATAATAATTAATAAGTTTCTATTATTATTATTATTATTAGTAGTAGTAGTATTAGTATTCATGCCAAAAAAAAAAAAAAAAGGAAGCAAGACAAAAAAAAATTAAAAAAAAATGTTTTCTTGATGGAAGAAAGCAAAGCTTTTAATGTACAAGTTACAACAAAAAATTATATAATAGACAAAAATTTTCAGTGAGAATCAGTCAAATTAGTCCTTTATTTTAGAAATTTACAATCCAACAATACTAAACACAGTCTTATATGTACATAACTCGTGAGATTATCAGATTTATATTTATTAATTATAAGGTATGTTGGTCATATGCTAAGGGGCGCCTTTTTAACGCAACATTTAAAAATAACTGAATCTAAGAGAGAGAAGAATCAGAGGTTCGAGAAACAGGCGGGAGGGGCAAATGGGACAATAACGTCGGTCTTATCATAGGCAGGGGTTGAAAACAAGGATCTCGAGGGAGTGATTGAATTGAATCGAACGGCTGAAATTCTGCGGGCAAAATTTGTCACGTTGATACAACAGCAGTTAATTCGTTCGCGTGCTGTGGAGTGTGACCACAATACACACAACGCAAGAATAGAGCATTGCTTTGCTTCGTGCGTCGTCACCCCAACTCGAGTCACGCGTGAAGGGTGGAGAGAGAGAGAGAGAGAGAGAGAGAGAGATACTGTAAGAACTGACGGCTTTTGTCTTTTTGAGTCACGAAGCTCTTGCGTGGCATTTGCAGTGAAAAAGATTTAGATAACTTTGCCACATGGTCAATTATGATGGGTCAAAGATTGACCGATGTCGCTGCTGTTGCTGAGACAAAAGAATTGAGTTTGGTTTAGAAATTATTGCCTGTTATTTAATCTTTCATCTTCTTCCTCACTGCTCTTTAAGCATTATAATGGCAAATATATTCATGTCCGATTCGTGCTAAATGGGACAGGTAACATTTAAACAATGATCATGTACATTTGGTTTATTACCAAACAAAAACGTCACGCACAAACGTGCATGTCTTTAAGACATGAGGTGCGTTAATAGTTAATAGTTAATGCTTTACCAGACATTGCAATTTTGACGTGATTTTTATTTTTTCAATTTCGAAATTCGAATTTAATTTGAAAAAAAAAAAGTACGCGTCTACTAAACACACAATAATGAGCTGGTCTCCATCCCTTTTCTCCTTGATTCGGTAATTCTAATTAAATCCATCATATAAAAAAATTAATTTAGGTAAAATCTAAAAAGTAAGAAATTAAATTGAGAATATCCAGAACTGTCACTTCATATATCCCGGAGTATCAACCACAAAATCGACTCGAAAATCTTCATGCGAATTATCAAAAATATAATAATTTTTTTTTAAGTACAAAGGGACATAAGATTGAAGGACAAAACTACGTTACACGTTCTGTAAGGTACAGACTGCAGCATCAGCCGTTGGATGTGGTTGGATGTGGAGTGAGAAACTAAACAAAAGAAAATCGGATGGTGGGATGACGGGAGATGTTTGTTACAGAATCTGTAACATAGACAGGTCCAAGATTGAATTCTCTATTTTCTGAGGTAATCGTACGTTTCGCAAAATCACGGACAGTAGATTCGATATGTTTAAGCTCTAGTCGCGTCATTTGAAGTACGTATTGCAGAATTACTGTTTCTTTGCCACCGTATGATCGAATTAATGGCCAATATTCATTGTCTTTTGTGTAAATTATTTAAAGATAAAAAGGATTGAAACAAGTGATTTTGACGGTCCAAGACTCCAATCTTTTGGGAACCTGCGCAATTTTAATAAGTTTATAAAACATTACATAGAACGGAGGGAATTTTCAAATTTCCAATGTTTTTGAACCTCGAAGATTTTTTTTTATATCCAATTAAAATTTATTTAGATTTTGAACATATTATAAATTTTCAGAAATTTCTAATCGCCCAACATTCATTAATGGCTGTGCCCTACCTCACTTAAGTTGCATATCGAAGGCATATGGCAGATCACAAACTTAATTTAATTGAAATGAAGGATCCGCTTGTAGATCTAATGGTCCATCCTTTCTTTGTTTTTTTTTTACCAAATTTCTATAAACAGAAGACGAATAGGCCATTGGGTCTTAAATGCAGGATTCCGACTTCCAAATTGTACGTCCCTAGAAACCAAAAAAAGAAAAAGAACTTTCACAGAATTAGCCATGAAACCAACGATTTGAACCTGCGGATAGGCTGATATGGTGCAGTGGCAGTGCTACCCAAGTGTGTAAGGGTAACTTCCGAGGTCTTTCTTCTTGCATGATACATTAAACATAGCCACATATCCCAGACCAGTACCCCTACCGACCCCACAGGCTTTTAATTACGTTCTTCAGGAAATTTTCGGACCAAAAATGCAGAACTGATAGATTCCTACGAAGCTACTGCATGCCCGCAACCTCCTTTGTGCATGCTCAACAGTTGTCTGCATCCTGGTGGACTATTCGTAGTTTACCAATATTTTTATTTTAACCCCCGCAAGCGTTCATCTCTTACACACATAAATTGAATTATGATGGTGTCATGGTGATGTAATAATAATAGTACAAAATCAAATTAAAGATAAAAATTTTAGAACTAAAGACAAGAAAATAAGGGTGCATTTGGTTTTTTTTTTTTCAATTCTTTTTTCTATCTATTTTGTAGAAAAGAAAAATAGTGTGTTTTTAATGTGGTGTTCTTAAAAATATAAGACATTAGGTAGTTTGTTTTAAAAATATTATATAAAAATTAACAGGCATAACACGTTTGGTTTTTTGTTGAAAATAAAAAAAACAATGATTATTTATTTAGTAGATTTTTCCTATGAAAAGTTTTAGTTCAATAATTCATAATTAGATGCATATGGGTTTTATTTTTATTTTTTCAAATTGTCTATGATCATTATTAATTAAAAAATACAAATGAGATAGTATAGAAAATAGCATTTAATAACAATAATAAAAAAATCACATATAAAAGAAAAACAGATGTAGCATAAATTGTAAACCTAATACATATAGAATTTTTTTCATTCAAAACAATGTATTAATCTATTTACAAGTAAACGAACTCCAATTCTTATTAGAAAAATTTTAGAGACAGAAATAATTGTTTTTTTTTTTTTTTGAAACTAGAAATCTGAATGAAATTTTTGTAAAATTTTAACATAAAATAAAAAACAGTAGAAGGTTGCATTAGAGAAAGATGACCTATATATATTGATAATAAAAAAAAATTCTTAAGAATAAAAAAAATGATTAGTGCGTCCTCGAGTAGGAGACAACCTCCGACAAGTTGAGAAAGTTAAATTAATGTTCTCGACTTTTCTTTACAAACTTTATAGAATGAAAATATTTTCATTTTACTGTTATCAAACATATTCACCAGACATATTTTCTTAATTTTTATTCTTACAAAATAAAAAATAAAAAAAATCCTAAAATATTTTGTGGTGATTAATGAAAGAAACACTCGACGACAGTACATCAGAAGAAGAGGTCCTCAATATAACGCATGGAGACTCGCTGCTTTAGTTTAGTCGCTTTCAAAATCGTTTGCTGAAGCACAGTCTATCAGCAGCAGCGGACGGTGGGAATAGCAGAGAGTTTGAATTTGTACAGAGGTGGACCCCACTGGCAATATCTTTTAAATGTGTAAGGAAATTAGTTGATAAATTTGATCGCGATAGAGTTGGAGGATAGCTGAAAAGCATAAATACTTGAATGATCACAGCACCAACTTAATTTAAGACTCGTCAATTCCCTTGTGTTATCGATATTTATGGAGCTTAGTTAAAAAAAAAAAGAAAAAGAAAAGAAATTAAAATTCATACCAGAAGTTGGTGAACTAGTTAAATTAAAATGAAAACAAAACGCTGACTCTTGCATGCATTCACATTTTTATTAATTATTATGGTTGGTAAGTTAGGCCAGAAGACACATTTACAGACAATGCTTATTAATTAGATAATTGGATGCAAATGAGAATTATTGAAAATTAATGCGTACGTATGTGTAAATATCAAATCTTGTACGAATTAATTTTCATTTTTAAAAATATAGAAGATCTGTTCGTTTGTGAAGCACTTTTTTTTTTTTTCCCCCTTTTAATTTTAGGGTGAGAGCGGAATTATTACGGTAAATGTACAACGATTAAAAAAGGGTCAATTAATTTATTTTATTTTATTTTATTTTATTTTTGTGATTGCGTAATAAGATTCCTTTAAAAGAACACAAATCTATTGACTCACAGGATCTCATGTTCCAATGACAGATCCGTGGCTTCCACTTAGGATTGTTGTACGACTGTGATGACCATGCGGACGTTGATTGGAAGTCAGATTCCAGCTTGGCATGTATGGCGGCTGCCTTTTGCATTAATCACCGCGTCATCTAGAATATTTATTTATTGCAAAGGATGATTACTAAAAAAAAAAAGAGAAAGAAGCGGGACCCGGATAAAAATCATTCATCTGAAGGTGTGCCGAACAGCAATCATACGGTCCATGTTCATCCATGTGGACGGTTATATGCATCAAGTAAAAAGGAAAATTACGAGGCGGTCCACATAGGCAATGGGCCGGAATAGGCTCAAAACCTCATCACCAACATTACACGTGGCAAACATGCAGGGTGCTTTGGTTAGAAAAGTCAATGAGATCATGTCAAGTAAGCGATTATTAAAACCCAAAAAGGGGGTTTTGTTGGGGGAGAAAGAAAAGTTAATTGAAGCCGAACGGGGTTGATAAAGGTCGGAATGTCTTTGCTTAATTTGAAGAAATCAATGATAAAAAAAAAAAATGTAATTATGATTGCGTGAATTTTACCATACGAAAGCCATGATGGCCAATTAATCCGGTTGAATGTTACGTGTGAATATAAATGATGCTAATGCTACCTGTCACACTCGTGTCCTTGTTGGTGATTTTGGAGCAAAATTACAGTGTTTTTCCCTTTTCTTTCTCCTGGTTTATGCAGAAGGCATGGTAATATTGTACCAAGAAAAGTTAAAAAGAGCGTAGAAAAGGAAAATTATGGGTTATATATAGGTTATGGGTTGGTTATGACTTATGAATGATGAAACATTTATCTTGTATAAAAAAGAAAGTGAGGATATTTGAAAAAGACCCTTATTGCATACAATATTATTATTATTATTATTATTATTATTTAGGGTTAGTCCAATCACCATTTCTTTTAACAAAATTTCGTGTGAGGTAATTTAATTAAGAGGCATTGTTTGACTGCCTAAAAAATGTTCAAAATTAAAGACCCTCTTTTGTTTTTTACATCTCCCTACTTAAAATTTCTCTTGAACTACAACCACTTTTTTCATGTTTTTTTTTTTTTATATTCCCCCTACTTAAAATTTCTCCTGAACTACAACTACTTTTTTTTCACTACCACATCTAAATAGCATCCTAAACGTCTTTTGTTTTATTTTATTTTTTGGTCCAACAAGAAAAGACCAAGAATCAGCCTTCCAAATCAATGATGATTTCATTCATATTTCTGATCCAAACAATGAAAAGCACTGGTCCAACCAACTTAGCACCTCCTTAAGTCAATGATGATGCACTCTTTATCCCACACTTAAAAAACTTAACAAAACTTTAGAATACAAGAAACCTGGCTCAGTGCAACTACTGTACTTACCCATAAGGCAGCCCACAATTTTATAAAGATTTATAGCCTTACAACAGTTTAACAATTTTAGTGGAACCCTGGAGCCAAGATTTGTGGGTCCAAAAATCAAGGGTCTTTTACAAACTTTGAGGGAGGTATATGCTATGATTCATTTTAATAAGCGTAAAGCCAGTGGTGGCTCCAACCCATTTGAGTTTGTTCGTAGCCACCCTCATAATTGTCACCCTATACTTCAGTTTTTTTTTCTTTTTTTCTTTTTTTCTTTTTTTTTGTGTCTTCTCTTTCTCCCATCCCATGCCTCCATTTTCCCACCTTTCACACCTCTTTTTGAGGGAATTAAAAAGACATTTTGCAACTGTTTTGGAAAAAAATAATATTTTCTTTTATTCTTGATTGTAGCTTTCTCTTCTTTTGTTACAAACCCTTTCAAGCACTTGTGAATGATTATAGTGGTGGTAGAAAGATCTCAAAATGAATTGTTGCTGCTCTTTATATCATTAATATACATAGGAGTAATTAAATAAGAAGACCATGTTGCTCTTGTTAAATAATAAAAGTTTGTTTTATAATGTACCAAGACTGAGACAGCTTTAATTGACAAGATAATTTGACGAACTAAAATATTCTGCGCAAACTGCCTGCATCCTTTAAGACTTTCTTTTTGATGACTAGTTTGCTTTTGGATTTTGATAAGAAGCTACCCGTTACTTTGATCTGATTATTGAAAAAAAAAAAAAAGACTAATTTTTCAGTTTTATCACAAGTCGTGTTTGATGTGAAACGAGCAACAAATGACCAGCTGTAGGCTTGTCACATATGTGAATCATGATGATCAATGTATCATACAACTATCTCAATGACAGCCATGGCTTTTAAAATTAGGCATGCTTGTTATTGGAATTCTGTAATTTTTTTAAGGTATATCTCTTATAGAAAAATTTATAATTATTAAATAAAAATTAATAGTATATAATAAATATAATTTTTAAATAATAATTTTGACAAAATTAATAAAGATATAGGAGATTTTATATCATATAAGTATAAAATCAAACCAACTTAACTTTCAAACTACACCAATTAGGGTTTGTGACACATCTTAGTATAGTCCAACTTTAATTACAAATGGAGTCTTAATTTTTAAATTAAATTATTAACCATCGAGTATAAGCACCTAAATAGTAGGCGGTTAATATCAATTGTCAAGTATAAAATGGTTTTCAAATGCTTTAATTCTCTTCTTCCAAAATCAAATAGAATAGCGTCAATCGCAATATTTTTAAAAATATTTATTTAAAGAATCAACAATCCTAAGTGAATTAGAGGTAAACTTGGATTAATAGTTATCTTGCTTCTATGACAACCAAATTTTACGCCATTTCTAACAATCATTAAGACATCAAGTCCTGAGCTAGAATATCATCATTCCTTAATCTTGATGTAATCAACATTGCTATAATTAAAATTAAGGGGTAATTAACTATTTAATTCTGGGACGAGCTTGCTATCATCACTCGACACTTGGGTTATTGAAAGGGATGTCAGGGACCCAATAAACCAAATTCTTAACACCACACTATACAACAGTTATTATCCACAAAAGTGACGTTACATCTCTATGAAACTAACAAATGCTAAATCCAAATTAGAAATCAAATCGAAGAAACTGACATTGAATGCGTAACCAAACGGAGGCTGGAGCTAAAGTCTTTTCTCCCTGTGAATCTATCTCGGTAGGGCCTTGAAGTTCAAGCAAAATTATTATTATTATTATTGGTTTAATTTATTTATCAAAAGAAAGGGTCATAAAGAGCCAAAATTATAGATGGACAAGTGATTGATGGATGGATGGATGGATGGATGGCAGCTCTTTGAGATGCATTGTGTCGCTAGTGGTTGCGTTTCTGCTAATACCAACTGGCATGCATGTTCTTGATAGAAGAATCGCAAAAGAAGGGGGAGTTTTGATGGTAATGTCAAGAATCTGACGAGTGAAAAACAAGCTAATAATCTAGAACTGGGTCAGGTCATGCAATCCTCTAAGCTCAAGATTTTGGCATTTACCCAACAGGGTATCGACTTTTTCTTTCAAGTTTCAACGGTGATAAAGAAAGCACCGGAAGAATGTGGTATATATTTTTTTACCTCTTTTATGCAAGACCAGAAACAGTGTCAAGGAGAAAAGCATAACAGCATGTCATTTTCATTTGGGATAAATAATAGGGTTGTATTCTGGTCATTCTCTATTTTCTAATCTAATGTTACTTCAAACATAATGCTCTTATTTTTCGATTAAAATTTTGTGCAACTTCATCTTCACATGACATAGCGAAGTCTTTCTTACAAGGTATTAGCTAGCTTTATATGTATATTACGAAAACCCAATTATTACTAATGATATTAACAAAAATATTAATAGTGGTTAATAGGTAAACTATACGTGTGTGAGCGTGTGTGTAAACGATGCTGTTGTATGCCGACCATCGTTAAAAGTGAAATCATTGATACTTTTCTAACCAGACTCCTTGAATTGAGGGCAAAGGTCACTCTACCAATCAATCGGTGGTAAGAATTGAAATGGAATCTCATTGAAAACAAAGTTTCGGGTGTGTAATAATTATAGACAAGTAAATTTTTTTTTTTTTAATTCCTCATAATTGTTGAGGAGTCACACTCTATCAACATATTTATTCGAGCAAAAATGAGCAGCCCTCTCTTGAGCTGTCTGTGAAAGACTGGCTAAACTCTCTCTATTTTGTGACAGTTCATTATAACACCACTACGATGTTTAAATTATCTCTCTTCTCCCTGTCACAAAGAGATTAAAAAAAAAAAAAAATCTCTCTCTAGTTTTTGGCTAGGAAGAAACGTGATTGGCTTGATGAAAAGGGAACATCGTGTTTTCTATAGCAACACGTTGGTTTAATCACAGTGTTAATGTTACAGATTAGACACAAAATTGATTATACTTTGATTCCAAGTATTTGTTCTATCGCATAAGGACATTGACAATTTTGCATTATTTATCCTGGAGCTTCTTTGAAGACAAAATTACAACCTTAGGGTCCATTTTGATACTGTTATTATTTATGCAATCTTGATAACATAATTACAAGTGGAGGTGGCAATCAATAACAATCATAAAGTTTTATGCCCTGTTTTCCAATATTAATTAACAGTTTCAATAATCTAATGTTTCTGCTGATGCAATGAGCTCAGTAAATAGAAAGTCGCAACAGCCACATGCTGGGCAAATACTGTCATTTGATCGGTTGTTTTTGTTTCTTGTTTTTTTTGGGGCGGGGGGGGTGTCGGGTTGTTGGATCTAATAGCCACAAGACTATTTATAATCAAATTAAAATTGAAATCAAGAATATGATGATTGCCTAATGGCCCCCTCTCGAGAGGACTTCATTTTTCATTTTAAAATTTGTTTTGGCTTTGTAGATATGATAGCTAATTAATCCAAAATTCTAAAATAAAAAAATAGCCTTGTAGAAGAAATTTCCCTCCTCAATCTATTAGACAGCTACCAAACCATTTGGACCAGATTCCGCACACTGAGGTCTTCTCTTTCCAGGAAACAAAATTAAATTACCAAGCAAAAGAATAAAAGAATCTTCTCTTTTCTTTTTTCTTTTTTTCGTTGAAAGTTCTTTTGAGGATCCTTGAAAGTAACAAACATATCCTGTTAAATTCTTTAAGAACTCGTGTAGTAGTAAGTGTACACGCTGTAAGAACAAAAAGAAGATTTCAAAGAAAAAGAAAGTGTAATTCATATGAGCCACGAGTCTTCAATTGCTTGGATGGGGTTTCAAACTTAACCCATATTACTACACGGTTTATTACACTTGCATTTAAAGAAAGATCAAAGCGCCTTCGCCTCTCTCATGTTACATAAGATGACATAACCATCTTTGCATTTTCTGAGGCCTAATACGTAAACCAAAATTTTTATTCGTTGTGCCATAAATTATGTAACGTAAATTGACGTCTTGAAGTTATTTAATTTAATTCCTAGTTGCAGCGTTCTAGTTAAATTCAAATTAAGTTAAATAATTTTTTCAGGAATCAGCAGTTCAGCATGCAATATTCTGTCAAGGATGGTGAAAGTGGTTGGACAAACTTTATTATTCGGCCCCCATACGTCCAGCAACATTGTTAAGTGATGAAAAATATATAATAACAGAAACGCAAAATCAAATTATATATATGAAGTGTGATGGACCAAGCAAGCAGGTTTCATATATGTACATATATTCAAGCACACGCACACATACACACTAGGAAAAAGCAAATTAAAAAAGAAAAAAAAAAGTTGCATGAACAAAATGTCTAACCTTCTAGAATTTTAATATTTAAGGTTAGAATAAGCACTTGCTTTACCTAATATTACGATAGATGTCACTTTCCATTTTCTTAAATGTTGTGATTAACTGCATATCAATTCCCAGTGGAAAGTTCTTTCGGTAAGCATAGATGTTTTAATTAATGGTGACAACGTTGGATGCTTCGATAAAACACGAAGACAGAACAAATCAGTTATCATATACAAAGCTTAATAAATTCATCAACTAATTAAATCTGACGGAACCTCGAGTGGATATGGCAAGTTTACCTACTGATTAGTCAAATGATATAACGTTCGAAGATATATTAAATTTCAGAGGCGTGTAGAGTTAGAGTAGAGCAACTGGGATACTGGAGCTTCCTTTTTCTCTGAGATCATCAGCATCTTAGTCTTTTGCTGGGCGCGCGCCTACATACATGATCAATGCTAATGGCTAGCTGGTAGAAATACTAAATCTATACGTGATTCGTGTTTGTTTATCTATTACGTACCCCTACACGAGCGTATCAATACTCGATGAACACGAATTATTCCCAAATCGAATGACGAAAACGTTTTCATTTACCAGTCTGAGAATAAATGATATGGAACATTCTTTACTTGAGCATTTCATATTTGTTCCTTTATTGGTTTCTAGTGACGGTTGACAACTTTAGCATTATAATCAGTACTGGGCCTTATTACAAAGGGTTCTTGATGGAAGGGCATGGACGCATGGGCTTATGATCTCAAAATTTTCAAGAACTGTTTGGTGAAAGAGTGAGACTTCTAACACCTCTTTGAAGTGTTTATTAAACCCCTCTTCTAACACCGCTTTGACATGTTTATTAAACCCCTCTAATTAAACATACGCCCTTTAAAATTGCTCAGCTAACTGACTCGCTTCTAAATACACCCATCAGGAACTGCATGGCACCAACGTGATTCTAATTCTCTCTTTTTCTAAATAATTTTTTTATAAATAATAAAAAATTATCCTCACTTATACTCTCTCTCTCTCTCTCTCTCTATATATATATAATTTAGTCTAAAGGTACTCTTTTTCTTGCGTAATTTGCTTATCGGCATCTTTGTGTTTTGGTAGATTGCTCTTCAATTTTTTCCCCTAATGGATTCAATCGAAGTTTGAACAATTTAGATTCTAAATTTAGATCACATTCAATTAATCTTTATTATCTACTAGCGGGGAAGTCACTTGAAAGACATCTTTATAATCCTTTCTTCTTTCTTTAATCAAAAGAAAATCTAGTATTTTCAAAGGAGTAAAAAGTATTTAAAAATTTATAAGAACTCAGTAAATGTTTAGACTCTTTTCTATAAATATCTTTAAAATACAGTCCCATTGCTTTAGTTGCCGATTATTTTGGTGTTAATTTCAAGGCTTTTGAGGCACGAGTTACGAGTATTCAAATCATGTTTGTAAAATGGTGTCTTTAGAACCAATTTTTATAAACGTTGAAAGGTTGGTTTCTGTTTTTTTTCCCCTTATTTAAATAGAAGAAACCAGGTGTTTTACTATTCTATACGCCAATTCTTAAGGGTAAAAATGTCAACATATAGAATCCAAATTTTTATAAGGATTCCAGAGGGGTGTTATTAGCACCACCTTTCGGTGAAATCGAAGAACTGACCCAAAATTGGTTTAGTTTGAAATTTGAAATCATTTAGGCCCAAAACTTAATAATGAGAAAAACATGAAAGGATGAGAAGTTACTAAAAAATACCTTGAAAAAATGATATCAATCAATTTAATTATTTTAATGAGATGAGACGAGGACTCTCCAAAGCATGGGATCTGCTTCAGCTTGCATCTATGGTTCCAAGCTCAGCCGAGTAGATGATCAAATCCTGTTTAATCACAGACGCTGGTTATAGCGTGCAAGTAATTATGTTTTTATATATAAAATTTATGTAATATTTTATATTAAGGATGCTTTAGATAAAAGTAGAAACATAGTTTTATGTCTGAATATGGATTTTAGAATACTAAACTACACCCTGTACTCGTAAGTTAAATAAACGGCTTTCTTTCCGTCTCTTAAACTAGAAATACGGCGGATAAAGCAAAAGTTTATAAAAGAAATCCCACCCATTGCGTCTCAATATAAACAAGACAAGATCATACTTCACAAAACATATAGCACAGACCCGAAGGAAACAGGACACAAAAGTAATGTTATTTCCCCACGCCAAGCACAATCAGTCTCAAAGTACCAACTCTTAGAAGCTGACATTCGTAACGGTAATGGGGAGTTTTGGGGACATTTTGGTAATCCTGTCAAAACTTCCTAACTAATCTTCTGAGGAAGTTAGTGTTACACAAGTGACATAACCTAAACTCTTCCCCCCCAGTCTTTCAGGTAGAAGCTTTACTTATCCGCATTTTGGTCTCTGTTTCTTGCAAGGCAACTCTAATACACCCTTACCCTCCCTTTACTTGCACTCAAAATGCATCATCTCATTCCAGCACCAATTATAAAACATATTCAGTCCTTGGAGAACCAATTAGTACGTACAAGTCAAAGGACGATCAAAATAGAGGTTATGAAATTTTGAGAGAATCATTAAAGCTTTCACTTATGGAGATTAAGGTAGAAGCTGACTCTAATCATGTTCATGAACAAAAGCTTCCTCTCTTGCAAGATAAAGACGTTCCAGAAATTGAAAGGAAGACCCTGATACAAAGAGCCATTAGTCAGACATTCCAGAGCACAGCCCATCTGGCTAACCTCTTACCTACAGGAACAGTTCTTGCTTTCCAACTTCTGGCACCCATATTTTCAAACCAAGGTAACTGTGATCCAGTCAGCAGGTCAATGACTGCCGGACTTCTAGCCCTCTGTAGTTTGTCATGTTTTCTTATGAGTTTCACCGATAGTTTCAGAGACAAGAATGGAAACGTTTTCTATGGGTTTGCCACAATTCGGGGCTTGTGGATCATTGATGGGTCAGCCACCATTTCACCAGAATTTGCTGCTAAATACAGAATACGGTTTATCGATTTTGTGCATGCCTTCATGTCAATATTGGTATTTGCAGCTGTTGCACTATTTGATCAGAATGTGGTAAATTGTTTCTACCCATTGCCTTCACAAGAGGCTCAGGAAGTCCTCACATCATTGCCAGTAGGGATTGGTGTTATTTGTAGCATGTTGTTCATTGTGTTTCCCACCCAGCGCAACGGAATTGGCTTTCCCCTTTCTGCCAAATAAGAATTCATCTCATAAGATTGCTAATTCCATCTGTACACCATCATTTTTTCTATTCTTTTTCTCTTAGCAAATGTCTTTTGTTGAACGTATTAAATCTGACAGTAAGGTCATTTGTCTTTTAGCATGAAATTAGTGCAAGAAATAAGATAAATGCAATGTCAAAATATGACTGTAATAGGGCATACTTCAGATAAAATAAAGTACTGAAATTATTCCTGCACCATATAGGACTTGTAATCATAATAACAGCACAACATATTTATAGGTGACATATGTCTTGTGGGAAATTCAATTACATCTTTGGGACTCTAGCGGGGGAAAGTGGAAGAAAAGGAAAAGGCATGAAATAGACTTCCACTCGCGATCATTTTCCTAGTCCAATTCAAAGCAAAAATATGAAATAAGATATTACAACTCACTCCTCAGAAATTCACACCTGATGGTTGGCCCTCTCATATCTGAGTTCCAGCAGAATTAGACATATATAAGTCTTAAATGCGACTGCTGTTTGAGATCTACTATATAACATAGACTTGCTGATCAGACCATGAATCATTATATATGTGTTTGCGTGCGTGCGCGTGTGTGTAAAGAAAATTAAATAAAATTCAGCAACATTTCAAATGCAACAACAGGCTACTGGCCTTTGTGATGGATCCATTATGCTTCAAGGAGCCCACAGAATATTTCATATGATAAAAATGAGGTTTTATTTTATAGAACACCACACCACATACCTGGGACTCATACATCTTGATTTTGGATGTCTACTTCAGCTTCAACACATTTGTTCATTAGCTCAAGCAATAACAATTCAGCAGCTTGTCGCATTTTGCGCCGATCCCATAATGCAGTCATCACTGCACTCCAAGTTCCCTCATCTGGAAGACATCCATCAAGCACCAGTTCATCAACAATACGAGCAGATTTATGAATGTCACCTTTCTTACAGAAACATGTTATGAGAGAACTGTAAGTCAGGGAATCAACTGAGATGCTCCTATTTCGCATGCTTAGATACAACTGAAATGCTCGATTTGGATCTGTTTTACATAGACCTTGGACGACCGTATTATGAATCCTAATATGGAGGCTCCAAGTTAGACGATTTGGTATAATTCCCCCAAGAACCATTTCATCGAGGAAGTTTGCAGCCTCCTGATACTTGCCCATATCACAGAAACAACTAATGATCTTTCCATACAACCCAGCATCTGGTTTCAAGCCCTGAAGCTTCATTCTATCAAGAATCTCCACAGCTTCTTGGAGCTTCCCTTCTTTACAGAGACCATTCAATAGAGTACTATAAGTTACAATATTGGGTCTATGGCGTTTGCTAATCATCATCTGTAGTAGCTCCATGGCTTGTGAAGAACAGCCACCCTTGCACAGACCATCCATTAAAGAACTGTAGGTAAATACATTTGGCTCAACGCCTTTGCTTCTCATCTCTTCAAACAATCTCATAGCTTCCTCCACACTTTTAGACTGGCACAAACCATTTATCAAAGATGTGTAAGTAACAACCGTTGGTGAACAAGCTTTTGTCTCCATCTCCTTGAATAACTCCTTTGCTTCATAAATCTTTCCCAATCTACACAACCCATTGATCAAAGTACCATAGGTATAGGAATCTGGAGTGTACCCACGATTTGGCATCTCACGAAATATCTTAAAAGCAGCGTCCATCGTCCCACTGTTCTTACACAGAGCTTTGATCAAAACATTAAGGGAAGCAACACAAGGTTGAATACCAATTTCTCTCATTAGCCTATAAAACCTAAACGCAAGCTTTAACTGGTTCTCCTCAACGAGAATTGCAAGCACTGTAATGTAAGACTTGGGGGTAGGTTCACAGCCAAATTCCCTCATTTTATCAAAAACCCTCATGGCATCCAACGGTCTATGAACACGGCCGTAGCCTCTACAAATGGAGAGGAATATATCTTCTGTGATATCACATTTTTCCTTGTTCACTCTATCAAGGAGATCCTCGGCTGGCCTAAACTGGTTAGCAGATACTAATTTGGAGATCATGAGAGAAAACGTGGAGTTATCATGCCTAAAACCATTAGCATACTCGGCTGTCGCTGAGTCAAATATCACAAGGGCCTTGTTTACATCCTTTTCAGCTCGTATCAGCTGCAATACTTGGGCAGACGTGATCTTTGTGGACCATTTGAACATAGTCTTCACACCCATTACCGCAAACGAAGTTGAGAATCGATTAAAAGCAAAAACTTGATCCACAAAAATTAACAACCCCTCGTAAACTTCCTTTACGCATTCTATCGAACGACTAGTGTGCACCAAATTGGCAGAGGTTCTAAGGAGCTGAAAGCAAGGAGTAGCTCAACATAATGGCAACAGCTGGGACAAGGAAAGGAAGTATATCTATTCAATCTTTATGTTAGCCGCAGAAACTGATGCTAAGAAAGAGCCAAGTGAAGGAGAGTGTAGACTGTAGAATAATATAATAATAACGGATTTGAAACTCCGCGGCATCACATCAGTCTCTAAATATTGAGACTTACGATTCTCATACCCTCACGCTTATAATCGCATGGGTGGAAAAGGAAATGAAAAATAGGCATTAGGGTAAGTTGTTTATTTGATTTATAATAATAAGTTTTGAGTTGAAATTTTATTGATGTATTTATTTTTTTAAATTAAAATCGGAATAAGTTAGAATGTAAGAAATTATTAAAAAGTATTTAATGAATTATTATTATAATTATAATTTTATATTTTAATTATAGTGATTATTTATTCAAAAATTATTATTATTATTAATTATTGTGAATAATATATTAATTATAATTTTTAATTAATAATAATGAAATACTAATTAATTATATTAATTATTCTTATAAAAATATATTAATTATTGTGATTATTTAGTCAAAAACTATAATTATTAATACATTATTGTTAATAATATATTAATATATTAATTAATAGTAATAATTATTATAATAGTATATTAACTAATTAATAATAATAGTATATGAATTAATTAAAATAATTATATTAATCATTATTAAAATTATATATTAATTGATTAATTATAATTATCAATATATTATTGTTAATAATATACTAATATATTAATTAATAGTAACAATTATATTGATTAATTAATAATAATAAAAATATATTAATTATTGTGATTATTTATCAAAAATTATAATTATTAATAATTATTGTTAATAATATATTAATATATTAATTAATATAATAATTAATTAACTAATAATATATTATATAAATTAATTATAATCATAATATATTAATTATTGTGATTATTTATTCAAAAACTATAATTATTAATAATATATTAATTAATTATAAATGAGGACAATATTGACATTTTTAATTTTAAGAAGAGTAAAATAGTCATTCCTGAGAATGAGAGGCCATTCCCACCTCTCATTGGGAATGAATCTCTCATTTCTCATTTCAAATTGTGGTGGGCCTCATGAATTCGATTTTGATTTCTAACTTTATTTTACGAAGTAAATGTCGTCAATCATTTTAATTTTGATTATAATTCCCTAATTTAAGAAGTAAAGCATCATCAATGGATTCACACCAATAGACTATGACCATTTAACTCAATTAAAACCAACCTTATTTGGGCCCAAATGTAGGTCCAGTTGTATGCCCGTATCTACAAATAATATCACAACTCGATCAAATCCTCCATAATGGATTAGGAAACTGTTTT
This sequence comes from Citrus trifoliata, assembly GCA_018350135.1. Classification (NCBI taxonomy): domain Eukaryota; kingdom Viridiplantae; phylum Streptophyta; class Magnoliopsida; order Sapindales; family Rutaceae; genus Citrus; species Citrus trifoliata. Next base: position 27,889,443 of record CM031385.1, on the reverse strand, counting down.
TGATCCTATGCTCGATGTAATTTTCTTTTTTCCCCTTTGATACTTTGATGCAAATATGTTTATCTATTGGCTCAAGATGATATTTTTCCTTAATTCCGTCCAGCAAAACTACAAAAAAAAGAAAAATAATGGGAACCATAACTTTGTTTTTTATTATTATTATTTAAATAAAAAGCCCTAAATTTGATTAATATGAGAGTTGTCGTTATCATTCCTTACATGTGTTAACTCTCCTACCTCAATTCGAAGGAAAGATGCATCCAACAACTTGTCGTGATATTCATTTTCCAAACCCCTTGGGACTAAAAGGTGATTAGCTCACGGAGGGCAAGGCACTCGGTTTTTTTTTTTTTTTTATAATAAATTAATTAACTATTTGCTGAATAAGGTTCTTGCAGATTTGTAAGGAAACAGTAGACGATATAATTATGAAAAAGTAATACATTAACACAATTAACAAAATATAAATATATATAACCCCAATGAATTATTATTTAAATTTTATGATTAATGTCGGAAAACCTAGGGGGTAAGGATTTGAGAATTGACTATAGTATTGAGAATATATATATATATATATAATTCTAATATTCATAATTACACTTATGTGCGTTTGATATTAAAGTTGAGTAATTATAATATTAAAATATTTAATAAATATTAATTATTAAAATTTATAATGAAAATTCATACTATTTTTATCAAAATTTTATTTAAAAATTATATTTATTACACACTATTAATTTTTATTTTATAATTATAATTTTTTTAATAACCACTCCATCTTAAAAATTATAATAATCAATGTTAAACAATACCTTAAGTAACTCACCTCAACACCTCAATACGAAATCATATAAAACTCACCATCCGTTTCCATCCCCTTCTCGGGTTAGCTTAGCTCTCATCTCACGGCAAAAATGATAAGGATTTGGAAAACAGGGCCAGACACCTCGATTGGACAAGACAAGCCCTCCCTCTTCGGCCTCTCATCGAGGATAAGATGGCCCCACATATCCTCTTCTTCCAATATTTCACCACCCTTACAAAAATACACCCCGTTTCATCTGCACCTCAATCTACTATATCATCCTTACCTCAACTACCCCACACCGTTCATCATCCCTTGAGTGAGTCATCAACATTTGATAAAGAAATCAGGTAAGTCGATGCAGTTTAATAGTGTTTTAACCGAACTAGGAATCATGAATAGTCAACGAAGACAAAAAATGAAATTTACCGCTAAAAATAACAGTTCACGTGCTCCACCCCGCGCAAGATATCTTCCTGGGAGCACATTTGTTTCCTTCTCTCTCGTTAAGAGCTCACACAGGCTACGAAAACCACATTTGTTTCTCTCTCAAAAGTAGCCACAGCGGTGACACGATGGAGTCGCGAGTGCTGTCCCGCGCCACTACCGCCACCACCATTTCAAGCCTCCGAAGATCGCCGCTTGAGAACCACCAAATCGTCAGCTTCGTCTCGTTGAAGCCGATTGGAGCCGTTGGTGAAGGCGGGAATGTCATTTGGGGAAGACAGCTACGTCCTGCTCTGCTCCTCGAGATCTCCAATGCTCCGGCTGGTCTTTTCGCCGGAAAGAAGAAGATTCTCCGTCCAATCCTCGCCACCGCTTCTTCTCCTGCCGAAGGAAGCGATTCCGCCGGGTGAGGTCCGTCTCCTCCGTTCTGACTTGGTCAACTCGTGTTTGCTAACTCAGTACTAATTCGTTTTTTTTTTTCTCTCTGACTTGGTGGTGATTGCAGAGAAGCTGCTCCGGTCGGATTCTTTGACAGGTATCCGGCCCTCGTGACCGGGTTCTTCTTCTTCATGTGGTAAGTCACGTGACCTCTTTAACCGTTCTAACTGTCAAATCGTCTGCAAGTCAGAAAGTTCTGTAAACTTGCGGCGGGAGATGACGGAACTGTCCTTTTTGCAGGTACTTCCTGAACGTGATATTCAACATTCTTAACAAGAGGATTTACAATTACTTCCCATATCCTTAGTGAGTTCGCTTCGTTGGGTTCACACTTCCGATTTGATTTTGTTTGACGATGTGAATTATATCAAAAACCCTTTTCCGTTTTACTTATGAAAGTTTGTTCTGTGCAGTTTTGTGTCCGTTATACATTTGTTGGTTGGGGTGGTTTACTGTTTGGTGAGCTGGGCTGTGGGCCTTCCCAAGCGAGCTGTAAGTGGACCTATTAAAGCCCACTAATTTGTGCTAATTGATCACTAGTATTTCATTGAGATCGATTTCTTTGATTTTCGGTAGACTTTCCATTTGCCACTTGCCATATTCACAGTGTTTGACGATGTATGAACTGCTGCTGGTTCGATTCGATTCATATGAATGAATTAATTAATATTTGCTTAGCCACGTGGTGTTTGTGTATTTCTTCTTGCATTACCAAGGTCATTGGAAATTATTTTGATTTTGAGAGTTTTATTGATTACGTATCACATTCATGATTAAAAAATTAATAAAAATGTAAATATTTAAACATGTCTTGATCACACATTACAGTAGCTGTGCATCAGCCCATGTGTAGCATGCTTTCTGGAAGCTTAAGAGGAATTTAAATACTTTTGAATGCCGAGCTTGGAAAACAATTGCAGGTAGAAACTGATTGATGATGTCAGACATATGTTTGATTTAAAAGACTGATATTATTATTATGTTGAGTCATAAATTAATAATCTTTATTGCAACGTTGAGTTCTCAATTGTCTCATTGCGATTTTCTCCCAGAAATGTGTACTCATAATATCACATAACTGTATTTTTTGTGTAGCCTATTGATTCAAAACTCCTGAAGGTCTTAATCCCTGTTGCTGTGTGTCATGCATTGGGCCATGTTACCAGCAACGTGTCTTTTGCAGCAGTTGCTGTCTCCTTTACCCATACCATCAAAGGTGAAATTTGGCATTATGCGGATCAAGGGGAAAATCATTTTATACTATCAATGTCTCTTCTTCTATACACTTCACAACTGAATCTGTTTTTTGTATATTGGTTTTATTTCTTTTCAGCTCTTGAGCCCTTCTTCAACGCTGCTGCTTCACAATTCATTCTAGGCCAACAGTTACCTCTGACTCTGTGGCTGTCTCTTGCTCCTGTGGTCATTGGTAGGCTCTCTATCTCTTTCCAGTACGGTGGCCTTTTTCTTTTTCATTAAATTCAATAGGAAGCTAGGATTTTATGCATAATGTGACTGTGTCTGATTACTGATCGTTGCAGGAGTGTCAATGGCATCATTGACTGAGCTGTCGTTCAATTGGACGGGCTTCATTAGTGCTATGATTTCCAACATATCGTTTACTTACAGGAGTATCTACTCCAAGAAAGCCATGGTGATTTTTTATGAAACTCTTTGTTGTTCTTCATGCAAAGCTGCTGCTAATGGACTTTAAAAATAATCTCCTTTTCACAAATCACGATTGCTCATTCTTATGCAGACTGATATGGACAGTACTAATATTTATGCCTATATTTCCATCATTGCGCTCTTTGTCTGTATTCCACCAGCCATCATTGTGAGTAAAAGGAAACTTTCAGACCATTCATGATTCCTGCCCTAAATTTATCCTTTATCATTATCTGTTTTGTTTTTGTTCATCATTATCTCCATTGATTTTGATTTTATAGGTTGAGGGACCTCAACTGATTAAGCATGGCTTAAGTGATGCAATTTCCAAAGTGGGCATGGTCAAGTTCATTTCAGATCTTTTTTGGGTGGGGATGTTTTACCACCTCTACAATCAGGTATGCATCTTGTTGGCTTGCTGCAATGTGTGATTTGTATAAATTAAGTTAGTTCCTTGTTCAATCTATGAATCATTTTGTTTAGTGTTTCTTCCAGCATTTAGTTTAATATTATTCAATTAGTCTTTTCTACTTGTCCCTACTGCTATGACTGTTTAGTAAAAAATATATCATAATTTGGTGTTTGTGATGAAAATAATAATAAAATAAATAAATAAATAAGATTTCCCTTTGGAATTTCAGTTGGCTACCAACACCTTGGAGAGGGTTGCACCTCTTACTCATGCAGTTGGCAATGTGCTGAAACGTGTGTTTGTGATTGGGTTCTCAATCCTGGCCTTTGGTAAGTCTATGACTTCAAATTGATTTCATCATTTCTTTTCCTTATCACATATAAGTATTTCGTATTTAATTCTTAGTACTAGTACTCATTTGAGATGTAATATTTAATCAATTTGTTCATTGCAGGCAACAAGATCTCAACCCAAACTGGTATTGGAACAGTCATTGCAATTGCTGGAGTGGCAGCCTACTCTTACATCAAGGCCCAAATGGAAGAAGAGAAACGAGTGAGTATCATTCTATTCTATAACCACCACACTGACACACACACACACACACACATATAGCCACTAGAATTCACATGGAGTTGAGTCCCAAAATATCTGAATCTATGCCCATTTTCTGAAAATTCCGCCAATCTGATAAAGTGTTATCAGCTTTAGCTCTCTAATTCCTAGGTGTACAAATTATAAATGTGGGTGACTAGAAACTAAGATAAAAGCAGTCCATTTTCTTTATTTTCTTTCAACAAAGAGAGCGAGGGGAGCTGAAGTTGATCAGCAAATTGCTGTGCTCTATTTCATTGTGTTCCCAAAATACACTCAAAGAGTAATATCTTTATAATTATTATTATTTTTCTGAAAGGAAAATAATAGTGTTATAAATCTTACATGCCAATTTACTTGCAAGTCATATATTTTCCAAAACACACTCAAGACACCTATGATATATATATATATATATATATTTATTTTATTTGAAAGGAGGAAATCTTTTCTGAAGTTTTTTTGTACACTTCAAGCGTTTGTTGGGACTTACGCTGGAGATTTTAGCATTAATGCGAAGTTCTTTTCTTCCTTTCTTTTTGCAGCAAATGAAAGCAGCATGAGAAGAAAAGAAGCATGTGAATGAGGAAAGGTCCCGATGTAAAGTCGTGCTACTTTTTCCCCCAAAGATCAAAATGACAAATTGATTGCATTTCTTTGGCTGTGAGGTTATTTTTTGATAATAAATTTTCTTTAATTCAGAGTACAAACATTTTGCTAATTTGCAATCAGCTGATGTTGACTGATAATAATGTATCACTTGCTTCAGTCTCTCAAAACAAGCTTATATATAATTCAATTAGCAGCTCTGAAGAGTTTTACAGAAAGTGCGAATAATGAAATATGTGAATATTAGAATTTCATCAGCTGTTAATTATTCACTATTAATCACGAAAGGTTGCATTTTGTTAATGAAAATAATACGATTATGAGGACGGATTTTATTGTTTGGTCGAGCTCTAACCGAACGACGGATCGGAACAAATACTGATATCATCCTAAAATTGCTTTTGAAAAAAGTTTCTTTTGCAGGCATCCTGTGTATCAACTGTCAATTTGGGTAGCGAAATTTTAATGAGACCTATATACCGTTTAGTGAATTGTGAATCAGAATGCATAACGAGTAATCTTTTGTGTACAAAAAGTTATTTCTGCACATGATTTGTAACATCAAGTTTGTCGTTGATGCTTTGATGATTTCTCGTCCATGCCTTATGCTGGTGGTTGACTTGTTCTTATCACCGCGGACGATGTTACTCTCTTCTAATCCGTCGGTCGTCACTTCATATTTTTTCATTCATAACCCACGAATGCCCTGTCAGTTTCTCTAAAATTAGAATATCGACGTGTCGTTTATACCTTGAATGAAGAACAACTTGTCGTCAATTTCGTAAGGCTTAAACTACATTTAAAGCCCAAGGTATAAAAGCCCAGCCCAACACAATTGGGCCCCACAAAAGCGCAAACTAGAATGTCAAACATAAATCGCACACCCAAAGATCCTGAAGCCGCAAAACCACAGAACAAACAACTTCTCAATTCATTCCAACCCAAAAGCAACATCCAATAAATATTCTGATAAATACTTTTTTTCTTTTTCTTTTTTTAAACATCAAGAACCAAGAAAAGGGAAATCAAAATAAAAAAAAGGAAAAAGAAAAGAAAAAAAGAAACAGTTGATTTCTTTTGCATTTGTTATTAGCCCACATCAAATATTCAAGGCCTCAGTTTGACACTCACTCACACCATTCAATAAAAACAAAAGAAAAACAAAATCAATAAGTCTTAAGAAAATTAAAAAAACAAAAAATGGAATGGGTTGTAATTAGAGTCAAGAAGGACTACTACTATTGTTCTGTTCCTGATTTCGCTTTTTACTATTTTCACTTTGTTTTCTCATTTGTATTATTATTATTATTATTATTATTATTATTATCATCATCATCATTAATATTGACAATATTAAATTTTAAATTTAATTTTATTCTTCTCTCGTCTCAATCTCTCTTTCATCTCTTATCATCATTCATCGTCGTCGCTTTTATTATTCTTCGCATTCATATTATTTTCGTTTTATTCTTTGTTATTTCTTCTCTGCCTCTCTCCCTTTTCTTCACTCACACGATATTTCGTTTTGGAGAGAGAAACTATAATAAAGTAGATTTCTTTTTTGCTTTGAAGAAAGAAACCCTAGATTTTGTGTGATCTGGTGGTGGCTTCAATGGAGGTCGATTCAGACGCCGAGAAAAGTAATGAATGTAAAAAATTTGTTGTCAATAATAATAATAATAATAATCATTCTAATGAAGGTCAACAAGGAAAGCCCAAACGACAGATGAAGACTCCGTTTCAACTCGAAACCCTCGAGAAAGCCTATGCTTGTTCGTACAAATATCTCTCTTTTTTATGGTTATTTTTTAGTTTTTTTTTGGGATATGATTGCTAAAATTTCTATATTTGTTGTATTTAGCTCCCATATGTTGAATTCAGTTTGATTTCTTTGTTCAGTTCGTATGTTCTCTGAATATGTTTGTTATTTCCTTTCGTGCATATGTACGTTTAAATTTTTTATTTACTGTTTAATTTGGTGTTATATGACTTCAATTTTATTTAGATTGTTGGTTCAATTTGTTGAATTTTTTTTTTTTTGATTGATTGATTCAGCGGAGACATACCCATCTGAGTCTACTCGAGCTGAGCTATCTGAGAAATTAGGCTTATCTGATCGACAGTTGCAGATGTGGTTTTGTCACAGAAGATTGAAGGATAAGAAGGAAAAGGAGAATCCGCCAAAAAAAATGCGAAAAAATGTGGCTGTGGTAATGCCAGAATCTCCTATAGATGAGTTGCGAGCTGGGGCTGAGCCTGGGAGTGATTACGGCTCGGGCTCAGGATCAGGCTCGAGTCCTTATTTAATGGAGCTTAGGAATGCAGTGGGGTCTTCTCGAGGTTTAATGGATGATATGCCAATTGTAAGGAGGTCTTATGAGTCACAACAGTCAATAATGGAACTCAGAGCGATAGCCTGTGTGGAAGCGCAGTTAGGGGAGCCATTGAGAGAGGATGGGCCAAGTCTTGGAATGGAGTTTGATTCCTTGCCACCGGATGCTTTTGGGGCGCCAATAGGTAGAACCATAAGCTATGCATTCTGTTATTAGTTTTAGAAAGTAATATGTTTTGTTATTGACCTTCCCGTTTTTCACGGATTTCACTGATGCTACAATGCCTTGGTATAAGGTCTTCATTTAAGAAGATTTATCTAATGTATTTTGATTTTATGGCAAATAGAGTTCCTGCTAATCCTTTTTTTTTTTTTTTAACCTTACTGCATATGAAGCAGGAAGCTCTGAGCAGCAGAAGCGGTCTGGGCATCCTTATGAGAGCAAAATATATGATCGATATGATACCAAGTCAAATAAAGTTGGTTTCTCAATTCTTTGCTTAGATGTTTCTAATGAATATATTTGGCAAGCTACTTGATAGCTAAATCTGTGAGATTGCATTTTTATTTGGATGCTCAACATGCCTTTGGAGTTCGTTAGTCTAGGCCTTTTTACTAATGTCAGCAATTAAGATTTTCTCTGTTCTGCTTCTATAACACTGGCTTGAATGAACTGGATATTGTTATTAGCGGTTTCAGTCTTCAACTAAAACTTTGTGTAGTTTTATATCAATATTATCCCTTTTTCTAACTGAAATCTAAAGTGGTCTTCTTTTTCAGCTGAAATTATTTGGCAACAGTTATTAGTTTGATGCCTGAAACTTGATCTGTTTCATTTGAGGTTTTCTTCACTTTTTTGCGCATTTGTGTTGTGATTGCTACTTGTGAATTTTGGATCTTATACTGTTCTGTCATTTGGTTCCTTCCAATAAAGAATATTGTTCAGTTGCTGTTTGGTTCTATTTTCTTCTTTTTTCTCCACCAGAATGCATGCTAAAGTTGCTTCTTAGGCATCTATAGATATCTTGTTCTTGTAACAGAAAATGAAGACACTGTATGTCTTTTTATATTGTTGATTGTGTTATCCTGGGTTTATTTTTTCCCCCATGTGGACATTGTTTTTTTCTTTATTTTTATTCTAGTGTAAATGTTAGATTTTTTGCAATTAATATAAATTTCATTGTTGAAGTTGTGTGAATCTAATTCCAGGTCATCCCAAGGGCTCACCACGAATATCAGTCTCTCTCAGACCAACCTTATTTTCATGGTTCACCGATTGATGGTTCAAGAGCTAGAACTTCTTTTCTTCATGCAAATGAACCCTCATCAAGAGTTCATGGTGTTCAAGGCCATGTTGCTCGTGTTCGTGTTTTATCTCAACAAGACAAGCCAGCACACATTTTTTCATCACCGAATGGAGGTGAAGACTCTCTCCTACAACGGGAATCAACCTCAAATAATAGAAAAAATGCGCAGTCTACCAGTCACCCAATTTTTGGAACTGAAGATCCTTATTTATTGTCTGATGGGCAAACTTTCAATAATGACGCTGAGCAACATATGGAGAAGAAACGCAAGGTATCCCTTACTTGCTTATTGGAAATCTATGGAAGGTTACAGTATTCAGCCTAGAATTGTACAGCTTCATATTTTTCTTTTAGAAAAATTTCGAGAGTTAAGTGATTGCATTTTAAGTTGCATCTTGTAGTGTGACGAAGCTAGAATTGCAAGGGAAGTTGAAGCCAATGAGATTCGGATACAGAAAGAGCTTGAAAGACAAGATAATCTGAGGCGAAAGGTTTTGTTGTACTACTCCTGATTTGTGCCATGTTGGGGAACCAATAGCTTTTCATATGCTTATATTATCTATTTTGCATTCTTAGAATGAGGAAAGAATGAGAAAAGAAATGGAGAAGCACGAGCGTGAAAGAAGGAAGAAGAAGAAAGGTTGATGCGTGAAAGACAGAGAGAGGAAGAGCGATCACTGCGTGAGCAAAAACGCGAAATGGAACGGAGGGAAAAATTTCTACAGAAAGAATACTTAAGAGTAAGTTGGAGAGGATAACAATAATTTGAATCTACACTTCCTCGCATCATTTATTGTTTTTCTTTTGGATAAATGATCTGAACCTTTCTCTCTGTGGGGTGTTGTTCATAGGCTGAAAAAAGGAGGCTCAAAGAAGAGCTTCGCATGGAGAAACAGGCAGCTAAACGAAAAGTTGCCATTGAGAAGGCAACTGCCCGCAAAATGGCTAAAGAATCTATGGATCTTATTGAGGATGAACAATTGGAACTCATGGATTTGGCTGCTGCCAGTAAAGGATTGTCCTCAATAATTCATCTTGACCTTGAAACCTTGCAGAACCTCGATTCTTTCCGAGGTATATCTTGCATGATATATCTTTCTTATGCGCTTACTTGATTGACTGTCCTTTATCCTTTTTCTTTTGGGTTGACTCTTCGCTTCTATGTTCTTGGAATAAACCAATGAATGAAATTATTATGAGACTATACAATATCAAGCTTTAAAAGGTTTCTGAAAATAAGACCCAATCAGAGAAATGATGATGATTTTTTATCTGCATTTGTGAGAATTTGTGGGCATTATTCTTGGAATTTATGTTATTTTCTCCTCATGACCCTAAACAGTTGCCACAGGAACTGAAATCCAGAGCCAAATTTTATTTTATTCTATTTATGTAGATGCAGACCTTGTTCCTTGATAGAAAATCGATGATGTTTCATTCGTTTTATGGTTGTAAATATGGTTTTACATCTTTTCCTGCCATTACTTCATTCAACAATTTTCTGGGATCTTTATAACCTTTCTATCTTATTTAAGATGATAAGCATGAGGCGTTCTTTCTTTTAGTGGCTTTCGTTTCATTAACTATGATAGTGTTCTTCCATTGTCTTTTTGCTAGTTTTCCTGAGCACTGCTGTACAATTTTTTTGCCTTAGATTCTTTAAGTGTGTTCCCTCCCAAGACTGTGCGACTAAAAAGGCCGTTTTCGGTTCAACCATGGAGTGATTCAGAGGAAAATGTTGGGAACCTTCTCATGGTATGAAATAATAACACTTATGTATTCTTAATTTTTTTTCATTTGCTTTTTATCTTATTTATTTCTTATTTGTGCACCTTTTTTTTAATTCATTTATTTATTTTATTGGTGGGGGTATTAAATAACTGCATCGTTTTGTTACTTACGCCCTTTCATGAGATGCCTTTTAACAGGTTTTCCTTGTGCCTGATTTTGACACTTCTGTCATAAGCTGTGTTGTATAACCTGTGGTGTTATACAGCATATCACGTGATCTGTTGGTTATTGTATTGGGGACCAGTCTACCATCATGTCATCTGTTGTTTTATTGGGCATTAGTCTAGCTTACAACTCTATGCCAAGAATTGAGTCTTTATCTTTATGGTGTTTTTATTGCTTCGTTAAAGCCTCAAATGTGATGGTGCTTCTTTCTTGCTTCTTTCTTGCTTTTTCCTGTTGTTTTCTTTTCTCTTCACTGTTTCTCTGAAACATAACTGAAACTAGTATGATGAATTCAATGCCTTCATTTTTGAGGTTCCAACGGTTGACTTGGGTTTTGCAGGTTTGGAGATTTTTTATTACCTTTGCTGATGTTCTTGGGCTATGGCCTTTTACTCTTGATGAGTTTGTGCAAGCGTTTCATGACCATGTGAGTTATGTGTATTTCTTTTTCTTTTAATTCACATTTTTGCACAATTAAAATTTATTTTCATGTAACATTCTTTTTTCAATTCATGTCATTTTGATTTCAGGAATCAAGGTTGTTGGGTGAGATTCATCTTGCGCTGCTGAAATCAATAATAAAAGATATTGAAGATGTTGCCAGGACGCCTTCTACTGGATTAGGAATGAATCAATATTGTGCTGCTAATCCTGAAGGTGGACATCCACGGATCATTGAAGGGGTAAGCTCTGCCGTACACTTACATGTTTACCGGAGGTAGTTATTTGCCATAATTACTATTTTACATTGTTGATAACACTTTTTTATCTTTCTTTATCTATCAGGCATATGCCTGGGGTTTCGACATACGCAATTGGCAGCAGCTTCTAAATCCCTTAACTTGGCATGAAATATTTCGGCAATTAGCATTATCTGCAGGATTTGGGCCAAAGTTGAAGAAAAGGAGTAGTAAATGGGCCAACGTAGGTGATAATCATGAGGTTCGTATTTTACTTTTGAACATAATTTTTTTTAAAATTGGTGTGTTATTGTTCATAGTGGTAATATAAGGTATAGGACATGACGTGGAAGCTGTTTGTAGAGACATGACAGTGATGATCTGAGATATACCACATAAAACTTCCATTAGAGGTTGCTAAGCTCTTTTTTTACACCAGTGGATAATCCTGTTAGAAGAATCTCTGGCCCTTGCCAATATTGTTGGGCAGCTCTGTAGTTTGTTTTGTGTCTTGTTCAGAATGTTAGCTTGCCTATGCTCTAGTTAGTGTCCGATTAATTAAAAGATTGTGGTTGCCTTTTAGTTTTTTTGGACATCATTGGTTAAAAGTAATAGTGGCAGAGTAGCATCCTCCTCGAATATATTTGATTCAGTGACTGCAGCTGTGATAGAATTGCTGAAACTCTTAGATATGTCAGTCGAGTTAATTGCATATTAGGTGTATTGGCATTACATGTCAAATGTGGCTGAATCAGGTTCTAAGGCTTGATCACATTTAGGCACTTAACAGATGAATATTTGTGCCAATTTTGATTTCTTGATTATTCAAAACATAGTCGTATGTAATTTCAGGGAAAAGGTTGTGAAGACATTGTTTCTACCATACGTAATGGTTCAGCAGCTGAAAATGCCTTTGCATGGATGCGAGAAAAAGGCTTGTTACTTCCACGAAGATCTCGGCATAAATTGACTCCTGGAACTGTCAAATTTGCTGCTTTTCATGTTCTTTCACTTGAGGGAAGCAAGGGATTAACTGTGCTAGAACTTGCAGACAAGATTCAGGTGAGCTTAGATTGTTGTTAAATTAGTTAGCTGTTGTCCTCTGTGCTTTTTCCTGATTTATCGGTTTTTCTGAAAGAAATCTGGACTTCGGGACCTTACAACAAGCAAGACCCCAGAAGCATCAATTTCTGTTGCATTGACGAGGGATACAAAACTTTTTGAAAGGATAGCTCCTTCAACATATTGTGTACGACCTGCCTTTAGGAAGGATCCTGCTGATGCGGAAGCAATACTTGCAGCTGCCAGAAAGAAAATTCGAATATTTGAAAATGGGTTTTTAGGTGGAGAAGATGCTGATGATGTGGAAAGAGACGAGGATTCAGAATGTGATGTTGAAGAGGATCCTGAAGTTGAAGACTTAGCAACCCCTTCAAGTGCAAACAAAAATATTGATCGATATGATGAAGCAAACACTTGTTTAGTGAGTGGAAAAGACAATGCCTGCAACGATGTTGCATTAAGTGTGCAAAACGAGGTTGACAAAGGTTTTTCATCCTTTTCTTTAAATGATTCCAAGGATGCAAGATGTCTAGGCACTGCTGATAACTATGTAGCTGTTGAAGATTTTGGAGCCAGTCATCTCAATCAAGAAAATATTGAGATTGATGAAAGCAAGCCTGGTGAATCATGGATCCAAGGACTAGCTGAGGGTGATTATTCTCATTTGAGTGTGGAGGAGCGTCTTAATGCCCTTGTTGCTTTAATTGGCGTTGCAAATGAAGGAAACTCTATTCGTGCTGTTCTTGAGGTAAGCCTTTATTTTTCTTTTTAATCAGTTGATCTGCTTTGTTTATTTTTCCTTTCCTTTTCCTTTTCTGGCTTTTTCTTTGCATGTAATTTGATTTTGAGAGATCTGCAGGATCGTTTGGAAGCAGCCAATGCTCTTAAAAAGCAAATGTGGGCTGAAGCCCAATTAGACAAAAGCCGTCTGAAAGAAGAGAATATAACTAAACTAGATTTTACACCTGCAATGGGAAGCAAAGCTGAAACACATCTAGCTAGTTCTGCAGCGGAGGGTGGCCAAAGCCCATTACCGGTATTTGTAGATAATAAGAATGAGGCATCTCCAAGCCTTGCAGAAGATCAAAAACCCATGTTTGGTTCTCAAGTTTTTCAGAATCATCTAAGTGAATTCCCTAATGAAAGGACCGTAGTGGTTCAAGATCCCTCTACTGGTCTGGATAACCTTGCGACCCAGCAACATGGATATGCTTCAAAAAGGTCACGCTCACAATTGAAAGCTTATATTGCCCATATGGCAGAAGAGATGTATGTATACAGGTCCTTGCCTCTCGGTCAAGATCGCAGACGTAATAGATACTGGCAGTTTGCTACATCTGCTTCTAGAAATGATCCTTGTTCTGGAAGAATCTTCGTTGAATTACATGATGGAACTTGGAGGCTTATTGATTCTGTAGAGGTAATTTTTGTACAAATATGTAATTGTAACTTTCCTACTAGATGTTATATGAAATTACTTTTAACTATATGCTCATATAATGATTTTGTTGCATGCATGTTTTTGTCAATTTGTTTTATGTATTTTGTTATTGTTTGTTTGTATACCTGTTCCACGTTACTTACTATATGACTAAAGTTAATGTGCCTGTTGTTTATTTATTTTGAAAGTCTATCTACTCTATCTACACAAGATATCTTTAGGAAGATGTAGCATACATGATTGGTATATTTGCATCTGTTTAATGCTTTTATTGACTCTATTCTATCTGTGTAGGCCTTTGATGCTCTATTGTCGTCTTTGGATGCACGCGGGACTAGGGAATCTCATTTGCGCATAATGTTGCAAAAGATTGAGACGTCCTTCAAAGATAAAGTTAGAAGGAACTTGCAAGGCATTGATACTGTAGGTCATAGTCGGACTGCTATTAAAAATGAAGCTGCTGAAATGGATGTTGATCCTGATTTTGCTAGTTCTGACAGTCCCAGTAGTACAGTTTGTGGTTTAAATTCAGATACACTTGAGACATCTTCTTCTTTCAGAATTGAGCTTGGGAGAAATGAAATCGAGAAGAAAGCTGCCCTGGAAAGGTTCCAAGATTTTCAGTGGTGGATGTGGAGAGAATGTTTCAATTCACTATCACTTTGTGCCTCGAAAAATGAGAAGACAAGGTGCAGGCAGCTTTTGGTCATTTGTGATGTGTGTCTTGATTCTTATCTTTGTGAAGATGCCCATTGCCCTTCTTGTCACCGGACGTTTGGTGCAGTTGATAAGAGTTCTAAATTTTCAGAACATTCCATTCAGTGTGAAGAGAAAATGAAGCTAGGTCTAAAAGACATACATGTGTCTGATTCTTCTCTTCCTCTGGGAATTCAATTGCTTAAGCCCTTGTCTGCTGTGATTGAGGTGAGACTGAGAAGACTTGGATTTTCTCGAAAGTAATTATGTTTAAATACTATCTTTCAGCTTTTCAAAGAGCTGATAATTATTGTTTGTTTATGCTCATATATAATTTGTATTTATTGATTGGCAGGCGTACATACCACCAGAAGCACTGGAAGCATCATGGACAGACGAGCGTCGAAAGACTTGGGGAATGAAGTTGAACATGTCATCATCAGCTGAAGAAGTTTTACAGGTTGTGTATAATTTCATTTTTTTGTGACTGGTAAAATTGGAAGTTTAATCAAATAAAAAATCCCTTAGTTCATTATTCCACCGTTACATAATCAAGTTCTTGTGTAGTTATGTCTATCTGTGCATCCATGCAAAATTGTGTATGTTGCAATATATGTAAGTTGACATTTAAGTTTTGGTTGGATGAGTGGCTCACTCAGAGTTTCTTTTGCAGTTATTGACCATCCTTGAGAGTGGCATAAAGCGATCATATTTATCTTCGAACTTTGAGACAACAAAGGAATTACTGGGCTCCTCTTTTACATGTGCTGACCCTTGGTCAGTTCCTATGCTTCCATGGATACCAAAAACCACTGCTGCTGTGGCTCTTAGGCTTTTGGAACTTGATGCATCCATAATGTATGTAAAGCCAGAAAAACCTGAGCACTTTGAAGAAGATAAGGAAGCCAACGAACGAGTTGTGAGTTCTTATGCCATTTCTTTTTAATCTGATACCTTGTAGCTCACAGTGTGCCAGTGAAAACTCTCAACCCTGCAATCAAAAAATTCGCTGGTGGTTCTGTCAAACTTTTAACTGGCCATATGTGTATTTGATAAGACAGCTATTTATAATCATCATTTTCTAGGGGAGAAATGAGAAAAAATAGAACAGCTAACCCTCCCATTTTTCCATATGTGCAGATCCCTTCAAGGTATTTACCTCTCAAGAACAAAGAGGTTGTTCTAAAAGAACTAGACCAAGATAGACTTGTGAAAGAAGAGAACTACTCTAACCTGGCTGGAAAACGGAAAAACTATAGACGTGGAAAAGGCAATCGTGACCACGGATGGAGTAGGAAGTATCATAAAAAAACTCCGAGTATCACTGCTGATGTTGGCAGGCGGACTGCAAGAGAACATGAGGGTTTAAATCTCCGACTGAAACAGCAGGGATTAAGAACAAATGGTCGAGGTCGCCGAACGGTTAGGAAGAGAGCCGATAGGACATCTAAAAATGAGACATTTCAGGGCCAAATGGGTCATATGGTTATCCCTGACAGTAGTAGTGGATTACATAGAAACTTGGATGAAGAGGAATGGGGTGTTGGAAAAGAAAGGATGATAAATATGGAGGATGCTGAGAACAGCAACAGTGCTGAAGCTGTGGACTCTGACGACAATGTTCAAGCAGTGGAATATGAGCAAGGAAACTGGGAAGTTGGTTTTAATGGTGCTGCTAATGGCTGGAACAGGGATGTGATGGAAGTAAGTGATGAGGATGAAGATGCTTTTGGAGATGATGCTGGCATTGAAGAACCAGTGGATGAAGATTCGGAGGCAAATATTGACATGAGTGAGGCCTCTGATCAGAATGGAATTGACGATGGCGTTGACTCTGCTGCTTCGGAGTATAGTGATTGACAATTGTATTTATGGGATTGCTGCTGGTACACAGGCTGCAATATATTTTTGGTGTTGTAGCGGAATTTCTGTATAGGGGAGCAAAAGAACACCACCCCTTCTGAATTTTATCGGGGTTCAGAACGAGGAGTTAGAAGTAATTAGATTCGCATTGTAATCCATGTAATTGAGGCTTATTATTTGTAAGCTAGCTAGCAATGAGTCTTTTTCGCCATTATTTATATTAATTTTTTTAGTCCTATTTTGTTTTTGAAATACTAGCTGACTTCAAATTTATTCCGTGTGTGTATAATGCAAAGAATATTATTAGTGGTAGAAAAATTTGTTCACAACGCTTGTATCTTGGTGGCGCTGCTTATTCTTAGAATTCAGCGTGGGGAGCCAAAGGTTGACCTGATTCCAGTTTTCTGGTTGGAAATTTAGGGCATGTTAGGTGGTGGTGTTAAGCATCGGATTGGATAATTTTTTATCCAAGTTTATGTGTTGGTCCAAGTTGGGCCAAGATAGCATTACATCATTAATTCTAATAAGGCCATCTCCTAGTCCGTGACCCCTGTGGGATAAGCTACTTAAGTTAATTTTGTTCAACTAAATTATATATTATCTATTCATAATATGAATTTTTAATTAGAAAAAAATTATTTTAATTTTTATAATCGTAAGAAAAAATTTAATGTTATGATTTATAATATTAATAATTTGAAAATATATTTTAAAACTGCAAAATTTTGATCTTTATTTGAAATTTATATAAGAATATTTACTTCTAAAATAATAACAAGTAAAAACTATTGTTAAATATTGGGAAATTATTAGATTGTCACCCAATGTTTAATGAAAGTTAAAAAATACTGAAAACTTATTGTAAGTAATCTACTTTAAAATATGAAAATATTATCAAGTTTTCAATGTCAAATAAATTTGGAATATAATTTAAACTTAAAAACGAAAGAAAATTTATTGTAAGTAATATTAGAAAAAAAAATTGCAAAGCTACACCCTTTTATAACTAGATGACATCTTCAGTAGCACATATCAATTAGCAATTTTTAAAATTGTAGTCGTTATACCTTAATATTTTGTTGCAGCTTAGTTTTTTGACATTTTATATAGCTAAACTATTTTTGTTAAAAGATTCTAACTCCGTTAATAATGAAGTATAAAATTCATATACTTTGTGAATATTAGATGGAATGTTGATAATTTTAACGAGTATTTTCAAAGTTTCTTTAAACAAATATAAATTGAAACCAATATTCTTTCTAAATTTGTGAGGGTATAAATTTGGATTAGAATGGTTCTAATGTAAATATTGATAAGTTTCTGATTGTATAATGTATGTTAGTGATTGAAAAAAAAAAAAAAGTAGAAAATTGATTGTATTGTGAGATGATTGATGAGAGGGGTCAAATTAAATGATGAAAATCAATGCTATCTATATTGAAAATAGAATTATATTTAATACAAAAGCCAAAAAGATTTAAAAATTTTTTATTTTTTAATTTTTTTTTTCATTTTATAATGATGATGTATTATTTTTCTTACTATTTTTTATGGACAGTGATGGTGAATGCTACAGATTCTACTCTCATTTAAGCGGCGCTTGCCACGTGTGCACCCCGTCCTAACTGAAACCGAAGAAGTGAATACCGTCCATCAAATAAAAAGAAAAAAAGGCCACCAAGCAATCCGATTCCGAGGTCTTTTTAATTCTTCTTCATCTTCAGTACCGAAACAAAATCTAGGAAAGTAACAGAGAGTGGAAATAGAAAAGTAATGGCAGCTGCGGCACATCTAACTCTCCTTTTGGTGATTTTATTTTGGTCTTTCACTCTGACATCTCAAAATCAACAACACAGCCAGCAGCATTTGATCGCTGAATTGCAGGATGCCAAGCTCAAAATTGCCGGATTAGGTAATTTCTCTCTTTAGTGTTTACTAGTTCATCTTTTGATGATGTTGACGTTGTCAATTTTATAGTGATATTTTAGACTCCATCGCGTTATTCTGTTCTCACAGAATCCATTCTAGAGGAAAGCATTAAGAAAGTAAATGGCAAGAGTATATATATAGAGGAGCACGAGAATGTAATTGATGACATGACGAATAAGATCCACCATCTCCAATCTCTTCTTTCGAAAATCAAGGTGCTGTGCCTCTTCTCTTCAATCCTTAGGCGCTGTTTGGCACCGATGGATCCGTGTTTTGGATTATTATTGGGTGAAGCATACAAATGATGCAATATAAATGTAGATTTGCGCACTTTGGAATCAATTTCTTCGACGGATAGACAATCTTTGTGTCACATTAAATTTTTGACAATGCATACGGTTCAATTGCAGGATGACTCGTCCCGTGCTGAGGAAAGGCTAAATGCTCTGGAAGAAGAGGTTAGTCACGAATAGGATATTCATCTTTCTGTTGGTGCACCGCCTTTCTCAAAATACATGGTAGTATTTATATTTGTTATTCTGTTTTTCACTTGTTGATCGTTTAACTGATTTGATAAGTAGGATAATGTTGCCTAGATACGACTTCTATGGGCTGCTTCCCGGAAGAACAACTTTGATATTCACAATTTAGAATCAAAAGCTCTGGATGCTGAGGACAGATTGGAAGAGGTTTCTTTACAAGTTGAAAAGGTGAATGCTTTTGCTCATCCCCATATCATTTGGTGACAACTTCCTGTCTCGCTGTTTCTAACTCATTAATGGTGGTATTCTTTTCATTGTTTTGAGATGCCATTTTAGGATCTGAGCTTGTTACATGGCTTTCTATTGATTTGTTTGTCACCGTTAGATGTCAGAGATTGTTACAGAACAGTGGATTCAGATTCAACATCTTGAGCAGGCTCTTCACATGGCACAAGTATGCATGGTCGTCCAAAGTTATTTCAATCATATTCTCAGTTCTTCAGGATTTAGGAAAATAAGGCTGTGTGAATCTCTGTTGATGCCCTGACAGTTTATTCTTATTATCTCCTTTTTCACTGATGATTCTCTTATAGTTGAGGGCAGCAAACGTCCAAAGGCAACTGATGTATGCCAGATGCACATTCTTGAAGGTAATATCAATTGTTGGAAATTTACAGAGATGTAAATCCATCTTTGTTAATTTATTTGAATTTTTTAAAGAAAATATTGGTAAAGTCTTAATCTTTGCATATCCATTTATTATTGTTGGTCTATATTCAATAGTTTTCATAATATGACGCATATTTCTAATTTTCCACGTGAATTGCAGTTTGTCAAAGACTTTTCTGAAAAACATCTTCCAAAGCTCAGTGGGATGTTGGTACCTTATTTACCAGGCAAAGGGTCTATTTTGATCTCCTTTATGTCTCAAGTTCAACATCAATTTAAGCGATTCTTTTTGGCTTTTAAAAAGTTTCACCATGAGGTTTGTATTCACTCACTCACATCTGCTAAGCAAAGAGTTGTCGTTTGAAAGATAAAATTATACTTTTATTTCTGTACTAGGGATATTCTAAACTATATTGCTGTAATTATGTGTGCCATTTTCCATTGAATCACTGACAGGTGTTTTGCCTTTACAAAAACTTTAAATGCGATGCTAACACAAAAACCTTGGTTAATTTTCTGTTTCTGACATTGTAATTGAACCAAATTCAGAGGTTGCAAGCACTTGTGCACCTAGAAATTACCAGTTACTGCTTTACTAGGGATATTCTAAACTATTCTAAACTAAACTATACAGAGTTGTCGTTTGAAAGATAAAATTATACTTTTATTGCTGTACTAGGGATATTCTAAACTATATTGCTGTAATTATGTGTGCCATTTTCCATTGAATCACCGACAGGTGTTTTGCCTTTAGAAAAACTTTAAATGCAATGCTAACATAAAAACCTTGGTTAATTTTCTGTTTCTGACATTGTAATTGAACCAAATACAGAGGTTGCGAGCACTCGTGCACCTAGAAATTACCAGTTACTGCTTTATTGTCCGGTCACTACATTGCCTAAGCCACACCCAGTCCGAGGAACCCTAATAGTTTAGATATAGCAGCAGAACTTTCATGTTCATATGGATAAACAGGATTTAACTCTATGTTACATTCTATTTGCAGTTGCAAGGATTCATCAAGCAAGAAATGGTGAAAAACAAATTGACCGCAGCTCTTGCCAATGAGGAACTGGTATTTTTTGTGGTAAGCTTTGTAGATTTTACCCCTTTTGGTAATTGATATCATTTTTATTGACTCGGCTTTGTGGATCCTGTCATCCACATTCCAGTTCTCACTCTTGATCGTCTAATGTAACTAAATTTCTGGCATTCTAGGCTTCTGCTTTAATCACCTTCCCAATATTGGCTGCATGGGTGTTGCTTTCATCACATTTCAGCAAGTTATAGAAAGTTTTGCTCTTTAAGGAGGCAACTTGCTTCTCAGGAAGAGGATATTTGTCCAAACCAGTCGTTTTCTTTTTTAAGTTCCAGAAAGAAAGGAATAGCTTGTGCAGTGCTCGTCGTCTTGCTGACTCCTCGTCACATGAATTAATTCATGTCAAGTATCTTACTGGTAGTAGTTTAGAATGCCAGTTACTAACCATTTAATTTGCTGCTACCTCTCGTGGTGCATGGATTCTTCATACTTGACTGACTGATGTTCCATTTGTAGCAACATGAAGTTGAACTCTTAGGTTGAAAGAGTTGTTTCCACATTTCATTATCTTAAATGCAAAATATTAAGGATATTAAAGACATTTCACCTTAAGTTCTTAGAATTCAAAATTTTCGACCGTGTCGTTGACCTGGCAACTTTGGTCAGTTTCGAGTTGCACGGAAATCTTGTCCAAAACAATAGTTATCAAACGAAATTTCTCGTGTCAAATGAGAAATTTCTCATTTACAACAACAAAATTCTTCAACGATGTCAATTCTGTCCAAGTTGTCATTTGTTCTGAATGAGAATTCTCTTTTTTTTTTTATGTGAAAACTTTAAAGGCAATAAAAGATTTTGCCCTTTAATTTACATTCAATCAATTGGCAAGTGGCGAGAGCAAAAACACCGACAATTTTGTGGACGAAAGATGATTTTACAAAATATTTGGCACGACTTAAAAAGACAAATAGTTTGCTCCATTATCATCAGACTCAGATATATGGCTCATATTTCAGCCAAAGGGCTTTTATTGCGAACAATTTAGTGATGGATGACACAACATGGGAACAAAAACTGCAAGCTTTGACACACGTCTTGACAAGCCCCACAAATTCACCACCGCTCCACTCACAGTTGTTCGTCTCCTCACAAATCCCATGCTACCTGAACTGGGATTATCCTCCTGTTTTCTGCACCAAATTTCGTTACATTCACTGGAGGTGGGGTCTCTCTCTATTCCTCAGAAGGGTCTCGAGATTTGGGCTTCCTCAGACTTCCTGGAGATCAAAGTGCCCGTATCAGCAGCCTCCGCCTTTGATTCTGGCAAAGGGAGTGGAGGAAGCTAATTGGGGAGATGAGGAGAAAAGAGAGTATGTTAGGAAACGATTGCGAAGAAAACGCCTCGGACGTCACGTCAATCCTTTGATTCCTATTTTGGTGCCTAATCTTTTGTTGTTATCTCTCTTCTTTTGGGACCCATTTGCAGCTAATGGCTCTTGATTTCACTTTGTATTGCAGCGACATGGGTTTTAAATGAAAGACTGTTTGTGTAACCGTTGTTAGTATTGGGTTCTGTAATAACAGCAAATTTTTTGTGTTGATTTTACATTTTAGAGTTCGATTTTGATCTCAATGGGTCTTTTTTTTTTTTTTTTTTTCATGACCATTGCAATGCAACACTTGGCAAGTCGGGCCAATTGTAGACCCGTTGGGGGCAAGATTGGACAACAAGCCCATGCTCGTCAGTAGAATAATAAAAATCGAGTAACCTCACTTGCCCGGTATTGTGACCCAAAAAGCATCGTAGAGGGGCCCGTGCCGTAATAATTATAAAGAGACGAGGAAAGAACGAATATTTGCAATCGGAAAATGAAAACAAAATTGCACGGACAAATTTCTCCTTTATATTCTATCTCTGTCTTTCCCTTTCGCCTTGGAGTCGAGTAGGAAACTCCCCTTGCGCTGATCACGGAACAAATTAACAAACAAACTCACTTAACCCCCCCACAAAGCAAGCCAAGAAAAAAAAGGCTTTGGTAGATTGGTCCAACAAATATCTTGACAAAGTTAATAAAGCATTTCTGTGAAAATGGCCTCTTTCTTTCATTTATTGATTGTTTATCTCTTCATCTGAAATTTGATTAACTTCTCTCCACGACGTGTTACTTTCTAATAGCCCACCACTGCATCAATGACCAACCATAATGCACTGTACTTAAAAGAATATACCCAAACTATTAACTATGCCATTCATTACACCGTCTCAGAGCCTCGGCTGTCAGCTCCCGTCCAGAAAACGACAGCGTTTATAGTTCTAAGATTTTTACTACACAATTTACTTTACCCAATCATCCATCATCCATCAGACAGCTTCTTCTAGGTTTTACTGCTTTATTACGCACTAGTCATTACTATTTAAGTTTTTGCTTTAGGAAAAATTTGAACCTACATTTAATCACTGCAAAATCTTTTTCCATCTCTCTCTTTTTCTTTTTCTTTTTTTTTTTTTGTGCTTCTTAGGTGGGAAGAGGGGCCATGTTCTTAGTTGAAATATGTCATGATAAAAGGAAAAAGAAAAAGAGAGTTGACACATGAATTGTGTAATATGAAATAGAAACTTCTTCCTTTTTTTTTTTCTTTTTTTTTTTTTTACTTTGTTATTTTGACTTTAGACTGAGCTATTATTGTAGGTACTTTTCCTTGCCTCCAACCTTGAGCTGTTGCGCCAATCGTTATCATAAATTTCATCGAGTCATTAGGTAATGAAATAAAAAAGTTGTAAATATAATGCCTAAATCCGGATGAAAATAATTAAGCGGATCTAGTTGCTCTCCTTCAATTTTTCTTGGTCCGTATCATGTAGATGAATTAAGTTTGTTGCACCGATCTTGCAAGACGTTTCACCATTACTATGGTTCTAGCTGTTAGCATTGAATTGTTTGCTGCTTTATTAGCTTTCAGTCCATACATGCGTTGGGTAAGCCTGAACCCATCTCACTAATTTGGTAAATTAAAGCAACTCTTTTACAAAGTAAATTTCTTAATTTTTGAAGTTTTAGAATAGTTAAGTTTAATTAAAGATAGGACCTCAGGTTTCATTGTGCACTAGCTATCAAAATTAACCAAGCTATGCAAATTTTATATGGGGCAACACAAAAAGATGTAAACCAACAATTTGCCAACACAAATTATGACGTTGCCTTGGCAAATCAAAATGTCAAAAGAAGCCAGCCAGCCAGCCAGCCAGCCCATGTAAATATATGTCCACACTCGACAGCAATAAATGATTACGCAACACAAGGAAGCATGCTCATTTCAGGACAGTGATTGTTGGGTAATTGGCCAACTCCCCTTTGATTGACAACATTAATGATCCTGTTAATCCTCATATCTTGCTTGCTTAAAACAGAAGGCAATAGAAATATAGAAAGGAAAAAGAAAAAAAAAATCAATTCACCCCTAACTAATCTTACCGGTTACAATTCCTAAAGTGTTGTAACTTATTTTTTTAATTAACTTTTTCTCCACTCAAAATAATGAATGTTCTAATTATAATTATGAAGGATAAAAAAAATAAATAATTGAAATATTGCAAATAAGGATTAGAGAAAGGGTTGGGCTCCCTATTGACTGTGGGTCCAAATCTGAACTGTGGAAGCACCGAAATATCGGACTCGGACGGTCGCGTGGAGTTAAGGGTCCATCATCAATAGTCCGTAGTGTTAGACAAAGCGCCGTACAGGGCACATGCTGCGAGCAGTTAATGCCATTATATGACGGCCCCACGGCTCCATTGCCTTGCCCCACCCACTCCTCAATCCACGCATAATTACTCGGTCACCCCTAATCATCTGAAATCCCCGTTATACCCTTCCCCTCAAAGCTTTTTCGTGATTGCATTGAGTAACTGGGAAAAAAAAAAAAAAAATTCCCCCATTTTAGGGAATAATCATGAACCCCACCGGTTAATTAAGTGCACGAGTAACTGCGGGTTTACTACTGTAGCATTTCAAATCATTGTGGTGGATTAGTTAATTACCTCGGGATTCTTTGCTAGCTTTGGGGCTAGTTTTTGATTGATTATGCTTTATAAAGCTAAATCAATTTTAATTTGCTTAAAATACACGGAGGAAGGGAAACAAAAAAAAGAATAATGAAAAGAGGGTGAGGGTCTCCTCTCAACACATAACTTGGCCTATATTTATTTATGTCGTTTTGCGCAATGGATGTGCGTAAGGTGCTGCAAAAAAACTTTCTTAAAAGGGTCAGCAGCACTCAGCGGTATGATTAAAAATGAAACAGATAAGAAAGAGCGGATTTGTAAAGTGGGCCCCAAAGGGACCACAATCATCGCCCATTCTACTGTCCCATTTGCAACTAATAAGTGGAAAAAATTGAACCAAGAGAAGGTGAGAGATTTTATTATTTTTATTATTTTATTATTTTAATCCTCAAAGGAGAGACTCTCCGCATGTCATTCTATATAAAGATATTGTATAAGCAAAGCTTTAGCTCCCAGGCGGCCAGGCCATTACTAGTAGACAGTCTAGACTTGTGTCCTTTCCCACACCTTTGCCATTACTCATGGCTCTTTCTGCAGCAAAACTCGTCAGTTTCATTTGTCTACTGGCATTCTTCTCTGTGCAAGTTCATGCCAGAGAAAGCCAGTTCTTCAGCAAAGTTCCAAGCTCCAGCAGCAACAACTATGTTCAACTGACACCCGACAACAAAGAGCAACAAAGCTTGAGCAAGCAACAGCAAGAGCCTACGAGCTTTGTCCCCGAGACCCAAAAGACGACAACACTCAACAAACAACAAGAGCCGACTTTCATCCCAGAGACTCAAAACGGCTACGGGTTGTACGGCCAAAAAAATAATGATCAGTTCCCCACCACAACCTCTGCTGCTGACGTCAAATACGAGCCTTACACCACCCCCATCACTAGCACCCCCACCGGAACCTTCGAACCTTACACTACTCCGACCACCTCCGCCGCCGTGCAATACGAACCCTACACAACCCCCATTACCAGCACCCCCACCGGAACTTTTGAACCCTACAAAACTCCCACCACCAGCTACAACAACCCTAACAAGTACAACTTCAATAACAACAAATACTATTACAACAACAACGGTTTTCAGACAGAGAAAGAGAGGTTGGGTGACTCGAAATTCCAAGAAAGTGGCTACAGAAGCAACCAGAACAGTTACAACAACAATAATGTTGAGAAGAAAGGGATGAGTGACACGAGGTTTTTGGAGAATGGCAAGTACTATTACGACGTCAACAATGAGAAAAATTACCATCCAAATCACTACCAGCAGCAGCAGAATTCGAGGGGTTACTACAATGAGAACACTTACGAGTACAATAACAATAACTCCTTGGAAGGTTTCCAGAATGAAGAGAACGAGTTTGATGAACTCCCCTGAACAAGATGCAGCTAGCTGGTCTACAGTTATGTGCGTGGTGTTGATCAGATGCTAAGTTATGTTTAATTAATAGGAAAGAGTAAGCAAATAGATTTATTTTATTATATCTGGGCTTTCTTGTTGTTCATTTTGTTATCTTGTACTTTTGGGGTTTGCATAGTCTTATCCCTCATGCTGCTTTGAAAAAGCTAAGGTATGAAATTTATAAGCTTGTTTTGTCTTTGTTTATGATCATTGAAAATTAATTAATAAAGTGTATACTTTTACTTAATATATTTATATATATCTAGTTTTTCTGTTTATTTCAGCTCAAGATTGAAATTTTAAGTTACTGCATAATTTTTATCAGCTCAATTTAGTAGCAGTAATTAATAGGAGGTAGATCTTCAGTCTTTACTTTGATTTGGTCTTTGTGTGTTCCTCATGGTTTACAAAATTGTAAAAGCAAAGCTTTGGTTTAATTAATTGATAGAAGGAGTTGTAGTCTATGCATGCAGCAGCAGCATCTCAATCAGTCTCCTTAATTAGTTAAAATTTAATTATTTTAACTTTTATTATCTGATAATTGCCGATGCAAAGCAAGGCCTAATTGATATTTTGGGTCTAATGTATATTTTCGGATATGAGGGAAGTGGTTCGAGCCTCCGCAGACGCATTGTAGGGATTTAATTTAAATTTCCTTCTTTAGAGTTTCAGAACTTGAGTGAAGACAATCTTTCTTCCAAGATGAGAGTTGACATCTCTCGAATATTTGAGAGGGTTAAAAATATGAGCGGTGTCATATCAGAATTGATATAAACGGGTCTCAATATATATATATATATATATAATTGTAAATATTATTATGAGCAATAGTTCTCATTAAAAAAAAAAAAAAAGAGCTTCAACCTTGTCGGTGCATATACACACACACATATCACCATCCAAGCAGTCCAAAAAAGGAGTGGAGGATATATACATGATGTTTCCTTTTTGTTTTCTATATATATATATACACACTGTATATATCCCTTAATCCTTACCACAATTGGATTTGTCTTCCGTTTTGACGGGGGAAAATTTTTAACTCCTAACAAAGGACAAAAATCGCAACAAGAATTGAATTCCAAGTTTGAAACCAGCGGCTTCTGTGATTTGCTGTGCCACTCGATGAAAATATGCGTTGGCCAGCACCTAGCGCCGAGCACCGCAAATTTCAGTTTTATTTTTCAAACGTATAGACAGCGCCTAAGTTTGTAGGCACTAAATTAAAGCACTTGCTACTGTCTATTCAAGATGTGCGTATTGGTATCTCTCTATTCACATCTATGTGATCGACAAAAGCATGTGTTTGAACAATTTTAATTTGAATTACATCCGATCTGAAAGCAGAATGCCGAATTAAGCGAAAGGCAAATAATGCTTTTTCTCTTCTTTTTATAAAAAAAAAAAACTCTATGATAAAATTAATATATGTTAAAGCACCGAGATAGAAGATACCGTCGTCCTATTTGCTTTTGCTAGCTTTAAAAGTGATTGTATAATTGATCAACTGTGGACATATAATAGTGCAAATTGATAAAAACATGTGACGTAAACACTGCTTCATCCTGCGTGCTTATTGCTTAGCTAGATATATAACTAATTATTATGGCAAGCAAGCCGTGTTCTATTATTATTATTGTTATTAATAAAGATTTAAATCTAGTGTTGAATTGATCTCTACTCAACTCTTTTCAATCTCCTATCACATGCTCTTAAAATTTAATTAGTATTATATTCTTATTTAGTAATTCTTAATCGTATCTTTCTAAAAGGTTAGCAAAATTATTAAACATCATAACTAATTATATATTCATAAATATGTGACTTAAATGTTAATCTATTCATCAAGATTTTAATTATAATCTATAGCTTTAATTATTAAACGTTTATCTATCTACATCCATTTGTAAAGCCAAAAAAATATATATATATATATAATCTATAGCTTCGTTCTTGTTTATCTATTCATTAGGACTTTAATCACCATAATATTGCTCTACCAGTCTAGCTTCCTGGTGCCTGAACCAAGCCGGTCTAATAATAATCCACCAAAATGTGAAATAATTTTTTCATAAAATCCGTTTTTCTAGTGCTTGGAGATTTGGTTGAGAGAGATAGAATAACTGTCAAGTCAATATCAGCTCGGCGGCAACAATTAATTAGAAGGGTGTCCCCATATACTATCCACCAAAACACTTATAGAGTACTGAATTGGTAACCAACCCACTGGCAACCACTGCCTCTGCCTCTGCCGCAGATAGGGCTCGTAGGGCCACCGTGTGCCATTTCATTTTCATTCGTAACAAAAAGTCACTTAGTATAAGGGATCGAGGAGTAAATATTCAAAACAGGGGAGCGATTAAAAAAGAAACAAAAATTATGCACCCCTTCGCGTTTGTCTTCTTCCGTGATCGACGGCGATGACTTTGCCTTTCTTTAACTTTATTTTTGGCTTTTGCCCTTTTGACTAATCTTTGTCATTTTAGAAGGGAATTCGGTTATATATGATTCAAACTTCAAAGTTAGGTTTTAACAAATCAATTGAAAATGGTAACCCCCAAAAACAAAAAAAGGGAATATATGTGGCCCTAATTCCTAATTACCCAACTAACACGAACCCAAATGATATTTGAATTGACCCAGTTGTCACTAAATGTCTTTACAAAGGACAGAAATTGATGGAAAAAATAGGAACATGTAATTTGTAGAAGCGTTGGTGGTGTTTGGGAATATTGGTGAAGAATGAAAATCAAAGAAGAAGAAGAAGAAGAAGCAGTTGTGCATTTGAGGTTATACATTTTAGTTGACTAATTAATTAATTAACTAACACTAGCACTAGTCATCATCATACCCATTACCCACCCACTCGTAGTTGTTCCCCCACTCTCCATTTTATCATTTCTGAACTTATTGTGTTCAGCAGCATCTCTTGTATTAAATAGCATCTTTCAGTGAAATGTACATGAAAGATTCTAGAAGAAACCTTCACTTGTTTTGCAGTTGTGCGTCTATGTTAATTACTGGTCATATTATTTTGATGTTATCGCTCTAGTTTCCGCCTGTTTTGTTCTGATTTTTAAGTTTGGTGTCGAAAAGTGGATAATTGCGTAATCTACAAGTGGATAATTGCTTAATCTGCTGAGAGATACCAAATAAGAGAAATGACACCAAAAAAAAAAAAAAAGACAATTTGAATTGAACCCATTAGTTTCTTTTCGATTTTCTTCCTATTTTAAATTAAAAATTTTATTATCTAAATAATTTTTTTAATTTTTAATTAACCCTTTCTTTTTTCTCTTTTTATTTCATAAATTATCATCAATTCATTCATATATATCATTTTAACTGTAAGTAATTCATATATTTCATTTCATAACTGTAACAAATTAATATTTGCCAACCATAAAAGCTTAAATATCATGAAAAAAAAATTATATATAGAAAACATGAAATGTAGGTCATGATATACTAAGAAACATGGGCGGATCTAGCATGTGACTCGTGGGGGCTTAAAAAAAAAATTTAAAATTAAAAAGAAAAATATTTTAGTTTTTTAATTAGCCTCCATAAAAAATTTATTAAAATAATCACTATAAATTATAAAATTTAAAATTTAGCTTTTAAGAATTATAAAAACTTATATTTTAATTAAAAATAACGATAGCGCACCACTCAAAATATTTTCAATTATCAAAAATATGATTAATTCTTCCAGTGTCTATAATAATACTAGAGCGAATGTTTTCAGTAATGAAACTCATGAAAAATCATCTTTGGAATCATATGGGTTAAATGATAGTTTGATTGTTTATATACGAAACAATAAATTTAATAATATTGATAATGAGTCTATTGTATAACATTTTTAAAATATAAAAATGCGTAGAGAATAATTATAAATTTATTAGTAAATATTTTATATATTCAAAATTTTAGTTTTTCATATTTTACTATTATCTAATTTAGCCCCCGGTAAATTATTTTTCTACATCCGCCATTGCTAAGAAAGATAAAAAAAAATGAATTCAAAAGAGAGTAAAATTAAGTATTTAATTTTTAAGATGTGAGAGTAGATAAAGATTAAAGAATATGCAATTGTAAGGTAGAGAGAGAAAGTGATTAGTAAAAGAAAATTTTGAGATTTTTAAATTTTAAATTTCAATAATGAATTAATTTTTTAAAATGAGTGTTGAGAGAAATTTGGTGGGTTCAAATTGTCTCAACAAAAAAAAATACTTATTTTAACATTTAATTAATAAGGATAATTTTTAAAAATAAATGTGATAAATTGAAAAATAAGAGTTTCAGAGATAAATTGAGGGGTCAAACATCGCCGTTCATTAAAAATTTAAAAATTATAATATTTCAATTTAGTCTCCAAACAATTGTTCAACAAATATTTCTGCATATATAAAGAACCATTTTCTCTCTACTTCCTCTTGTTTAATTTTGTTTTGTTCCTATCGATCAGTATTATTGCTCAAAGAAGATTGATGACCCCATTTAATTCTCATTTTAGGCGTGAAGTTAAAATATCTATGCAATCTTGAATCTTCAATTAGCTATTCCCTTTTTCTTTAATGTCCCTTTTTATCTCTCCTATTCTAGAACCTAGATCATTCAAAGAAGTTACAAATTTTTTCACCTGGTTTAGCTCAAAAATTGCCATTCTTATGGAACTGATAATTGAGGGTTGAACAACTTGCATGTATCAACAAGGAAAAAAAAAATCTAGAAAGAGAAATTGTTCTTGAATAGGATGTGAGGTTTTTTTAAGGGTTGTTTACTTGTTTTTGAAACAAAAGTTGGATGAATTGTGAGACTGAAATTTAAAAATGTTTTTAATTGGGTTATTTATAATAGGGGTATCCCAAGAGTTTTGGAGGGGTGTTAATAGCTCAACAAGTTTGATTGCTTGTGTCCAATAGCGGCCTGCTGAATGAGGCCAACAAGAGAAACCAAAACTGTGTTGGGCTTATGGGCCTTTTTTGTAACGATTCATTTTTTCTTCTTATTTATATATAGATAAAAGTTGACTGTTGGTTTACCGTGTTCAAGTTTTACACATTTTAGATGGTTTTGCGAATCCCAAGTTAGTACTAAAATTTGTAATATATATATATATCATCAACTGAGGAAAAAAGTATAATGAGTAACGCTATATTTACATAGTTGAGTGATGTGATACTTAATTTATCATTTATTTATTGATAGATGTAGTAAGAGTATCAAATTGATTTTATAAAAATAAACTCAATTAACACCAAGAAAAAAGGGAAAAGAAAAGAAATTGATTAGTGCAAATCACTTGAGATATAAATTATATATGTCAGAGGAAATTAGGAAACTACCACCAGTAATTAGGAAAAGAATCCGTATCCGCTGGAATTGTTCTCTCTTCCACATTATTTTAAATTATTCTATGGATTGGAGCTCTTCTGGGCCTACAGCACGGAAGAGTTGAGAGGAGCTCAGTTACGTTGGCTTGGGGGTGTTAGTGATATATGTATATACAACAACTTCGCTTTTATTTATTGCACCCACCCATGCCAACGCCATGATCACCTTCTTCAATTAAGGGCCGATTTCCCCAAGTTGTTCGCATAATCCACTGATTAATAATAAAAATACCAATAATTTCTTTCTCAAGTGATTGTGATTTCTTTTTTTTTTTTTTTAAATTCCAAGCTGGGCTGGCCTTCGGCCCCGGCCCGATAATGACTCAGTTGGTTTGAAATATGGCGGTAACTAAACGGTTAAAACGTTGTTATTGTGTCTGAATCTATGTGCTTATCAGTCGTTAATCCAACTAATTATGACGTAGTAGTAGTAGTTGGTATATGAACGACTCAACTTGTGACTTAACTTGAATAGCTGAACAAAGCCCATGTGGGCCCCAGATTCATTTATTGTCTCATGTTTAAGGAATAATTTTTCTCTACCTTCTCTCTGTTGATATTTCCAATTTCTAACTTCTATGAACACTAATTCACTATTAACTTCGCCTTCTATTTTGGGTCCTTGTGCAGACTGCTCGAGTCCCATGGCCACTGAGGTAGGTACTTAATTTCCTCTGTATTATTATTATTATTATTATTTTGTTGTTCTATTTTGATTATCCTGTGTATATGCATTTTTGTTTCGATTATTTTGTCACTGAGTGACTGCAGCAGATTCATGAAAAGAATATCCTTTCTGAATTGTTCATGAATGTGGAGTCGAAGCTCTGTTCTTTACATTGTCTGACTAATGACTATTGCCACTATTTGATTGTTGTGTATGTTACAGTAAGTCGAATTGTTTTCCTCGATTTCTTGCTCATGACAAGCTGTCGATATTATCTGCTCTGGTCTGTTCTGTTATGTTCTGTTCGCTTATGGATTTTTCTTTTTAACCTACATATGATTTCTCTGGGAACTGTATGTATAATCAAAGAATGGTGTCTCTATATGGCAATTTTTCAACTGGTCTAGCGTGCTTTGAAGTTGGGTTCTCCATCTTCCTATATTTGTATGACTGGGCTGCAAAAACATTTGTCGGTGCTTTCTCCGACTACCCCCGATAAGTACTTCCATCATTTAATTTGGATGCACATATATATAGATTTGATTGTCTGTGATTATGTTTAATTATAGCGTAATACAAAGATCATGTTGCATTCTACTGAATGAGAAATACTAGTCAGAGGTCATTTAGATTTTGTAAAATACATTGAAGTACCTAGATCATCTAGGTTCAAGTTTGGAAGAAGCGAGGCAGAGAAACAGCATCATGAAATAAGCCAAAATCTTACTCATTCCAACTTCTGTATATTCATTTGATGATACTATTTCCCTTGTCAATTAGCCTTTCCGTACCACTAACCGTCTGTAAAATCATTGCAATTGTCTCATTCATGTCAACTCCGGTTCTTTTGAAGTTATTTGCTTGGCTTTTGGTTTACATGATTCAAAACTATGGAAACAGTCATGAAAACATGTGCAAATGTTATCATCTGCATACTGGTATGAGTTAATTGATGAGAAATTTCCAGGAACATGAGATGCCAACTGGGTGGCCTCTTGGGCTTGAGATTATGAGCACGAGACTTCGAGTGACGGAGAGCTTGCAGTCACAGGGTGTTCGGGCACCTGCACCTGCACCTGCACCACCTGAAGAACCATACTCTATTCATGTCCGCGCAATCAGTTTCTCCTCATTCTCATCCTCCAACCTTGACACTGAGGTAAATTAATTTTACCAGCGTAGCGTGTCCTTTTCTTCTCCCTTTTCACTGTTATTTGTTGTTTGCCTGTGCATATATTCTCCTGTGATATAGCCCTTGTAGCTGCATAAGCTGTCCTGTTTGAACTCCATCTATCAATTAAAAGACTTGTCATGATAATGCAAAACTGCTCTCTATATATATAGATACACACAAAAATTATTTTGTTCTAGATCATAGTTCAGATTAAAGCAAGATTTTGTAATACATACGGATAATTGTTTGTCAGTCCACAGCATCATTCTTCCAGGATAATAGCGTATCGCTAGGCCGGCTAATTGGATTCAAAGCTGGAAACAGAAGAAGCTTGTACTTCCCAAATGCAATCCGTTTTGAAGAACATGAGAGAATAAGACGAACAAGCTCTGACATGAATAAAGGACATGGAATTTGCATTCCCCTTCTTCTGAAAATGAGCAGAAGCAGAATCAAAACCAAGACGGTAACACATGATGGTCATGGGATGAGACCAACCGATCAATGCATCAGCTGAAGTGACACCGGCATGCATATACACGCACACGGGATCAATCAATAAACACTCATTCACATCAAATGTATCCCTTCCTTCTGCTGTGTTTGGTTCTTCATCCAAAAATTAGAGGATTCATTGTTAACTTGTTGAAATTTTTCTTCGAATCACATCATAAATGGAGAACCAGCAGCTGGCACTTCTTTGTCCAAATGGGCTACTTACATCGAAAATTAATTGAGTTTGCAACATGACAATATTTATCGATGTGATTTTTCTCATAATAATGATAAATACACGGAGTGTGAATATTGGAGTTTTGTTTTTCATTTTTATAGACCACAATCTAAAATTTTTTTTTTTAGACCACAATCTAATTAAATCGAAATAGATTAGAACTTTTTGAACTTAACGAATCTACAACTGATTTCCCATGGGACCGGACTGGGTTTGACTGTTGGGCGAAATGGTTAGTCTTAATTTTTTTAAATCTAAGAAAAGAAAGGAAAAATATCTACCGTCTATTATTTTTTTAATTTTTTTTAAAACTATATAATTTTTTTTTGGCTGAAATTTATCTTAAATTACATTTTGTTTTATTTTTCCACGTCTGTTGGAATCAATTAAGAAAACTAACGAAAACTTAAAAAAATAACCCTTTTATCCCCAAACGAAAATTACAATTTTACTCTAAAAATGACAAAAATAATCATATTTAATAATGAATATCATTATTGGTATGTTAATGAAGTACAAAAAAATCTTAACTACTAGAGATTATAATTCAATGAATCATAAAACTCTATTTATCTTAAATTCAATTGATGGTTTGCGAGGTTGGACTATTTTTAATACTACTGTTATAATTTAGCATTCTAATTACAGACATATTTAAAAAAAACCCTACATTTAATGGTTGTGAAATTAATTTTTTTATTGACCGATATGGAAAATAATTAGATTTAATCTGATGATTTTTTTTTTAATTTTTAGGGTAAATATATAATTTTCGTTTTGGGGGTAAAATGATCATTTGTAAAGTTTCTGTTAATTTTCTTAACGTATTCCAAACAGAAGTAGAAGAGTGAAATAAAATATAATTTTAGGTGGATTCCAACAAAAAAAAATTATCTATTTTTAAAAAAATTAAAAAAAACAGGTGGATGGTAAATATTTTTCTGAAAAAAAATTAAACAGTGGCACTGGATGAGTAGATTTTTTTCTTTTTTTTCCCCTCTCTTCCAAGAAGCCAAGGTTAATTTAAGTGATTGTATTTTTATTTTTTAACAACCGGTTTCGAGCTTCGACGAGTTAATTTTTTTTTTTAAAGATTTTTATTGTAAATATGATAATATGTTAGAACGTAAAAATATGTGTTTAAAAATAAAAGATCGTTAAACATCAGAATGACACGTGGCACACCACAAACACTAGCAACGGTTGTGGTATACCGTATACCCGTAATCTCGTACGACAGCATACACAGCGCTGAAAATCTCCTCTACCTCAAAAACCCAACCAAAACCCTCGGAGTCAGAGGACACGAACCGAACTCCATAAACTCCAAAGCCATGTCTGTCACCGCTGCCAGATCCGTTCTGCGGTCAACAGCCACCACCAGAGCTGCCGTCTCGGGCAGGCTTGCCGCAGGCATCAAACCCAAAGCCGCACCCACCAGCTCTCCTTTTCGAATGCCAAAACAAAACCCCCTATCTCAACGCCTTTTCAGGTAATAAACTTGAAAACCCAACTCTCTTTATATCTCCATCAGCTCGTTAATACATCCATATAGTTTTGATTTGGCTAATGCTTGATAAATGAGTGATCCTTGTGTTTAATTGAAAGGTCACCGGTGGAATTGAGCTGCTGCGTCGAAACGATGTTGCCGTTTCACACTGCCACTGCCTCTGCATTGCTCACTTCAATGCTCTCTGTTTCTCGTCGAAGCTGTGGTTGGACCTCTGAAGGTAATTCCTTTAGCTTTTATGTATGTTTTTTTTCAGTGTTTTGAGCTACTGCTTGATATTCAATTATTTTTTTATCTGGGTTTTATTTGTATTCGGTTTGTTGGTTGATTGTTGATTTGATTTTTTATGTTGTTTTGTTCATTTGACCTGCTTTATCAATTTGACTTTAATTTGAACCATTGTAAGTGGTCACTGTGGTCATGCAATATTTTGGCTATGGAGTGGGGTGTTGTTTTATAGATCATTGTACGTAGCCGCTATTTAATCTGCACATAATTTTATCTTGAGGGTCCAATTAAGGTTCAGTTCACTGAAATTTGTGCTTGAGTTAGGGAAGGCGGTGTTTGGACTAGAAGGCCACAGTTTTAAGATGAAGAGTGTTTCTTCTTTAGTCACTCAACTCAAACCAATTGTGTATTTGGGCTTATTTTGAATTGGTAATTTGATCAGGACTACTCTGTCATCTTAAACACATATGAAATTAGGATTCCCTTTTGAGAATACTTGGTCTTCATATTGAGGTGATTTGACATTTGCAGGAAATTCACATCTAAACTTGCTTTCAACCATACTCTTCTCTAGGCGTTTAAACTGAATCATAAATTAAATGAAAACTAACGTGTGGGTCATTCTCCAGAAGAAATTAGGTGCAAGTAATACTTGAACATGAACTCCTAAGGTCAAAGGTTTTACAATCTTTCTGCCTCTTTATCTGAACTATTTCTTGTCTTTACCAAGATTGGTAATCTCATCTCTCTATCTCTGGCGTACAATGAAAGAATGCATATCCTTTCCTTTTGTAGGGCAAGACAAGACTAGATGAAGATCAAGCAACAGGAGATGGAGTGACTCTAATTAGGTTAGGTAATAACATCGTCTTTTTAAAGGAATGTGGAGAGGCATGAAGTTGAACACTATGTATAAATTTGTGGATTTGGATATAACCAATAAAATACTTTTTAAGCTTTAGTACATCTCTTAGTTTGATAGGTTCTTTGGCAAGTTCTTGTATTATTTTAATATTTTTATGTCATGGGAATCGATTTATGTTATCTTGCAAAACAGCTTCCATAATGCATGAAATTTGGCTCTTCCTTTTCACTTCGTCATGTTAAATTATTGTGTATGTAACTCCAGTACTTTTCTTTTGGCTGATGGCTGAACAGCTTTAATGATTTTCTGTTGATTGGACCTTAGAAATGGCATGTCTGAGTTTATGACTTAACTTGAACCTAGTCTTCTCTTCATTTTCATGCCAGTATAGATACATGTGGACTATACTAATTTATCTCATTCACTCAGATTGCAATGATGATGTATGATGAATGTCAAGAGAGTTCGGGAAAAGTTTTTGTACATGCGCTCTAAGACAAGGTGGCGAAATAAAGCTTTTTAGTTGGATTTCTAGATGCTTTTTGCCTAGTAAAGTCAACAAGGTGCTGATTGAAATTTTGATTCAAGAACTTGGAAGGAACTAAATTATAAACCGATGCTTCTTAATGTTATCATAATCCAAATAAGATTGTCTTATAGTGGTTTTGATAATTATGATAATATGGTGTATCATTGGGAAGTTTAGTTGTATCTGCTAGTGTTTACTTTCTGTTGCATGTATTTTTGTAAACTTATTAAATTCCAAGTGAATTTCATGATATATTTGGTCCACAGATTGCAGTTTCTGCTTACTTGTATGATTGTCCATACACTGTTTTTAACCTTCATTGATTATGAAATAAAGTGATTCATACACTGTTTTTAACCTTCATTGATTATGAAATTGAGTGATTCATACACTACTTTTTAACCTTCATTGATTATGAAATGAAGTGATTTGTTAAATGGTCAATTAAAATATTGGTATCAGGTACGATAAAATTGAGTGTATGAATACAGAGATTTGTTGAATAAGTCTCCAATGTGGACATCCTCATTTTAACAAAGTGAGGATGCCACAAACAAATAAAAAAACACATATTTCAATATACTAACAGATAAAAAAGACAGTCTCTAATGTATTAAATATGTGTTTTTTTTTTTTAATATATTTTAGTGGCAAGTGAGGATGTCCTACTTAGAGAAGGACTTGAGATTTGTTAAATGGTCAGTTAAGATGTTTGTGTCAGATACAATAAAAATTGAGTGCACAAAGACAGATGCACTGGGCAAGATTATACTTCAGTCTGCATCAAATAGTGCATAAAGTTAGCAAATCAGATAGTATAGCTTCCATCTTTACTCTATCATAAATCGAGGAGCTAGGTACAAGGTATGAATTTATTTTTTCAGCAGCTGTCTTTTAGCCCCCATTTGTACACTCGTGTTTCTTTTTTATCTTTTGACTTAGGCTTTCAAGTGTTTTTGGCCATCACTCTTTGTTGTGCTTAACTTGGAGATTTTGTTGTTGCCTTTCATAGTCTCATGCGTGTTTTATTTGCCACAACTTTGTAGTCATTGATCTTAACTCTACCCAGCTAGTTGTTTTTGTTTCAATAATATTCTTGTTCGAGTGATTAGATTTATCTTTGGTTAATTTCCATGACATTGTGGCACAATGTATATCATTCAGTAGTAATATTTGTGCTTTTTGTATTGTAGATGGATGATAGTTGTTTCTTGGATGCGGTGCAATGATCGTAGTCTCCATGGATTTTATTCTGAAATTGTAAGACTTGCTTGAGGCAATGTTCCTCTTGGTTCTCAAGTGGTAGAGCAAGGATTGGAAGTAGGTACATTGTGGAAATAAGCCAACATAGTTTTGACTTAAGTTCTTTGATCTAAATATTTATTTACTCATTTGTTTGAAAATGATCTAAAGACTTATGATTGTTTTCTCTATCTCTTGGAATCGATTGGATTGGCAACTTTTGCCATTTAGGAGATTTTGTTAAAAATTACATCTATGGAGCCTTTTCTTGAACTGATTTAGCATTTAGGAGGTTTTTCCCCTCTCTGGTCAGTAGTCAGCTTCGATGACAGTCTGCGTAGTGTCTGGCACGTGTGGATGTGGCAACTAATCCTGTCTTTTTTTATGTTAGTATGAAAGTCGAAGATATTTGGTTTATCATTTCTGGTTCATCTGGCAGTTTAACCAAACATGGTTTTTACTATCACAAAGGGATAGTAATCAGCTGTGAAAAATCAACTTGCACTTATCATGTATACATCAGACCAGCTAACTGAAAGAGAAACTCAGAATTTGAGACAACCTTCGTTGTATAAAAGGGTAAAAGAAAGAGAAAATTATATTAGAATTGGATAATTTATTTTCCCCAGTTCTAGACATGATGGCTGATGATAGCACAAGATTACCCAAAGACATTAATCAAATGGAGAAAAAAAAATCCAACCTTAATTAGATTTGTTTACAAAGCTATAGCCACTGGAAAATTGCAACATAAATATGCCATGAACGAAGCAGATTGTTGGATCATTTGGAAGAGCTTCTTGGATCATTCTTCAACCACGTTCACCAATTCATACTCAACAAGGGACAAATTGTTGTCTTCTTTAACAACAAATTTAGCAGGTTCAGTGGCCTCAATGCGGCCCCATTTGTCAACAGCTATCCTCATAGACCCCTTAAACATGTCAATCTTTGCGTTACGGAGGATTACTGTGGTGCCCGGCTTCATCAAGTCAACTGCACAGAAAACACACCCACCATTTTCACTCAGAATATTGGGAGTGGAGATAATATCAGCATACATATTGTTGAGAGAAAAAAGCAATAATTTATAACATGATAATCAATCGCTATTCGTAGAGGGTTAATATAGCATCACCTATCATATTGGTGTGCGCATCTAGAATTAGATTTGACAAAAGCATGAAACTCAAGAAAAAAGCATGGTGACAGTATCTTGCAGGCAGGCTCATTCCCAGAAGTGCAATTGCAAAGCATAAAGCTTAGAAAGAGTCCATTTGCAAAGTACAGAAACGGCTAGCATAATAAGCAAAAGTACTGATAGCATGGAGATGAAAGATTCAGCTTGATGGTTGCAGGCAGAAACATTTTAGCCAAAAGTGGGATGCCTAGGCACTTGGCAACTAAATTCAAACCTAAGCTTCAGTCTAAAAATCCTATCTTACCCTCATTCTTAAGGTGCTCTCATATTAACAAAGATCAACACTACATAAAATTTATGAGTGCCAAACACGTCTATCACGACTAAAAGAAAAACCAAATTCATTTGTAAGTAACAAATCTAGAGATCGAAAATTTTAAGCAAAAGAGAACAAAAGAAGATTGTCTTGAAAAACGATCACTAGATTTGAAAACAAGAATCTTGAGGAAAAATAAAAAATGGTGGACGGAAGTATTAATTGAATGGCAAAACCATTACACATGAAATAGCATCAATAATAAAAGACTAGCAGAATGAAAACAATGTTGATAGGGCTGATTTATGCATAATTGATTCACAGCCAAAACCCCAAATCACTAGGAAAATCAAAGCTCAATAAGAACAAGCGAAGCTATAAAGACATCTGGGTCCTCCGAAAATCCATAATCTTACCATTTTAACATTTTGAGAGAAGACGCATTGCTCTTGTTCGAGCAGCTCAACACGCAACAAGAACAAATGCGATTGAAAAATTAGAAAGTTCCAAACTTGCAATGATCATATTTTATAAACAGCAAAATAAACAAATAAAAAAGAGGTAGCCATAAGTTGATCTCAAAATTCCAAAAATCATCAAAATCTTAGTACATTATTACTCGATAAAAAGAAAAATACATACATTGACAAATGCCAATAATTAAAAAAAGGAAGAGAGAGGAGACCTTGATCGTTGCGGGCAGTGAAGAGGATGGTGCCAGTATCGTCACCGACAAGGCACTCAGCAATTCGGGTTTGGCGGAGCTGTGGGGAAGCCGCACGATTTTTAGGCAAAACGGGTTCGGACTTCAAGACATTGACGGTCAAATTGTGACCATTGGTTCCCGGTTTTAGCTGATCCACTTTTGTAAACACAGGCTTTCTCTTCTCGACAACCTTAGCGTTAGTGTCGGAGCTGCTGCCTTGCTGTTGTTTTTGGGCTTTTTGCTGCTGTTTTGTTGTTCTTGTTGCCATTTGAAATTTGATTCGAATCAAAGAAAATAGTTTGTTAAATAAATTTTAAAGAAACAGAACAACAAGTTTCTGATAGTTCCGTTGGATCGGAATTGGATTGTGTTTTTTTGTGTTCCTGGACAAATATCAAACTGATCGATTGTGTCGTGGGCAAAGCTTGTCATGGAGTTTGATGATCCTTCAATGCCGCGAATTTATGCAATTTCATTTTTTTCACTTTCCCATTCTCAATCAAAGAAATACGACACCGTATTCAATGATTCCGCTATTTGCTTATTTTAATTTTTTAATTTTTTTGTTACGTAATCTGTTTTAGGAAAGGTTTTTGTAAATTCATTGATGATACCTTTAATTTGTTGCAAATTCTATATACTACCTTATTTTTTAGTAAAACTAAATTGCCGTGGTTCCTAGACCTAGGAAATAAATTTGCCAATTCATCAATTAATCTACAGTTGTCGGCATTATTCGTAATAATACATTGGCTACAATTGAAAATGTCTCATCAATAATCTAGGCATATCTGAATTTTTTTATATTTTGCTTAATATGTTATTAATCTACATATCATTTTTCGATTTTTAGTTCCTCTAATAAACAAACAAGCATATACATCCAAATACCTTTGTCGCTGGAACACTGGTTATATCTTATTTTTAATATTTTGTCTTAAAAGTGATATAATTATTATTTATTTTATTTCAAGCAAATTGTACAACAAAAATCATCAGTAAATATTATTATTGTGAGATCCAAAATTGAAAAAAAAAAAACACTCTCATCCAAGACCAAAGCCAAACAGGAATATCGGATATCCATCAGACCACAACAAGTAAGTTGTGGCTGAGAAATGGGTCAACAAAATGGAAACTCAAAAGCAAAATTTCCAAATTTTAAGACCACTAATAAACTGAAAAAAGAAAAAGAAAAACGCGTTGTAAAAATTACGAAATATAAAAAAAATTAAAAAAATTAAAAAACCGAAAATTGCTCTCTATTATTTCCTCATCCGCGCGTCATTACCACACATAAGTTTCTCTCTCTCTCATTTTCGTCCTGTCCTTCCTTGGTTCAATCGTCATCCTTATTTGGAGAGAGACCTCAGAATAAGAAGAGTATAATTAAAGAAAAAGTCAATTTTTATCATTAAAACGTGCGTCCATCAAATTATTAGAAATAAAAATGTATATTTCAGATTAAAAGGAAAAAAAAAAAAAAAAGGAAAACTCTACCGCCTCTCTCTTTCTTTTCTCTTCTTGTTTTTATTTTGTTTTATTTTATCTTACTCTCTCTCTCTCTTTCTGCTCGTATCTGAAGCTCGCCCATAATCAAACCTGAAACAACTCCAAAGAACAAGTCAAAGAAGCCTGAGAAGAGATCTTTGCCAAGAGATTAAACGAACAAAATTTTCATTTTGTTTATTTGTCGAGATTCATTTTTTAATATCAAATATAATAACAATAATCATTAATAATCAATAACAATAATAATAATAATATTGAAGCAGCGGCGGCTCAGTTTCTAATATTCCAATGGATTCCGATTTTTGGACCTCTCGTCTGGCCGCCGCCAAGCGTCAATACACGTTGCAGCAGCATCATCATCATCAGAGCTCTCAAATAGGTTCGTTCCTTTTTCCCTTTTAAATATGGATCCGTTACGTAAATATTTTTATTTAATTTTTTTAGTGAGCTTATTTTCATTTTCATTTTTATTTATTTTGAAAATTATAGATCGGCTGAGCATAGATGATTTTGAGGTAGAAGACGATGTACGGCCTGATTTTCCATGTCCGTACTGTTATGAGGATTTTGATATAGCGTCGCTGTGTTCGCATCTCGAAGATGAGCACTCCTGCGAGTCCAAAGTTACCGTAAGTTTCTTTTCTTTTTCTTTTTCTTTTTTTTTTAAAATAATTAATGATAATAGCATGAATTTATGCTGTGGATATGTTTAATGAATGTTAAATGTACTTTGGAGTTTGGTTCCTTGATTTTGTAATTTTTGTAAAATTTAGAATCTCTGTGGTGTTGCTTAATTTGGTAAAATTTCTGTTTGACTGTCTGATTCATTGCCTCAAATGATCTTTTGTTTTCTTTTTTGTTCTTTATATGTTTCCTTGGGATATTTATCCCACGTTCGTTCTTATTGATTTTATTACTACATCTTTGATTTCTTTTTTAACCCTTGGGGACCAGAAGATATTTTTTCCATGTAATTATAATGATGCTTGCATTTTCATTTGTGCATGGAGTAATGAGGAAAGATGAAACCCAGTCGTTTGGTTTGCAACACGTTATGTTTTGATGTAAAATGTTTAATAGGTCACGTCAGTTATAATGATGATGAAGAATAAAATCACAACTTCCAGTAGACTAATTAATCAGAAAATGATGGACACTCTTCTTGTAGTTTTAGGAGCTTGCCACATGTTTGAAATTATTTTGCCCTACCATCTGCATAGGTTCTTCCTTTTCCAGGCCACTTGTGTGTCCAATATGTTGTGAGTTTTGAAGGAGTGGAGGATGACAATTGGAGAACCTTTCATATGAGAAATCTGACTAGGTACCCAAGATGGAAAGATCTTTGACTCTAAAACCATATAAACTCGTTTTATGCTTATATTTAGATGGTATAAAACTTACAAATCCCATGTTAATGAACTGGCAAATTTGGACGAGGATGGATTGTTTCTGAGCCTAAAATTCTGTTCAACTATATAAATAATAACTAGTTTGTGAGAAGGTTTAAGCCACTCTTTTTCACTCTTGTTCTTATAGTTAATCTGATTCAAGGATTACTGTGTTGTGCTGGCCTTTTATTCATTCCAACTTCTGAGAATGCGATCCATTTTCCTCTGTATCTTTTCAATCCAAAGTGCATCAATTGAAAAAAAAAAATGCAGATAAGAATAATAATGTTGAAAAGAGCAAACTTTTTTAATATCTTGAATTTGCTATTCAACTGTTCCATAACCGTTGATTTGGTGTGGGCTGATATCTTTGACTAATTTGCAGTCCTGTTTGATGCTTCTTTATGACTCTTATGCTGCATCTACATTTCCTTTTCAGGTTTGTCCCATTTGCTCAGTTAAAGTTGCACGGGACATGTTAAGTCATATTACTTTGCAGCATGGACACTTGTTCAAGATATCCTTTATGATGGAAAATTTGGGATATATATATATTTTGTCCTTAATTAATGTGTTGCAAAAATTTCGGGTTGTATTTATGTCGACAAAACTGGTTGCCATCTATGTTTTCTTTTAACTGAAGATTACTTGCAGAGACGTCGCAGATTACGTAGAGTTGCAATTCCTAGCAGTCAAGCACTCTCTCTCCTGGGCCGGGATCTTCGTGAAGCTCATCTGCAAGTGCTTTTAGGGGGTAGTGGATATCGGTCTAGCAATGCTAACATCTCTAATGCAGCTACCGATCCTTTTCTTTCTTCTCTTATTCTGAATTTTCCTTCATCAGAAGCTGAGGAAATTTCAAAATCTGTTGTAACCAGTACTGAAGATACTAGTGCAAAAAGTGCTGCACCAACACA
Source organism: Citrus trifoliata (assembly GCA_018350135.1). NCBI lineage: Eukaryota > Viridiplantae > Streptophyta > Magnoliopsida > Sapindales > Rutaceae > Citrus > Citrus trifoliata. Next base: position 27,845,221 of record CM031385.1, on the reverse strand, counting down.
TATGTGGAAAACAAGGTACTGCTTTTTGGCACCAATGCATAAGCTGAGCACCTTTCACTACTGTCTTTTGGATTTAAATATTAACCTCTCTCCTTGTCTCTCTGTTTCTCTTTCCTTGCTTTATCTATTTTTTTATGACAGTTTTGATCCTTCTTTGAGTCATGAAGAGCGGGAAAAAAGGATTAGGCAAGGTGCTGGGAGAGCCGGTTTTGTGCAAGATCTATTTCTGTCAACTCTGTTGATTGACTAATGGAGACAGTAAGTTACTTTGAAAATAATGGAAGGAGTAACTCAAAATCTTCGCATGGGTATATCTGGGAGGGAGTTTAATAGCTCTCCATAAATTAACCAGCCAATCAATTCCTTATTTTGATGTGGAACCGGCTGAAGAATTGGTGCTTCGTGATAATGGCCCAATCCTCAGCTGCTTCTCATCTCCAGATGTACTGCATTTCTGGATAAACAATAGTCTTCCAATTTATTGAAAAATGAAAACTTTAATTATGGCGAGTGGTTGAATTGCTACAATTGTTTATGCAATTTTCCAGCATATCATCATTTCAAGGTTTGAGATCATGCTTGCATCGGCAGAAGTGGACATGAAATGCTCCCTTCGGTATGGTTCGTAATTCATATAAAATATCCAAATTGACAGCATATTGCATGTTGTTGATGTAAGAGCGAAGAGGACTAGTTGAGGAAACTGTAGTGCCATTTCGTGTTATTCTCTCTGTGTTTCTTCCCACTTGATCATTTGCATAGCACAACTTAGAAAAGAAAAACCTTTCATTAAATTGTAGTTGTTGCTTGAGTGTCAAATTTGATCAAATTTCCCTTATCGTTTTTCTTTTTTTATCGTTTTTCCCAGGAGGAGCAGCAAGATATTCTCGATCACAAGGATAACCTGTTTAGTGTTTACTTTCCCCATGGTAAATATCTCTTCGAAGAGATAATAATAATAATAATAATAATAATGTTGGTGGTTAGTATAAAATTTCTTTAATGTTGTTGGATGTGGCAGCAAATAATTATCTGTCTTAATTTATAAAATCAAGGAAATTTGGATTTAGTGAGCTTTATATTTTAACCTTGTAGAGTTTACTAATATTTATCATTTAAGACAAGAATGAAAATGTAATTGACTTTTAATTGTATATAATTGTAAATTTATTCTAATAAATATCTCCAATGCGATAATATGGGACGGTATGAACATGTTTTTGCCCAGATTAATTATTTTAGGCGCATCTCTAAAAGATTTCATATTAATTTTATTTTTTAAATCTCTATTTATTTTCTTCTGTGGTAAAAAAATAAAAAAAATATATGTTATTCGATAAAAGATTTTTTAAGGAGAAATAAGTTAATGTTATTATAATTAAATAAATATTTTTTAAAGAAAAAATAAATTATAATTAAAGTTTTTTTAATAAAAAATAATAAAAAATAAATTAAAAATAATTTTATAAAATTAAAAAGAAATAATTATTTTTTATTTAAAAAAATTTAATTAAAATATTTGTAAGAATTTTAAAAATTAATATAATTTTTTAAATAAATAATAAAATATTATTTAGAGAGTCCTTACAATTTTTTATAGTTTATGCATGAACTCTGAAATCTGAGCCTCATAATTATTCCGAGTTTAAACAAAAAGGAGAAAAGGCAGCAACTGCTGGCTAGTCCTAGTCGGTGGTGACTCACAGCATCATCTCGAATGTAAAAGATAAAGGCTAATGTCAATGGACCGTTGTCCTTATCCGGCTATCCCGATGGTCGGTTACTTCACACTGACAAAACATAAAATAATACTACCCTCCCTCATACAAGCTTTACCGCCAATTCCGGTGGCATTGCCTTTTTCTTATCACATAATAATAATTATTTTTAAAAAATAATAATTATAATAATAACACTAAATTTGCATGATAATAATAAGAAGAAGCAGAAGTAAGAAGGCGTGTAAATACAACATACATAAAAGTGAGTGTAGGGTGTAGCAAGTAACTAGTCAATGGTGGGCATCAATGTCATCATCATCGTCGGTCGCGTTGTTTGTGGTGGGATATACGGAAGGATGGAAATGGATGTTGACGTCAGCATCCAGCACAACTATAAATAAACCTGATTCATTCAACCATACTCGGCTTCCAAATTTTCATAATTTATTTAATTATTTATTTTTAGATCATCTATTCTTCTGGTCTTCTCTATAGGCGCTTACATATAATTCAGAATATATACATACATACATATTCCGAAGCTTTATTAGCTTTGCTAATTAATTTGATCAGATAATTCCTGCCATTCAGAGGATGATGGAGTTATTTGTGCTGGGTTGTACGGGAGTCGTGGTGTTCCTTCATGGAGCCAATTTTTTCTTCCATGTTCTCTCCCAGCATCTCGCCGTCCGTTCTCTCAGGTAACTGAATTTCATAGTAAACTGTTGTTCAACACTCAGCTTCTTGTCTTGTGTGTATTCCGTCTACCTTCACAAATACTGATCTCAATTGACTTTATAACCTCTAGATGGGAAAAGATTCGTTTTGATTTTGCCATGTCTTTCCCGGAAATTAGAACTTTTTTGTTCGTTAATTAGAACAAGCTCTGAAGCATCATCAGGTCAATTTTCAAATTCTCTCTTTTTTTTTCTGACAGTACGTATTCATCTCTTATGCTGCCGGTCTGATCTGAATCTGCAAATTTCTCATTGGTTAATTACAAATATATGGTCATGTGATAATAATTCATTTGTACTGTCTGGAACTCTTATGTGATGAGAAGATAATATATCATGTAAAATTTGTGATTCAAATATAGTTTTTTTAACACGTGGGGGATTGTGTGATTGGTTTCAGTTTTCTGGGGTTTGTTGGATGGTAGAGCAGAAGAAGAAATGAAGACGGACACGCAACTAATTGTATTACACTTGAAGTAGGCTGCAGATAGCCTTTGCACCAGCCGTCACGCTTTTGATTCGCGTACATTACATGATCTATTCCTTTATTTATTATAATATCATTAGAGCTAATTTTGCAAGTAATATCCATAGTCGAGAAAATCAAAATGAAATGAAAGGATATATCGGAATTATTTATGGCCAATTACCCATCTTGGCTTGTATATTTTACTAGTATTTCATAGGTTGTATCAAACTGATCTTGCCAAGGAATCGAACTTATTAATATAATCTTTCTTTCTTTCTTTTTCCTTTTTTTTTTTTTTATATTCTAATCATTTAGTCAATTACTCTATTATATCTGTTTTAAGGTTATTAAAATGGAAAACCTCTTGTTGGTTTATGATTAATAATGTGTTAAACATACAAATCAAATGTCATTACGATTTATAGTCTAACAAGGGTTTAGTGTTTTCAACGATGTTAAAAGCGTCGTTCAAAACTCAATAAACTTTATTTTCATTTCGCAACAGTGTTAAGTAGATTTTGTTTACCTTTAAGGGTCAACTTGAGTGATTTTAAGTAGATTTATTTTTATTTAATTGGTTATTTGAATTCTTAGCACACTCATCTACTTTATATATATATATATGTTTAACGTTGTTAGTGAAACTTCATCGGTGAATAAAGGGAATTTAAAAAAAAATTAAATAAAATAAAGGAATTATAAGGTGAATAAAAATGGGGTTTCATTTCTTCCATTTGTTTTATTTTATTGGATAGTTTGGTGGATCAGTTCTTCAACGAATAAAATAGACAAGTGGCAAAATGTTCCTCCCTAGTCCCAATCATTGAAGTTGAAATTTCATTTTCTTTCAATCACACGGTTAAAATCAATTAAGTAAAGAGCATGCTTTGGTGTGCTCCGTTTGACTCTTTGGTTTTGTTCACTACCAATTGGAAAATGCTTGATAGCCAGACGACAGCTTCAGAATTAAAAATAGATCATTGCTGCGAAAATCAGTCCATATGATCGAGATCCAATACAAGACAACCACTGCTTGCTTTTCCACTAGAAAGCAGCCTGAGAATGAGATGTTCTCAAAAACTTGTATAAGTGGAACCTAAAACTTGCAATAGCTACGGATCCTCGTTGCATCCCCCCATGAATCCTTACAAAGACATTTTATTTAATCAAAAGATTATTCGAACATGATAAATACATTTAATGCCACCATCACCAATCTTATGAAATAAAGATATACAACCGTCCTTTGCAGTTTGCACCTAATGTAGTTATTTCATCCGACTTCTTTATTAGAATTAGACCAAACAGATTCCAAATTCATCAACTAATAATAATAAGAAGCCCATCAAAGTCCTACCCACCAACCATTAACCTCTGTTGTGATTAGCCAATTTGCAAAAGACGGCCATGGATTTGTTGTTCATCTGTCAATAATAATAAATATGGGTAAAATTTTATACAACACAATACACCTGTCATTAAAGCTTACACAAAGAAAGATCACTAAGAAACGGCATAGTAGTTATAAGGAAGGACCACAAGTAGTTTATCTATAAATATAAGTTAAGTTGAATTAATTAAGGATAATAGTAGCCTATAAGTTAAGTTGAATTAATTAAGGATAATAGTAGCCTTACTTTTGCTTACCGAAGAAGGTGGCCTGAGTCGCAAGTTATTTAGGTACAGTGGGTGGGCCTATGTGCGCCCAAAAAAATAACTTTCGACGCCCATTAAATTTTTCTATGGTTGGAACATCAGTATCAAATTAATATATATATAAAAAAAAAAAAGATAACAAGTTCAACTAATCTTTCTTGCGCAACGTTCAGATAACTTACCATGCATTACCTTCTCATTCATGGCTTGGTCAAAGAAACCTAATTTAATTAGCAAGCAATCACAGAGTCTGTCTTAAACTCTCTACAAATATACGTCAATATAATCACTTGAACTGATATTACATTAATAATATCATTTATTAGGATTAAAATAAAAAAAATCTCTTTGTAACTTTTATTTTTTTGGGTCTTGCTGAAATTGTGAAAATAGTGTCTTTCGATTTTATTTTGTCACATGTATGTTTCTCCCTATGTTGATAATTTTTAATAATGTTTTCTTTTAACTCCTCATATTGATGATTTTTTGGAATTTTAAATTAACCTTATTTTTACATTACCTATTTTTTTTTATATAGTTATAAAAAAGAAGCAGAAGTAATGAAAAGTAAAATGTCGTTAACGTAAAGAGTGCATGACAGATAATGAAGGGGTTCCAAAAATACAAATCATGCCGTATCACAGTGAGTCTTACTAAGTTATAACATTTGTAACTTATAATAAATTTAAATATTGTCACCCATAATCTCGTAAGTATTTCACTTGCTACCATATTTTTGTATGGGATTATTAGATTATGTAAGTTAGCAGCTGCCATAATAATGAAAATATAGAAATGGGATGCCTACAATAGGAGGAAGAAAACAAACTAAAGTTATTTTTGTTGTTATAAAAAATGAAAAGAAAAAATATATACCTTTCAAATTTCTTAACTAAAGTTTATTAGGAAATTGGGCGTCAAGAGTTATTTCTTGAGTGCATCTACAGGCCCACCCAATTATGATGTCGTCGCAAAATAACAATTAGTTGGCTAATTGTTGTTGCAATTTAGAGGTTTGTCAAGTGCCCACCAGCCAAAAGGACGCGGCTTTAGGCTATATAGCGCGCAAAGAAGAAGCCCTCCAGTTGTTTTAACTTTTAATGATCAGCATCAAATGGACTATGAAGTTTATTTTTTTTGAAAACTCCCTCCAAAAAAATCTTCACCAACGAATTGACGTACCTTTTAAAAAACCCTTCTCTCGGAAAACCCATTCAAAGTACATCCAAACCGCCACTATAATCAGTGAAAACCCTGAAAGTACCACTAATTTAAACGTAACCCACGATAGCAATTTTAATTTTACTCCCACTTCAATACCCTACTCTAAACTCTTGTCACAGTGCACCATTTCAAAGTCTGTAAATTTAGGCAAGGAAATTCATGCCCATTTAATCAGATTTGGGTTGTTGAAGGACCCAAAGAATAAAAACAATTTGATTAATTTTTACGCAAAACTTCAATTTTTTCTGTATGCCCGTAAACTGGTTGATGAAAGTCCCGAACCCGATTTGGTTTCGTGGTCTGCTTTGATATCTGGGTATGCTCAGAATGGGCTGGGCGAAGAAGCAGCTTTGGCCTTTCAGAAGATGCATTTGCTTGGTCTTAAGTGTAATGAGTTCACTTTTCCTAGCGTACTTAAGGCTTGCACCTCAAAGAAGGACTTGTTTCTGGGGCTGCAGGTTCATGGGATTGTAGTGGTTACAGGATTTGAATCTGATGAGTTTGTTGCAAATAGTTTGGTTGTTATGTATGCTAAATGTGGGAATTTTATTGATTCAAGGAGACTTTTTGATGCAATACCAGAACGGAGTGTTGTTTCATGGAATTCATTGTTTTCCTGTTACGTGCACTGTGATTTTCTTGAAGAAGCAGTGTGTTTTTTCAAAGAAATGGTTTTGAGTGGAATAAGGCCCAATGAGTTTAGTTTGTCTAGTATGATAAATGCTTGTGCGGGTTCTGGGGATAGTCTATTGGGAAGGAAAATTCATGGATACTCCATAAAGCTTGGGTATGATTCGGATATGTTTTCAGCGAATGCACTAGTTGACATGTATGCTAAAGTTGGGAATCTTGAGGATTCGGTTGCTGTTTTTAAGGATATTGAACATCCTGATATTGTTTCCTGGAATGCTGTGATTGCTGGATGTGTTCTTCATGAGCACAATGATTGGGCTTTGAAACTGTTTCAGCAAATGAAAAGTTCAGAAATAAATCCAAATATGTTTACTTACACAAGTGCTCTTAAAGCTTGTGCTGGAATGGAACTCAAGGAATTGGGTAGGCAGTTGCACTGTAGCTTGATAAAGATGGACATAAAATCAGATCCAATTGTGGGTGTTGGACTGGTAGATATGTATGCAAAATGCAGTTCGACGGATGAGGCAAGAATGATTTTCCATTTGATGCGTGTGAAGAACTTGATTGCTTGGAATACTGTGATCTCTGGGCATTTGCAAAATGGTGAAGACATGGAAGCTGCATCTCTTTTCCCGTCGATGTACAGGGAGGGAGTAGGATTTGACCAGACAACTTTATCAACAGTCCTAAAATCTGTAGCTAGCTTTCAGGCTATTGGTGTTTGTAAGCAAGTTCATGCACTCTCTGTGAAAACAGCATTTGAATCTGATGATTACATTGTGAATAGCCTTATTGATGCATACGGAAAATGTGGCCATGTAGAAGATGCGGTAAAAATATTCAAAGAAAGCTCAGCTGTGGATTTGGTGGCATTCACATCAATGATCACAGCTTATGCGCAATTTGGACTAGGAGAAGAAGCTCTAAAGCTCTATTTGGAAATGCAAGATAGAGAAATCAATCCGGACTCATTTGTTTGTAGTTCTCTCCTGAATGCATGTGCAAATCTGTCAGCATATGAACAAGGGAAGCAAGTACATGTTCATATCATAAAGTTTGGATTCATGTCAGATACCTTTGCTGGGAATTCTCTTGTTAACATGTATGCCAAATGTGGAAGCATAGATGACGCCGACCGTGCTTTTTCTGAGATACCTGACAGAGGAATAGTGTCGTGGTCGGCGATGATTGGAGGACTTGCTCAACATGGGCGTGGAAAAGAGGCTCTGCAAATGTTTGGTCAGATGCTTGAAGATGGAGTACTTCCCAATCACATTACTTTAGTTAGTGTCCTTTGCGCATGCAATCATGCAGGTTTGGTAGCTGAAGCCAAACATCATTTTGAATCAATGGAGAAGAAGTTTGGAATTCAACCAATGCAAGAGCACTATGCTTGCATGATTGACATCCTTGGCCGAGCAGGGAAGTTTCAAGAGGCAATGGAGCTTGTAGATACAATGCCATTTCAAGCAAACGCCTCAGTTTGGGGAGCACTTCTTGGTGCTGCAAGAATCTATAAGAATGTTGAGGTCGGCCAACATGCTGCTGAGATGCTGTTTGCTATAGAACCAGAGAAATCCAGTACCCATGTTCTTCTCTCAAATATTTATGCATCAGCTGGCATGTGGGACAATGTAGCAAAGGTTAGAAGGTTTATGAAAGACAACAAGCTCAAGAAGGAACCTGGGATGAGTTGGATTGAGATCAAAGACAAGGTATACACCTTTACAGTAGGGGACAGAAGTCATGCTAGAAGCGAGGAAATATACGCAAAGCTTGATGAGGTAAGTGATCTTCTGAATAAAGCTGGCTATGTTCCCATGGTAGAGACTGACCTCCATGATGTGGAAGAAAGTGAAAAGGAGCAGCTTCTATACCACCACAGTGAGAAACTTGCTGTGGCTTTTGGGTTGATTGCAACTCCACCAGGGGCTACCATCAGGGTGAAAAAGAATCTTCGAATCTGTGTGGACTGCCATACATCATTCGAGTTTATTAGTAAAATTGTCTCAAGGGAAATTATAGTGAGAGATGTTAACAGATTCCACCATTTTCGAAATGGTTCTTGTTCTTGCGGAGGTTATTGGTAGTAATTAGAGGAGAGTTAGTATTGTTCTTCGGACTCGCAAACAACTTACATACTCTCAAATGGAGGCATTTTGTTGCAAACCTCAGTTTCATTTACTCAAAGCAAGATTTTCTTTTTTCTTTTCACACACACACATGCATATGAATAATTTTTCAATGAGAAATCCCTTAAAATAAGGGATAAATTAAAAAATAAAAAAATACTTTAAGAGAATTCTTATTTTATATGTTTCAAGTGTAAATATTTATTATTATTATTATTTATGGTTAGGATTTTTTTCTCATCGGTGAGTGTTGCCCCAAACTAGAACCCAATATAAATGGTAAGGGGGTGGGGTGGGGAGGCCTGTCTCATTTCTTACTCCGTTCTCCCAATAAATTTAATGGGTGAGGATGAAAAATTTCAATATGAAGGAATGATTTATCCATCTTCATCTCATTCCCCACTTATTTTATCGTAATTATAGATACATTATTTTAGTAAATTAAAATTTAGAGGCTTAAATAAAAGCATCATCATATTATAAATACTTAAATTATTTTTAAAAAAAACTCCAAAAGTTTGAAATAATATTTTGAAATGTTATTAAGATTGAAAAATATTTGAAGAGAGTATCATCTTAAGAAAAAAGTAATAATAATATTTTAAAGTAGAATAAAAATTATATTGTAAGGTTTCTTTTTAGTTATAGCCTATTTATAGTAGGTAAAAATAAACATAAAATTTATTAATTAATATTATAATTGATAAAATAAAAATTTTAAAAATATTTATATATAACAAGAACTGAGGTAAGGATGAGATAGAGAGTATAAAACAAAACCTCACACCATTAAAAATTTAAGGATAATTTTTTTTTCATTCCCTACCATATTTCTCAAAAATTATTTAAAATTAATTACATTTAAGGTCGAATTTCATAAAACCCAAAAATCATGGAGAATTTTGTCATCCCTAAAACACAATTGTCCGTTTACTTAAGTGCAATATATGACGAAAGGTTTCAATGTCGGCGGAAGAGGGGCATCTAAAAATTTTTACTTTTAAGTGTTACATATCATCCTTTATCACACCAGGCTTGTTGTGGCAGTGATATCTATCAAATATGATCTCAAATAAGTGATGTACATACTGACATTTACAACAAAAACAAATAAATTTATCTGTTTCCTATTCAAATCTCCTCACAGCACAACATAGAATCCTCTGACATTATGGTTAATAATGAAAATTTCCCTTTAATTGAAATTCTGCCACTCTCAACACAGAGCTTGGCTCCAGAAACCACCCAATATCCAGGCGGATCCTCAGGGCCCCTCACCATTTCCTTTGTGTCCACGAAGTTTGTCATTTTGGGTGCCTTCGGTGGCAAAGGAGGGCCTCCTGGGAAAACAGCTGAATTCAAGTCCACCTTTACTGGCTTCTCAGGTTGATTCAGTCCTGTACTGAACTTTGTGCTCATCAACATTGAGAAAACTCCCGATTTCCTAGACATTGTTGAGGGTCCATCCCATTCAGATCTACGGACCTTCGCAGATGCCACTGTTGAGAATCCAAGTCTGAGGAAAAGCACCTTCTTCATCCCAATAACCTTAACTTCAAGCCAGGCCTTTGTCACGATCGAAGCAGAGTCATCAATACAGGCTCCATCATACTGAACTGGAGCAGTGCACACGTGTGAGAATATGCTCCACTTGACAGGTTCATAGTAGCCTCTTTCTACTGGCTCATCAGTTGGCTCGTAACTGAGATCATCAGTGAGTTCAATGGACTGAGGAACAGTTGAGAGATGCTGAAGATGGACTGCCAGATGGTCACTCTTTTTTCCTTCCAAGTATAAGCGGATTCCTGTTACCGGCCGATTTCCAGAGTCAACCTGCAGATTGCCGCCTTAGAAACCAGGAAGGCTACAAATTTGGTAACATAAGAAAAGTCGTGATTTTGTGCCTACATAATAACAGGCATCCCAAGCCAACAAGCCAACAATGTGAGGGATATAAGAGAAATACCTCCTAAAATCTAAAGTAGACTCATAGTGTAACTAATCTACAAAAACAGAAGAGTAGAGAAACATTCAGAACCCAAAAAGTACTCAGAGGCATAGTATCTACTGTGGCCACTCTGGCATTGAAATTTGACATGCCTTCATAGTTGATATGGATGCGTCAATGTGATCAAATCATAATACAAATTTTGAAAGCTGTCTTTGTGAACATCATCGTTCATGAGAATGAAAAAACAATGCTTCTTCCCACAGTTAAAAAATCAAAGGAATATATTGAGTTGTGTCTCACATTGGCTAGTAAAAAAGAATTTCTTGAGTTTACAAGACAAGTATCTTCACCCAATAGGCTAGTTTTTTAAGTTAGACACCTAGAAATCCTAGGCTCAGTCCCCAACAAAAGTTTGAAATGAGTTGTATGTCCAATTTTAGAATGCACAACCCAAAAAGTTACCTGCGTGGTGTTGACATAAAGTTTAGGGCCCAGAAAAGAAAACTGGAGGGATGGGGATGCTTGTTTCCTGCACCTAAGGCCAAGGGGGAGATCACCGTATACTGGAGCCCATTGCCGAGGTAACTGAAATTCTAGAAATTGATGGAGTTCCTCAATTGGTGGCTTATCTGCATTATTCAACATCTATCAGAGACCAACAAAATCACTGAATGAGGTAATTATTTCAGTTATAGCAAATGATGCTTCTTTTTGTTACTATCATTTACAAGTCACTAGGCATCTAAAATTGGTAAAGCAATAGGAAGTACAAAGAGAGACCAAAATGACAGTTAAAGATACTTATACTCACATCGGAGATACAGATTCACTGCATGAGTTAAAAATCCATTTCCTTGGACACCAGCCAAGAGTGATGTTATCGGCACAAAGGACATTGAGATGACATTAGGTGAGTGTGATACAGTTGAGAGCCACCGATTATGAGTTTGACCAATATCAACACCTCCCCTTCGGCTGGAAATGCTTATCATGTCCTGATAATTTACATGTAAATAGTTTAAAGCCGCATCTACGCGAAGGAGACTTCTTTCTTTGGTTTCGTTTTAAAATATGGTAAAAGAGAAAAGCAGAGATGTAAAGAAACTTACATTATTCTTTGACTGATTGACAATAGGTGGTTTAACCGAGTTAGCATAAAGCCCTTGGAGATCCCAAGGCTTTGAAGTTTCATCCTAAACAAAAATAAGAATGTTAGCAAAGAACAATAAATCTATCAGCATTTCTCACAATTGTCCCAAAAGAACAAAGAGTTATAAGAACATTCCTACATCCAGCCACCTTTTAATGTAATCTTTCCTCATACCTGGACTCCATTAAGCATCATCTTATACGCACATTAAATAATTATCAAAAAAGTAATCACCACTAGATAATAATAACGAAAGAATTTTTAAAAATTCAATATACCTTAAGTTTTCCTGATATTTCAGCTGGGTTTGCATCTTCAGAAAATCTACCATCGGCTAGTAGCTTTAAAAATTTCAGCATTTCAGGGGGCTGAAGATTAGAATTTCGTAACTGCTTCACGTGGATTACATCTTTACCACCCATCTTCACTCCAACCACCACATGAGTACCGTATTTGTCAATGAACCTGGAAAATCATAAAACAGTTAGCATCACACGTTATTGGGAATGAAAAAGCTGCAGGCATAACGGAAAATCAAGATGCTAGATTCTAGAAATAAGGATGTGCAGCTTCCATCCCATTGCGAACACTTATATGTAGCGTCGTGTACATTAGTTGTGATATTTGATTCAGTTTACAATGACTAATTGGAAAGACATGTAACTGCATTTTGCGTTCTGAATTATGCAGCAGGCTTACAACAATGGTGGAGCATTCAGTCAGCATCAAGGACTTACTCAGCAAGGGCAGCAGGGTCCCATGAAGTAGGCACTTCTTTTCGCACTTGCTGAGACAACACTATATGAGACCTTGCCAACTCAACGTTGTACAGAGATATGAACCAACCATCAAAAGCAAGACTCTTAACCGCAGATGCATCCTTCTGCCAGGACCCATTGAACTTGAACATTGAGTTAAACAGACCCGATGGAATTTTTCCAGATAAAGCCAGCTCCTGATTAAATTTCTCCGACATCTACGATTTTTAAAAAATAAAATAAAATTAACATAGTCAGAGGATTCAATGAATATAAGAAGAAGAATCTTGAATCCAAAAGTTCATTTATTTTTCTTCTGAAACTTAATTAAAAAGAAAAAAAATTCGAAGTTACCTGATTGAACGAGAGAACATCAGAACGAAACCTCGTGCGCTCGCCTTTATCACACTTAATCGAAATAGAAACATCCTTAACCACAACCCCGCATGGAAAAACTAAGTCCCGTGTCACGCTATGATCCATTTCGATCAGCCTTGTCCCTGAAGGACCCGGCTTGCACGAAGACAAACGAATATCATTACACAAATCGTAGCCGAATCCGATCACCGAAACCGCCCTCTCCGCCGCTGACTGAGGGTCCAGGCGATTGTAAGCCATTGATTTTTTTGTTTTTTCAATCCGAAGGGGGTCAAAGGAGATATAATGTTGAGCTTTTGGTTTAAAGTGAGACAAAGAAGTGAAGGAAGAAGGAGATGGACGAATGAGTTATGATGAGTCGTTGAACCGGTCTTTGGTTTAAAGAGTTTACTGATATTATAATTTTAATAATATTATCGCTGTTGTTGTTGCTGACGATGTAAATTTTGAATTTTGACTTACGAGATGGTTGGCGGCTGCTTGTCTGCATGCATCGTGGCAGAAACGTGTTGCTTAACACTTTCAAAAGTTGCATGTTTTACCAAGAACAAGAAGAAAAAGCCGTGTTTTACAGTTCGGCGACTCCTTCACCCGCCAAAATGAGACTCTTTTTAACGTCTTTTCATTTTGCAAACAGCGCTGTACAGTCATTGCTTAATTAATTGGGCTTCTTTTGTTTACCAAGATTTCGCTTTGGGTCATGACTCCTGGCCCAATTCCTTCTCCAACACTAAACTTGGGTTGCGGAGAAATTTGGATCTTTTATTAAGCTTATTCAAAATGTTAATGATCTTATCTTTTATGACGTATAATATGTTTCTTCTGTATTTCACTAACTGATGAAGGGAACGTAAAGCTCAGATTAGAAAAATGTGATCTAGCCCAACTTTGACTCATCTAAACTTAAGAACTATGCCGGATCTTAGCGGTTAGCTCTGCATGCAGTGTGCCCACCAGGACGACAAGCACGGTTTTGAAAGTCGTAGAATTAATCAAAACTAAACTAAACACAAAGACAATAAACCAATTCATTGCAGCTTCTGGGAAAGAAGCCAAGGATACTGTTGTTAGTCAACAGCAGAAAATCTCACTGTATCCTCTTTAGTTGAAAAGATGGCAAGTTTAAACTTTAGAAAAATACGGGAACTGTTGAATTGACCGCGTGTTGAATGATCAATTAATTAGTTGAATAGAAAATTCATTATATTTATTTATACGAGCTTAAGAAGCACCCTGGATCGATAAGAACCTCCACCTTTTCAAAAGTCCAAGGGAATTTTTACATTTGATCAAAAGCATCCAGTTAAATATGTAATAGTCAAGGTTAATGATTTTGATGTAATCATTAATCAAGAGGAGAAAAGACTAAATTCAATATGAAAACGAGACCTCAACAACCTATGAACCCTTGCTTCCTTTACTGACGAAATTCTCTCTTCACATATGTACGTATACACCCCTCTAACAACTTATTCTTAAAATATAAATAAACACATATTCAATATATTAGATATTATATTTTTTTTATTTGTTACTATACTAAAATTTGTATTTTTTTATCTGTCAATAATATCTTCACTTTATTAAAATAAAAATTTCACTTTATTAAAATAAAAAATGTCTATATTAGATAATTGATGTTGTTGTTGTTATTATTATGATGGGTGTGTGTGTAAATTTTTAGGTGTGGGCATTCTCTTTTTTTTTTTTTTTTTCATTCGGATACGTAATTAAGTCACATGACCTTATAATTAATTGAATAGTAACTTTATTAAATTATATTCTTTAATAGCTTGTTTACGTGCAAAATAATGAGGGCACACAAATGAGAGAAAATACACACACACACAGAGATTTCCAATTAAGAATTCATAATCATAGTTAAAGTTAAGGATAAAAAAGAAACACATACTCTGATGTAGTGTATTGGAATACATACATACATATATATATATATATATATATATATATATATATATATATATATATATAAACTTATCCATGACCTTAATATGGTTAAGGATCCCTGATTGGAGTAAACACACAGACATGAACATATAAATCTAATTTTTCTCTAACGAGGACATCTTCATTTTAATAAAGTCAAAATACCAATAATAAACAAAACCTCTAATGAATTGAAATATGTGTTTTTTACAATTTGGTGGTGTTTTCACTTTAACATTATAGACGCGTTTGAGGCAGCTATAAATCTACACGCACAAACGCACACTTTTTAATTAAAAAATTTAAACTTTATTAAATTTTGAGAATCGTTGAAAAAATATTTAATGTAAAAGTCTTCAAATTGTCTGCATAACCCGGTAAACACGAAATTCAGCAATTATGGTGTGCGTTCGCAAAAGAAGAATAAAAAGGCAAATAAAAACGTTTGAACAAGTCAAATACATGGTTTTGATTTCTTCCGGTAAAATTTCTTCTCCTGTCAGCTGGCTAATGTGAACAGCTAGGTCCAAACAAATTTCTTAACAAACGGAAAATTATTGTCGTAGTGAGATTTGGTAGCTCCATTCACATTTTCACACGTATGCATGCAAGGCCAATAATGGCACATTAATGGGCCGAACAAGCTGCTGCGGTGGCTATGCTGAAATCAGCCTGTACTTTTTCGTAATTAACTACAGCCACAAGCTTAGCTCGGTGCTAAGTTGTCAACACGTAAAGGGCCGACACTTGTTTAGTCAACGTGATTCATGCTGCATCATGCATATATTCCAACTTTACTCGGTTCTGACTATAATGGTAAAGTTGCAGTTTCAGCATCATACGTGCGAGTCGTGGCTTTAAATTACACACGTTAATATCAATCAACTTCATTATTTAACATCTACTCTACTACCCCGAATATAAAAATTATATATATATATATAATCAAATTAAACATTACTTACGTAACAGTAACGTTGGTCGTTAGATAATTTTAATGTACATTCTTGTGTAGATATAAATTAGATTTCTTGCGGACTGCGAGAGATTAGGACTTGGGGGACCCACCATCCGGCAGGGGAAATATTTCGAGTGATTGGATTATAACAGCATGAAGGCTGGAGATACGTGGGCGGCCAAAATCAACGGTGGTTGTTCTGGGGAACATAACAACCGCAATATTTTATATGATTTGTGAGATTTGGTGTCTCTCCAGACATGTTGCACGCAGAGAAGATAACGCCATAAATAATGTAACCATTAATTCTGTGTATCTGATCTTCTGCCTGCGACTAAATATTCAAAAAAAAAAAAAAAAAAACTGTGTCGTATTGATTCTGCCTTTCATATCATCATGTACGCGCACATATCTTATAGTGGCATTAGCGTTTTCTGGTAAGTTTGAAGCTCTCATTTTAGTGTGTTTTCTCATCAAGCATTGGGTGCGTTTTATTAATTATCGACCCGAAAATTGTTAATATTCTGATGACTTAAAACGACAAAACTCTGTTTGGTCAAAGCTGGTAGCTACTTGTTGAGATTTCTGCCGGTGGCATCTCGAATAAATGCATGATATCAACTCTTCGCCAATCAAAATCAAACACCTGAACATAAATATAATATTTGTCGTTCCGGCGAGGTCTCTGGAATCATATGGATTATTTGCACTCAATTAACACACCGCTCCCATAAAAGATTTATGGTAGCGTCATCAGCAGCGCTCTTCTTTCTCTAGCTAACACGGTAACGATGAGGCTATGTTTGGAAATTGTAGATTGGATTATATTTTGGAATCAAAAATACTAATTCAATCTAATCTCATATTTAGATGTAGAATTAATTGACCCATTCAAATTTTATTTTAAATTTAATGAGATTATTAATTCTTATTTTCATATGGTTTTAGATAGGATAAGAATGTGAAAATTTCTTGTCCTATTTATCACTCTTTTCTTCTTCAATTAAACTACTAGTAACATCTATTGATTACATAAAATAAAAAAAATTAACTTCTAACCTTTTTTATTGTAGAATTTATATTATATTAGATATCAAAATTACTTCTATTAATATTGAACAAAAAAAATTATACAATTATTTTAACTTGAAAAGAGAAGAATGAGTCAAGAATTATCCGTTTAATTAGATTTAGTGGGCTAATTGCGGTTGATTTAAAATTGATAAATATTTTTAGAAGAAATATTAAGAAAGAAGCGAATCAAACGGTTTTTCCAATGTACGCTTTAATAATATTTAAATTTTCATACAGGATGCTGTCACATGGCTGCGGACTAGAAACTGGAGACAGGACCCACCCCGCTCTGTATATGGGGTAAATATATGTCAGAACATCGGCGGTGTTAGTTAATTAATTCATTTCTTTGAATGCCGACTAATTAATTAACCTCCAAACGAGAATTGCCAAATGCTGCTGGCATCAAAATGATAATTTCATGAGTTACAAAAATGTATGGAATTTAATGTGACTCTATTACCCATAAACTTACTAATGAAAACCTATTTCGGCATTAATGCCGCATTTAAATTAAAAATTAGCTAATCAAGGGCAAAAAAGGTTATACAGTAATTCTTTGGCGCGTGAGAGAATGGAGGGAGTGGGAGAGGGAGTTGTCGGATGATATTGATACTGGTGTCAGAAACTACACATGTGGGTAGCAGTAGCAGACGTTGCCACGTGGTGGTGCAAGAGTATGCAAGTTCATAAAAGGTTATTCTACACTTTGCCTTGAACACGCGTAAGGACCAAAAGGACTCGTGTCAGAATGCTATTGGTCTTATGTGGGGTTACGCCAGATGGTCCAAACGAGCGGTTCAAAAGGGGATAAAGGCATGGGCTTAATGGAAGCCTGAAAATATACGCGAGAGAGAGAGAGAGAGAGAGTTGAGAGGATTCAATTCAAAGCAGGCATTGGCATTAGGCAAGCAGCCGCTTCCTCTCTCCTCAAATCAAAAATCAAAACAACTCATCCAAGTCACGCGGCGAGTTAGCAGAATATGCCGACAACTTGTTCAAACCGGCTAATTACCACCACTTTTCACTCTACGCCCACGCGCCGTTTTTCTCAAATCTTCAATTTCAAAAACTCACAAGTTATTCCATAAACAAAACACAAAAATAAAAAAGAAAAAAAATAAGATTCTTTTTAACTGTCTAATCTTAATTAAACATCAACTATTCAATTTGATTAAAAAAATTTACAACATTGACGCCGTACAAAGTGTGGCTCTAAATATCAAATTAAAGAAAAACTTATATTTAATTTTCAATAATAGATCTTTATTTTAATAAAATGAAAAAGATAAAAAAAAATAAAAAAAAACATAAATATTATATAATAAATTTTAACAGTATATTAAAATTAATTTTTTTATCTTTTAACTTACTGTTACTTTAACAAATAAATAGATTTCTGTATTCTGATATACAATGTATATAATAGGATATTTTAATTAATCATTTTGTTGGGATATGCATGTTTGTATTAAATAATGGCGAGTAGATAATGAACGCGCTGGAAGGGGGCGTGTGGGAAGCCGGAGACCCAGCCGCAGGCAATCAAGTGTGCGTTTACAGCCGTTAGATAATGATATGTAGTATGCGGGCTATGTATCTGATCTCGAGATAACCTACATGCCACGTATTTCGGAAACCAACATTACTATAATACCCCACCCACACATAGCCGCCCACAGTCAAATCCTTCGTTGACTGTGCCCCCACCTCCCCCCTCTTCTTTTTTTTTTTTTTGCCCTTTTTTCTCTCTCCATTTCCCTTCTATATAATCACCCTCTCCTCCTCGCATTTCCTTCGCGTCCCCACTTCCTTTTATGTTTTGTCACTCGCTCAAAACAACAAACACTACCCACCTGAAATAAAAATATAATATGGCGCCGAGAGAGAAGGCTTCGGGACCTGTAAAAGTTAACGGAAACAGTAACGGTATTGTTAAAGAGGTGCATTTTAGGGGCGTTAGAAAGAGGCCGTGGGGTCGATACGCAGCCGAGATTAGGGATCCCGGCAAGAAGAGCCGCGTTTGGCTTGGAACCTTCGACACCGCTGAAGAAGCCGCTCGGGCCTACGACGCTGCCGCTAGAGAATTTCGCGGCGCCAAGGCTAAAACTAACTTCCCCTTACCTTCTGAAAATGTAACCAACAAAATTAGTCACAACAATATCAACATCAACAATAATAACCAGAGCCCCAGTCAAAGTAGTACCATAGAGTCTTCGAGCCGTGAGCCGGCTCTGATGATCGATTCGTCGCCGTTAGATCTCAACCTTGGTCCGGCTTGCGCCGGCGGTGGTGCCGGTGGAGGATTTAACGCCACCGTTCGGTTTCCCTTCCAGCCTGTGGGGGGTGCTTTCGGTGCGGCGAACCAGGTGTTTTATTTTGATCCGGTAGCTGCGATGAAGAGTCAGCAGTATCAACGGCTCAGATTCGACCATCACAGGAATTATAATTTTCATGCGGCGGCGGTGACGGCGGTGGGTGACGGAAGTGTGCAGAGCGACTCTGACTCATCATCCATTGTCGATTTGAACCATCACGATGATAAGCCACGCAGAGTTCTTGATATTGATCTTAATCTTCCACCGGAAGATTTCGCCTGACACTTTTGCCGATGGATACACGATCATCGGAGATCGTCGGAAATTTCCTTTCATGATCATATTTTTAGCGGCGAAACTTTTTTTGTTTCTGCTTCCTCTTAGGAAAAAAGAACGTTGACTAGGAAAGAAAAATGGAAAAAAGAATATCAAAGATCAGTGTTTCATGTGATCTGTTGTGATTTTGGTCACGTATGTGAATAGAAGCTGATCTCCTTTTTTGCAACAGCGAAACCATGGAGTTTCTTCACTGTTGTTCTTAATTAGTTACCTTGTTTTCCTTCTTTTTTTTTTTTTTTTTATCAATTTTCCCCCGTTCAATGAATTAAATCAACACGGATAAATTCGCAATATGCAGTTTTGTTTATTCTTACTATTAGTTTTTATGACAACACAAAAGGACGGTGTTTTCGCCGGAAAATAAAAGATTCCGGGCTGGCCGTTTTACATATGTCGGTACGGAGTATGCACGAATTTAGTAGTTTAGTGTACTTTCGTTGCATATATTCAAACGTTCTTACTCGCTGCTACGTGGCTGACGTAAATTTTAAATATTTGAAACCAAATTTCGTTGCGGGAGTAAACGTAGGACAGGTGTTATTCTTAACATTGTTCTCTATCATTATCGTTTAGTTTCGCCGTTAATATATATATATATATATATATATATATATTCTTTAATTGTTTGGAAGGTTCATATTCTCACGAAATTTCTCATACTTACCTGCTTTAGATTTTGAGATATTTTGTATTTTCGCTGCATTCATAATTTTTTTTAAATTAAAAAAAAAAAATCTAATTGGCATGCCACCCGTCATTTTTCTACCTGCAGCCATCGATTTCAATGGCTACACCAATTCACTGAATTCAGTAACAATAAGTTAACGGTAGATTGAAGTTAACAAGTGGACAGTGTCGCCTAATAAAATGAAATGTAACTACACGAAAGGAGGAAAGCAGTACTTAAATTTAAGGGACACGGCTAAGGTGCAGAAGCTGCAACTAACAGCCTTGTCATTTTGACCTTGCATCAACAGCTCCCTTGGCTAGGTTGCATCACCATCCAACACCCATGGAAGATTCCCATTGGCTATGTTACTTGCAGAAGCTGTAACATAAGCAAGTCGGATTTGTTTTCCACCTAATGCAACATTTTTTTTTATAAATTTATATATAAATGTAATTTTATGAAATAACAATCTTTAAAATATTTAAATTATTATAAAATTTTAAGTTATTTTATTTTTACTCAAAAGATGAAGGAAAAATGGAGTGAGTTGCTAAAATAAAAATTTTGTATTCTTAACAAAAATATGGATAAGTTGAAATTTACAATAGTTTAAAGGATATTTTAAAATTTGTCATTTTATGAGAAAGTTAACATGAAATTAACAATACACATATAATAGTAAGAAGAAATTTAATTAAACTATAAGAAAATTTACCTCACCATCCGAGATTGCTAATATGAAATTGCCAGTGTTGCTGAAGTATGTTGCCATTGAATTAGTTCAGTATGACGCATCAACGGAGATGGGGAGCAAGTGAAGATTGTGCTCTCGTTTAATCAATGGTGAAAATTACACGTTCGTGAATGCTCCATACTCAATTCTAATTTGAATGCCCCTAAAGTCGTGGTTAGATTGGTAACAATATAAAATTTGAGTAATGATACAGCCACAAACTCTTGTACAAATTTATTTTGTACAAACTGACGTGACATTAATTCATTGGTTGAATGAAAATATAAATTAATAAAAACAAATCATGTGGGCCAAGTGATATTTAATTCAACCAATGAATTAATGCCACATCAGTTTGTACAAAATAAGTTTGTACAAGAGTTTGTGGCTGTATCATTACTCATAAAATTTATAGTAGCTAACCACCCAGGTCCGAAGAGAGGTAAGGAAAAAAATAAAAATTATTTGAATTTGACCCACCCCTTATTTTTTATAAAAAATTTAAAAAAAAAATCTAATTTGAATTCATTTTTGAAACTCATAGACAGACACGAGATATTCATGATTTCATATACCGTAATTGCTCATTAAAATTAAATCTGTTTTCCCTTTCGTTTTGTCTTACAATTTGAAACATTAATCATGACAAAATGTGAACTTTTGACAAAACAAAAAAAAATGTCTTAGGGGAGTCAGTCCCTATTGCTGCGTTGGTACCGTGTAACACGATCAACTTTTTGATATTAATTCGTGTCCATTAATTTGTTTTTGTAAATTATTCTAACTGCCCAATTAATATTAACGGAGAGTTCGCTTTATTGCATAAAATGCGTTGGCCGACCTTACATTTCTTTCACATTGCTTTATGCCTAAGTTATAATATTTATATTAATTTAATAATTAATTATTATTCTGCTATCAAAACTTTGACATGGGATTGATATTCGTACTGCTCTTGCATTATTATTAGGACAGTAACAGGCATATACCCATTAATTAAATACAATTAAAGTTGTCGACGAAACTCGTCGCAAGATTCTCATCCTTGACCAAGACAATTATAGCCTTAAAAAATTTCTTTCATTTGGGCGAACTTTATCTTCATTCTGCCAAATGATACACGAAATTGGTGGGACCATTTTTTTTTTTAAATTGAATAAGATATTTCTTTTGCATAATACATAATACAAAATCTAGCTGTAATCATTCTTTACCTTAAAAAGCGTCTTTCATGACCCTTTATTTACCCAAAAAAAAAAAAAAAACTGACCGATGCAGTTCTTTTTTTTCTTTCTCATGTTAACTATTCATTTAGGACTAGCGCTACAACGGGATTCCAGGGGTTGGAGCTTGCCAATTTTAATTTTGTCCTACATAGTAAATTAATTAATCAAGATAAAAATACATTTCATTTTCGCCCAATCGAGATCTCGAATTGTTTTAAATGACAAACGTTTTGTGTCATATATTGCGGATTCTATCATAAACGACATATATGATATGAGATAACGTCCTACATAGTAAATCAATTAATCAAGATACAAATACATCTCGATTTCATCCGATCGAGATCTCAAATTCTTTTAAATGACGTAAATTTTGTGTCATATATTATAAATTCTATTATTAACGACATATATCATATGAGATAACCGACATGTCATACTTCAATAACTAATGTGTCATATATATTAATTAACAATCAATTTACCATTTATATATAACCGATATATTATATTTATGCGATTCATTCAGTCGATTTATCGTACATTTTAAAAAACTCATATTTTGGATCATTTAAAATCCGATCTTAATCTAAATAGTTACTTTGAATAATATTTTCCCGAATCCAAAATGTACCGAAATCCAATTTCCAATCAGAATTCGGGGATTTCTGCTGACCCAATCGACCATAACAAACATTCAAAATGGTAGTTGACATGAATTAAAAAAAAATTGATATGTAATATCAATAATTTAATCCTTTTGTAAATTATATGTCGCTAGCGAGTGATTGTGGTACAAGGACCGAAAGCGCGTGAAAGGATAAAGAGGGGTTTGGGGGACGGAGTCGGACAGATGATTCCACGTTTACTGGGCAGTTCTTGAGATTCGTGTCTGGTTGCACGTGTTGCACGTGTTGCACGGCCGTCGGATTCTGCGCGCGTGTGGTATCGTAATTCAACGAGTTTCGTGCCCTAACAAGAAAAAAAAAAAAAGGGAAAGCAGACAAAACTGGGGACCACGTGTACGCGGGCGCTTGAAATGGAAGTGGGGATGCGCGGCTGCCGCTTTTGGTGGGTCCCGGTCTTTGGTCGTCAATATCCATACAAAGATTTCGCTTTCTCTTTCCAAAAGTTTCTTTTCTTTGAATTAAAAATATCTGTTGGTACTTGTATAGTATTATTTCTTTCTTATTGGCAAAAAGAGTTTTTTTTAAAGTTTTCTTTTTTCAAAAGTTACTTTCAATTTCTTTGATGCTTAATTGTAATTGCTGTAGAAAATTTTGGGATTTAGAAAATAATTTTATTTTTATTAAAAAAAGCTCATATTTAATATTTTACAAGTAGAGGTTGTAATTTTTTTAAATAACTAAATTTCCTATACTATATTTATTTTATTTAATAATTTTTATTGCATAATATTGAAAAAATGTATCTATTAAGTTATTTATACAATTTCAACTAAAAACTCTTATTGATAGTTAATTAGATCTTGTTAAGTTATATTATCATTAATTTATTTAAACTCAAATCAATTTTTTTTACATACTCTATTGTTAGTTGTCAAATAATGGAGAAATTATGGAAAATTAATTTTAAATAATAAAATAATTTAGCAGCCGCTTAACAAAATAACCAATTTTTTAAAAAATCTCTATTAACAAAATTTTTATTTACAGCAACTCTAATTTTTTTTTTTTGGGTTTCAATAAAAGAAAAGTAATTGTATGGTTATTTTAAAAAATTATAATAAAAGAACCGTATGAAGCCATATTACGTTACGTTCAATTAGTCTGAACTGACCATGTGCGTTATTATGCAAGCGTACTTCATTGAGATTCTTATTATCTCTTTCAAGTAAAATAAACAATTAGTTTAATTACACGAATTAGCGTTCTATATTTGTTAATTGAAATTATGATTATGCGATGCATGGAGGAAATTCTAATTATGCGATGCATGGAGAAAGTCATGTGCATGGATGTTAATGATGATGACATCGGGAGTTGCTTTATGCGCGTACACGAAGGGAAAGCAATACATCAAATAAATATTCAAAACGAAAAATCATCAAATAAAGTAATCACAAAAATTGGTAAACAAACACACAAAGAGTACGGCGCGGAGAAGTCTTGAGGAAAGCTGACGTGTCGGATCAGGACAGACAGTTAAGCCGGCAGTTTGCGTTAAAGCTGTCCAAAAGTGGGGCCCAGACTCCACCACATGATTTAGACACAGGGAGAGAGGCTGATGCCTCGTGATCCGCCACGTTTCGCGCTCAAGGGATTGGAGCAAACAACCAAGTAATTAATTTTGATTTGTAGTTGAATTAAAAAAGAAACCGCCGAATAATTAATAAATAATAAAACTGGAAAAAGGGCTGGTGGGTGGTGGGTGTGGGGCGGCTGCGTTCCTGCTGCCCTCTTGAGTGGACTTTTGTTGCCATTTGAGGTGACAGCTGCTCTCTCTCTCTCTCTCTCTCTCAAAGTTGGTGAAATATTGCAGCTTCAGCGCAATTTAGCTCATCTTTTCTAGAAAGGTCGGCTGTTTCAATCGGCAGCCCCTTCCTAATCATTTCTAAACGACGTTAAAAAAAAAAAGGAAAATTTAATTAATTATGGTTAGTGAGCTCAGATTTCATACGTAAGGACAAGGTTAAAGCCACCGGTTAAAATAATCCAATGGCAGTCTCACACGTTTTGTCTTCCAATGTATTGCTTCAACTGACGAACATATTTATCTGGAAGAATGTGGGGGTGGGGGAACTTGTGAACATATTTTGTTGCTCTTGTGAAGACAATATTACTTGTAACGTGCCTCGTGGCTTTGCTAATTTTTTTTCGGATCACCATTCTTTTTTAAATAAGAAAATTGGAAATTAAAAAAAAATTCTAAGAAATGGATAAAAATTTAAATTATATTATAATATACTTGATTTATACTCATTCTAATAAATTTTTAATGGTAAATATTATTGGAACATACATAATATCATGGTTTTAAAAAAAATTACATAAAACCACCAAAGGACAGTTATTTCTAGTACTTAACCAGTGACGAGATGACAAGTAGAATAGAGAGAAGACAATAAAAATGGATAAAGATTTAAAGGAGTATCCGCGCCGTGGTTAATATAGTATAGTCATATAATAATGATACATAAAAATTTTGTATTTAACATATAAACGGTTACATTATTTCTTACAAGAGATATGCAATAACTTATTCTCTTTAAAGTTTGTGGGATCAGGATAGCAGAAGTAGGTTGATAGAGTAGATAAACACTAAATATTATTTTACTATCAGACTAAGCCAACGCGATTAGGTTATGATCTAATTAAATCGTGATTAGATATTTTTTTAATCCAAACAACTTAATGACATTTTTTATATCACTTTAAGTTAAGTTAGATGATATTCTAATCCAAATGACTTTATAAAAGAGATTTCAATAAATATTCTCAAAGGAATTATAAAAGAGAGGCTTTTATTAATTAAAAAAATGAACCCTATTTATAATAGGACAAACATATTTCACCAAATTAACTTGGCACTAATTAAAAATAGAAATATAATAATTCTAAAATCTTAAAATAATGACTTACATCAATTTGCCCCCTCTTAAAAAGAATAAATCATATTGAGTTTATTTGGAGGATAAAACTTGAAGTGAAGCATCAAAGTGTCTTTGAGCTTGAACTTATAGCTTTTTTCATCAATCGTTCTTGAAACGCGAAATTCTCCATACTTCATCTTTTTCTTGCACTTATAAGTAACTCTTCGAGAAGATAATGTCTTGTTTGAACAAATCACTTCCAAGCCTCTCAAGTCTTTTGTTAAATTATACTCAATGTTCTCGCCAATTAACTTTATCTTTGCAGTCAAACCTTCTTTAGAAATAACTTTTTTTCTTTCAATGTAAGTAGGCATAATCATGTCAATCATTGCTAAGGTTTCATCAACTTGAGTTTGCTGCACAAACTACTTTTATCAAGAATAAATTGTACCTCATCTTTAAAAATCTCAAGTAAATCAACAATATTATCATCATCTACTTTCATTGGTGTAAAAAGAGATAGCTCAACATCATTACAATGAATAAAATAGTCTTCCATCAATTATATCATGTCAAACCATTATTTGATTTCATCTTACCCTTATCAAATCTTTGATTCTTGTAGTTGTTCCCACCAAGTTAAAGCATCGTATATTAGCTTAAATGATGCATGAGAGAAAACAAATTTCGATGGAACAGTTTGAAGAAAATCATCCATTATGCAAATCCAATTAAAAATATCTTTTAGATTACAATCAAAATTCAAGATATCTTTAAGTTTAAGGAGACAATATGAACCCTAATAATCTATCTTTGTCATTTTTTTACTCAAATTAAAAATACAACCAACGAAAAAACTGTAAATAACTTGACTTTTAAGGTTTTGGTGTTGCTAGCAATTGGTGTCTGTGATTGGAACCAAAAAGAGTCAGATATTGAAGAAAGGACGGATCGGAGCAAGCTTATTTTAGTAGTGGCAATCATCTTGCGGCGACATTGGTGGATGGAAATGACGAAGTTGGGCTACGAGTTTGGTTTGATTGCCATATTTTGGCAATTTTCGTTCTCGATAGTGGCTAGAATTTGATGAACTATGGATGGCGAGGTTGATGGTTGTTTTGCATGGTGAAGAGGGCGACTAGAATGATGAGATTGGCAGTGATTAAAGTAAGGAAGCTCATGGATTTTTGTGGCTTTGGGCTATGGTTCCTTATAATAACTTCTGTTAACGATGGTTGGGTTTTGGTTGTTGAAGGCTAGGGAATCTTGTATTGTGGTGTTGAATGATGGTTGCGCCCATGACAATGGTGGTGGATGTACTGGCTAGGGTTTTTAAAATTTTAGGATCATTTTGTTTTTGTTTTTGTTTTTGGTGATGGATTCAGTGAGGATGGATGGGATTGGTACAAAGCCACTCTGATACTAATATAGAGTGAAGTAACGGAAGCATGTTGATAATTTAAATAAACATTAGATATCATTCTAGAATCAGACTAAGCCAACACAGTTAGATTACACTTTAATCGAAGCGTGATTAGATCCCATTCTAATCTAAATGACTCGATGATATTTTTTATATTGCTATAAGTGAGATTAAATGTTACTCTAATTGAAACGACTCTGTAAGAGAGATTTTGATAGATATTCTTAAAGAAAGTATAAAAGAGGGGTTTGTTTTAATCAAAGTGTAATGAAAATAATAATAAGATCTCCTTATTTATAATAGGGAAACCTATTGTCCTAAATTAACTTAAAAAGAAAACTAAATTAATTATAATGGAAATAAAAGAATAAAACACTGACCATACTTGACTCTAATTAAAAATAAAAAATATTAGAATATCTAAAAAAAATTCTTAAATCCTAAAATAATGTCCTATATCAAAATTTGTGATGTATGATGTGAGACAAATTTGAAAAAAAAGTCTTTAATCAATTATTAGCCCATCATTAATAAAAAGAATGATAGTTCTATTGCTTTAGAGATTTAATTATGGTGCATTTTTCGGTTGATAATTGGGATAAGCTCAAATCAGAATGAATAATAAAAACCAGAATAAATTGTTTACTTGAACTATAAATCTAAATCCAAAATAAATTGTATTCTAATTAATGTGTTTACTTTATTAAAGAACTTGAATGAATTATTTTAAGTTACTAGAATTAATAATGAACATTAGATAGTTGGACCTTATTTTTATGGTAGAAAACTAGTATAAAAAAACGGAAACCTTTTTTTTTAATACTGATAATACAAACAAATAATTTGATATTACATTAGATATTTATAAATTGTTATTACTACAGACAACTATTGGTATTAGTTCATCTTAAATCTTTATGAAGCATTATCTAGATTGCTTGCCTGTCTAATATTGAAAGGATATGTACTACACTCATAATTTTTTGTCCTAGGTTGCATACTTTTTCTAATAGTCGAGAAATGTCTGCTCCACTTATATTTTTTTTGTAAGGGAGAAAGATTGAAATAACCTCCACTCAATTATTTTTTATTGAGGGAGAAAGTTGAGTCCATTAGGACTCAACCTGCTACCCTTACAGATGTGAAAGCAACAACCCACCACTCGGCCTTGAAAACATTGCTTTAACTCACATATGATTCATGTTGACAATTGGATGAGATGAGACACGATTTGCCAATCTTGGTCTCGTCCTATACATGCAAATTAGATAAATAAAAAAGTCTCATTTCCGTTCCTTTATTTTTTTGGGACAAAAAATTATCTTGATCTCATCTCATCCCATTATCCAGAATAGTCCAAATGTAAATAAATAAATTATGGCTTTTTTCTTTTAATGATCATCATAATTCAACAGAGCAAAAATCTTGAATAAATACAAAGTAAAATTACCAAATAATGTTTTATTATGACTCAATGTATGTTTGAATATAATTTTATACTAAATTTTTTTTAATTACCTATTTGTTTCTATTGCACATAAATATTAAGACTTATACTTCAAAAACTATAGATTTGGACAATAACAACCTTAATCATGTTAAAATATTTAATAATTCAATAATATAATAATAAATCAAACCAACAGGATTGACAACGAGATAGAATGAGACGGGATTTACCAATCTCAGTCCTATCTCGTTTATACAAGTGAGATAAAAAGATTGTCAATTTACACTCAAGGGAGGGGGAGAGAAGATGAGGGGAAAAAGAGAGTCAAAGAGAAAATGAGGAAGAAAGATTGTCAATCTCAATTTCATTGTTTGATTTGATATGATCATATGAGATTTATATTTTCTCCCCTTATTTCATTCCTTTTTTCTTTCTCTCCTCTCCTCTCTTCTTCTTTCATTTTTTCAAATCAAACATACCATTAATTTGTTTCACAATCTTACATTATAACTTTAAAAATTATCTATTAAAATAATCTTATAGTTTTTACTACAAGTTCTAATTGACAATCAAATAACTCAAATTTTTTTTTGTGTAAAACCTCTTTTTGTAAAAGTTCTACTTAAATAAACTCTATTAAAAATATATATATATCAAACAGAGTCTTAGGTGACATTTGTTTTTTTGTCTGAAATCTGAATATACCTGAATTAGTCTGAATTCTAAATAGACTTGAATGTCTGAATCTGAATAACATGTTTGTTTTTTCATCTGAATCTCAGAAAATAAGTATTAAGTTGTTTTTTTTTTCAACTGAAAAAGTTGAAAATATGTACTTTTATTTTTGTATCCTTATTAAATTTGAAAGTCAAATAAATAATACATTAAATACTTCAATATTTTAACATTTATAAGTAAAACTATATTCAAGTGAATACATAATTATTTTGAATTTATATATATAAAATATCATAAATTTTAAATTTTATTGTATATAATATAAGAAAGAAAAAATAAGGATATTTTTATGTGAGATAAATGTTTATGGGTGAGTTTTGGGATAGACATGAAAAATAAATTATAAAACATGGATATTTTTGACATTAGTAAGTAATTGACTTAATTTAAATTTCTCCATTAAGTAAAAAACTAAAAAAATTGGCTTATTTTATTAAGTCAAAATTATCTAAAAAGTTTCATTAAATTATAAAAATAAACATCTCTAATTAACTTAATTAATTAAGTTAAGTCACTTTAAGTCATTAAGTTAAAAAACAAACGCCACCTTAATCTCTAAAAATATCAAGTACAAGTGAGCTTTAAACCTTGTTTAGTAATGAGTTTGAGTACAACACTAAAATATTCGATAAATAATAGCTGTTGTAACTTACAAGTTAAGTTAATTTTATTCTATACTTGTAATACAATATTACAGTAGTCTGATTGGGTAATAATTAGGATTGAGTGTTTTTGCTGTTCATTGTTTGAATCACCACTTTGTATGAATTTAATTAATATGCGGGAGATTTAGGGAAAATCTTTAGGTGAAGTGTGCTATGATATCATGCTAAATTAACACGTAATTAAAAAAATTTAACTTAAAGATGAGGCCAAATGATTTGAATTCGAGAATAGCGTTTGGGTGGAGGATTTTTCAGGTAAGATTTCACATTTGTTGTAGTGGATTTATTTTAAATGAAATTTATGCCTTTGTTTGAGGGTTATTTTGTAATTCCAGATCGATTTTAGGTTAGAAATTAAAAGATGAGCAGACATTGCGCCAGTTTTGAGAAACCCAGCGTCTCGATGATTCGATCCCATCAAATAATAAAGTGTGACGAAAGCCGGGCGAATCAAACCTGAACATGCGTTGTCTGGTGTCTTAACTTGCCAAGTTAACAGCAGAAAGTAGTCTAATTAGTTGCGAAGGTGACGTTGTCGTGTTGTTGATAATATGACAGGTCAAACTTAATTGTTTTTGCTGGCAAATTGCAATTCAAATGGGAAGGATTTTTCTGGTGGAGCTGAAAGGCAGGTCTTATTACAAATGCAGATTCTGTAACAGCCATCTCGCTCTTGCTGATAGTGTCCTTTCCTGGGTATTGTTTCTCTTCTCAATTTTTTTAATTAAATCACAATTAGTCATACAATTAGAACTGATGTGATTAAATTTACAAAATTAATTAGAAATTTAGTCAATTGCCTGGGTAATTCACTGAATTTGGTCAATATAGAGGGTGAAATTTTTCAAAGAAATTCAATATCGTGATGTTGAATTAACGGGCATCTAGGGTTTTGCCAAAACCAACTGGGTTTGGGTCTGGGAGACAAGGAAGATTGATTAGCTGGCTTGCTGGGTTGCTGTGGAACTTAACTGGTATTCGAATGTGAATGTGTATGGACTAGATTTTGAGCTAACTTGGAATTGTTGGAATTGGGAGAGATGAAATTATTGTCTTGTTGATTTTAACTATTAGAAAAGTGTCACATTATTTGGATAAATTGATTTAGTGCCTGTATGTGTTATTATGGCCGAGGAATTCTGACTACAATACACAGGAAAAATATTATTTTTCATTGGACATATAAAAGTAGTTTTTAAAATCATTTTTTTAGATAATGGGGAAAATTGTTTTACATTTTAGTTTATTCTGGATGATCAAAGGGGTGGGAAGATAGGTCTTAATTGGTCCATAATGACATTAAAAAGATGTAAGATGGTGTTATGGTGGAATTAGGAAAGGAAATAGTCACTAACTTTGGTTTTTAATGTGATTGAGAATTATAAGCTTTAGCTTACTTAAGAAAAATGTGGGTATGAGATTAGTGAACCGCCAAACTAAGAGAAACCTCTATGTGAACCTTTTTCTGTTCCTGTTTAATAAACGAATAAATTATCCATGAGGATAAGCAAACTGAATGGCCTTGTAAATGTAAAGTTCCAGTCGAATGATAGAAGTGCAGATACGCTTCACTGTTGTTTTAAAATTTTTAAGAAAAAGGTAATTAACTAGTACTGATCCTTTTAAGTGTTATCATTGGATGCTAACTGCAGAATAGTAATTCATTAAGTGGTTGCTCCCATGTCTCAACTCCATCAAATTTGAATTCTCAATAAATAATTATTTAGCTGCCATTTATCCAATAACTGATGTCCTACTGTCCTATTGTGAAAAGATGTCTCCAAAGTTTTGCTTGGTTACTACACTACCTCCATATAGATATAGGATATTACCTGAACCTCTTGGGATTTCGCAGAAAATACACTTTTTTTTTGGATTGCATCAAATTCAATAATTTCTTATAACTCTTTTTTTTTTTTTTCTGGCCTTGGTAAAAGAACATTTCTTTTGTGCTATTGGGAAGGTTATTCTTATAATGGAATTTGTGTTATGCAATGGATTTAACTCATTGATGGTTTCTTTCTCACAATTCCTGTTTATATGCACTCATAGATTTAAATTGCATCTAGGATGATATCATTGAATCAACAGATTGAAACAAAGAAATTTAAACAGTAGTTTCTACTATTTTTTGTGCATATGTAGAATGAGTTTATATGCAATGTTGTTCAACTTTTTGACTTTAGTTTGTTGCTTTTTAATATGATCAGTCCTTTAATTGTCGTCGAGGAAGGGCATACCTCTTCAGTGATGTGTAAGTTTTTCTATGATTTTTGCTTTATGCTGCTTCCCTTTCCTCTATGTTGGACTGAAGAAAGAATACAGTTCTTTTTACCTAGTGATTTCATTTTTCTAGAATTTGTGAATAATTGTGTTTTATGGTTTGCAACGAGTCATATACAGAGGTTTGGTCCAACACAGCTTATTTTTAAGACAACAACGTAAAAGCCAGTTTCTGAATTGTCTCTCTCAATGGTGCTATTTGAATATTTGATCTACAGATCATGTTCCCGTGAATCCAATTCTACTGGTGCTAAGAAACTGGTCATCTCTCTTTCTTTCTTTTATATTTTACCAAACACTTCATATGGTTGATTTCAAGAAAGATCTAGTCGGCATGTATATCAATATCATAATAGAGTTATTCAGTTTGCTGACCTTAATTATATAAATTTCATGAATTACTGTTTATATCTCATTTGATAATCTGTCTTTATGATCCTAAGGATTTAAATGTTCCAACAATTAAAAGGTTGAAAAATGATACCTGGTCAATTGTATCTATATCATTATTTCTTACACATTGGATCTTCAGGGTGAATATAATGCTTGGACCTCAAGAGGAGAGGTTGATGCTCTCTGGCATGCATACCGTGGAGGATATATTTTGCTGCTGCTGCGGACAAATTGTTGGCTGGAAATACGTAAGCTCCTTTTAGCAATTCTTCTCTTGTTTTTCAGTGAAAATTTGAGTAATATTTCGGGGGCAGCAACATCATGCAAGCTTTATAGTAGAAATTGGCAGCAAAATAGTATAAGAAGAAAATTTTCGGGAAATGCTTTCTTTAGTGAACATTGAGCTGTTGGATTTATCTTAATCGTTTCTCCAGAAAAAAATTTATCTTGACACAATATAAAGTGTCTCTGCATTTTTACAAATGATTATTCTTTTCCTTAAGAACAAACTCCAAAAGGCTACACATTGGCCATCGTGAGCTGCTGCTTAGCCTGTTCCTGGTTTAGTTTAGCAGTTATTTCACCATCCAGACATCACCTTATGATAGCAATCATTTTTATGGAGCCTATGACCTGCATGCAGGTTGCTGCACACGACAAAAACCAAAAATACAAAGAAGGGAAGTTTGTTCTTGAAAGGTACCGAATAGGCAAATATGTCTTTGAGCTTTTAGTTTCAGTCTTCTTTTAAATGTTAACTCAATACTTGTCCTGATATTTGCACATCTCTCAGATGGAGGATCGTTGAAGAGGTCACAGAGGAACTTAGTCTCGAAACCCATACTCATTCAAATGAGGCAGAAACTCCTTAGGAACGTGAAGTTTAAATTAAATCTAAACCATGGTGGCAAGACAATAGACTGTTAAGGAGCCATTTACACAATTGTGGGAACTGTAGACGGCTGCTCTGTGTT
Organism: Citrus trifoliata; assembly: GCA_018350135.1. Classification (NCBI taxonomy): domain Eukaryota; kingdom Viridiplantae; phylum Streptophyta; class Magnoliopsida; order Sapindales; family Rutaceae; genus Citrus; species Citrus trifoliata. The sequence goes on along the minus strand of CM031385.1, from coordinate 27,811,665 downwards.
TCTATTATGTGGACTTTTGGCCAAAATCTTGTTTAGCACCGCATCGCCCTTGACCAACGTTTAGGGGGGCCATTGGCTCACGAAAGTTTGGCCGTAAATGGAGAATTATTTTGAGATATACAAGTGAAGTCATATATATGTAATTATTACTATGCTAATGTTTGGTTTCTTTTGCATAAAACTGCGGGATCAACTTCAACTACTTTAGGTGCTTCGCTGTGGCTAATTGCTTGGAGGTTGGAAGGGCATATGCCTTTAATTTTTTTTTTTAAAAAAAAAAAATTGTCCCAAAAAAAGGCGATGGGCCCTCGCGTTTTCATTGGGAAAATCACTGAACAAAGAGTCCCCACTAGATAGTGAGATATCCATTGTATTTGACTTGTCCAAGCAAAAATGGATATAAAGAGGGAAAACAAAAGTTAATTTTGAAGGAGCATTAAATTTTTCAAACCCGTTTTAAGCTTCGTTGAATAATCAACATGGTGAGGGTTTCGGGTTTCGGGTTTCCCAAATTATAAGCTGTAGAAGCCGCCTCATAAGTCGTAATTAGACATGTGAAACATGCTTCAATAGGGACAAAATAAGTCTCAATGAATGCAAAATATTGGTCCCACATACTTGATTAAAATCATAATAAACTCACAACAAATAATCACATTGACATATTAGGATTTTCGCAAAATTCCTATTCTATCTTATAAACACAAAACAATTTTAGGGTCTATTGATTTGGACTATTGTTTTTGCCTCCCGTACATCACAATCTTTATGTCCTATTAGGCTGTGTTAAAATAAATAAATAAATAAACCGAGTCAAAATCAAGCCGTCCTAATAACTTAAAACCATAGCCCCAACTCAGAGCGACCTACCCAAACCAATATTAATTTCGGGACAGTACTATTTTTCTCAATAATATATGGCCCCGACTTATCTTATCAGATTTAAATTTATCATTAATAGACACAGAGATACAAAGAATAATTGTGAAATCTTTTTGAAAAAAAAAATATATTTTCAAGAAGATTATGGGCCCGGCAAATAACGAACAAGCGGGTGAGATAGGAGCCACCGTCCAACTTCAGTCATGTGATTAATGATGTGCGGCTGAGCACAACACGTGGCGCACACGTAAAAGAAAATTAAATGATGTCAACATTTCTTTATCAGGTGGGCCCGCCAATGAGGTTGGAGCCCATGGTTTTTGTTTTCAAAAGCAAAAACTTCCCACTTTACAAGAAGCAGTATTTCCAATTCCGGGGTCTTGTTGTTCCGCCACAACACACACTCGATCGACTGTGACAAGATTTTATCATAAATTGCCAGTTAATTGTTTGATTAAGACCTAAAGTATGATTTAAAAAACGAAGATCTTTGCTTTAGATTCTTCTTTGCAGTTTGGATGAGTAACCACCTAATTTAATACCCATCTTCGGGAATAATTCATTATGAATTTCCCCCAAATCAAGTGATTTTTTTTTTTTTAAATTAAACATCGATTGTACCTTAAAGAAAATAAAATTAGTTCTGTGATATAGAAGACAATTAACTTTACAGAAGGGTCCCCACCTCATGATGGGACCCGCCCCGCGTTCTACCTTCCACGCTTCAAAGAGCTGGTCATACCTGCAACCACCATATATCATGTATGATGATGATGATGATGCATGGTAACTTATGGATACATCTTGTATGCATATGATTATGAACTTTTAGGACAAAAAGTGACGTAAGATGATGTGACATAGTATGAAAAGAAGAACACATGCATTACTCCAACTTAACGGCGCCGTTAAACACTTCCACAGCATGCAGACCGACGTCGAAATCGAGCCGCCGTCACGGAGATTCACGGAGTTTCTGTGTGCCATAAAAACAAACAAACAAATGCAAAACATCTGCTTTACTTGTTTTGATGTTTTTTGAGTGTAATGCTAGACCGCAGTGACGCCTCTGTTGCCGACAGATGCGTTCGTGCGGGGCCCCATATCATGCTCAGTCCTATTTCCGCCACGTACACGGTAAGAGGCCCCACACTGTTTAGCAGTGCAAATGAAGAAAATGTATTTGGGAGCGCCGGGGCCCACAAATGGGAGGGTCCAATGAGTCATGAAATGACGGCCGGCGATGCGAAGGTGCAGCAGTGATGATGCAGCTGATAGTGTGTCAGTGATGACGATTGTATTAGGTTCTGACTTCTGACTTCTGAGCTTGCGTGCTGGTTTTAATTTTCTCATTCATTTTTTTAATTTTTCTTTTCTTTTATTTGACTTGACTGGACTCTACTCTACAAAGTGCATGAACAAAACTTTCTTTAACTTACTTTAACACCCCCATCCGTATTAATAAAAATGTCGCACTTAGCCACCCGGCCTTTGGCATGGTTCTAAGTCCCCATAGTGTATTATATAGACTTTATTCCTTTTTATAGCTCCCAGTAAAATATTATAAGGACTTTTATTCTTTCCGCAGCTACATAGTGCGTATACAGTATTTTAGTTCTAAGTTCACATAGAATATTATAAAAACAATTCTTCCTAAAGTCTAAGTATAGTAAATATCTCTACAAAATTAATAAGGATAAAAATCTTGATAATATCTTCGAGTATTAGTAAGGATTAAAACATGAATAATATTTCATAGTATTTAGTGTAAATTAATTTTAATAATAGTCTCAATGTAAATATTAATAGTGATATGATATAATATTAGTAATAGGCTGAATATAATAATGGTGTTAAAAAAACTTAATTTAAAATTATCACACTTAAATTACAAATTATAATAATCACAATTTAGATTTTTAAGAAGCCTACATTTATATAACTATATTTCGTGGCGCAGTCTAAAAGATTTGTGAAGTAAACATTTTTAATTTATCAAATTTTACATTCAAACTTTGCGAGTAATTAATAAAATATATAGAAGAGAAGAGTGTTTATGGAACCAACATAGGAAATGATTTCAAATAATTCAGTGGCGGAATTTGTTTTATAAATTTTTTTTTTACGTTGGTCGTCATGGAAAATAATCTTAAAGAATTTATGTTGGCAATTAATATACAAGATGCTTTCTGAATTAACAAAGCCAGCACCGTCGAACACAAGGCGGATAAAAGGAAACATTGACCTGATGACCATCAAACAGGCTACAGCCATATCCTATTGTCTATGTGATGAGAATGTTATATTATTTCCAGAGAGATGGATGGATATAATAAAGAAAGAAAGCAAGAACGAAAGAGAGCGGAGACAATAGGATATGCGGTGATGATGATGATGATGATGAAGACTGCTATATTTCATAGGCCGCCTGGCCAGCCTATTGCATTTTATATTTTGATTTGTCACCCCCCCCCCCCCCGTAGATGCTTAAAAAGTTACGTGCATAGTGATAGGTTTGTTTCGTATGAGAGCAATGAAGAGGAGGCTGGCCAAAATGTTTTTTTTACCATTTAAATTATTTGCCCACTCAAAGAGTTTTGATTTATATTTCTCTTTTGCCACTCAATTACACACTCTAAACTTAATTATCATTCTAAAACGCATTCTTACAGATATTAATCAAATACAATGCATTAATCATGGATACTTTTGACCGTTTGTGAAAATATTTGAATATAATAAAGTTCATAATACATGGTAAATTGGAGTAGTTGGTCGTAAACATCATTTCATGTCGATTGGGAGTCAAATTCGCTAGCTACGAGATGGGGCTGGGCCAAAATTAAGAGAGATTTCCACCAATCTCTCTTTAATTAATTATTTTAAAATCAGCAGCTAGCTATGAATAAATTGACCACATTATTCCACCAAAATAAAATAATAAAAAAATAATTGAAAAAGCCGGCACATGAGAAACGCGCCCAATTTCCTTAAAAAGCGAAAAGTGACGTCTCAATAAAGCAAAACTTTATCCACAACACACGCGATTACTTCCTCAATTTCGCGAGTTACAAAAACAAACTTTGCTTTATTAGTCGTACTGTCTCGCTCGCTTTTACTCCATTAACTCCCCATTTAATGAAATCTCAAGCGAAACTCAACGGTGACTGCTTGTTACGGCACTAATTAACACCGGCAAGGGTGTTTTGGACCTTTAAGACTTTTTTATAAAACTAACTACGCGATTGTACAGACAGCGAGTGGGTCTATTACTGACCGCGACCAACAAAATCATCAGAGCCAGATCTCTCTGATGAGACTGGCTGGCAATCTTTGCAAGGAAAATGCTAAAGCTAAACGCACACGCTTGCTTGGCATTCTTCCGTAACGGAGACTACTTTTTGAGTTTGCACGGTCGACTGACCAGCGCGTGCAAAAATTCGCGCGTTAAGAAATTTTGTTTGTATCCAGAAAGGCGAAAGCTCATTATTTTTGGCTGGGTGCGAGTCAAAATCCCCTACTACCAAAACCCAAAAATCAGGTTACTGCGTCAGACGGTCGCAAATGATGTGATCAACGGTCGTTCATGCTTCAACCGGAAGCAGGCAAAAACAGTAATTAAACGAGAACACTATGATACGAAGAACCAAAACACATAACACGAAGAATTGAAACTGATAAGTGTTTCATAATTCATACAACAAGCATATAAAAAGAAGAAAAAAAAAAGCATTATATATACATGGGCTCTCAACTTCCCACCAATATTCTTATCCCCGTTTTTGTTTTTTTTTGGCTAATCCCTCTAAAAACAAGAAAAAAGAAAAAAGGAAAAAGAAAAAGGAAGAACAAAATGATAAAAGGTGGTAGTAGTAAGACCAGTAGTTGAGTAGTTGTAGTCACAAAAGTGAGATGCAGTGCGACGTCGTAAAATGCCTAAGCGAGAAGCCACAGTAGTAATTGACAGCTCAAAGCCAGAGCGGTGGCGGCTCATTCAAATCAATAGGCAACCCACGCCTCACAATCCCAAAGAAGGACGGAGTAGACCCATTATCAGCCACCGGAGCGCCATCAATAACCGCAGCGTCAGTTTGTGCAGAAGCCGAAGTTGCTTGCCTATCAGCAAAGTTGATTTCTTTAAGAACCCCAGTTTGCAAAAATTCACAAAATCCAAAGCGCTGATGACGGTGGTGACCAGGAGTGATCCAACGGTGCTGATTACTGGTATTAGTATCAGACGGTGCGTTGAGATCAAGAGGAAGAGAGTTTGTAACCGGAGCTGGGAAGTTGGTCTTGGCTTTGGCTCCACGGAGAGACCTGGCAGCGCCGTCGTACGCGAGTGCAGCTTCCTCCGGGGTGTCAAATGTACCCAACCAAACCCTCGTCTTCTTCCACGGGTCGCGTATTTCAGCTGCGTATCTCCCCCATGGCCTCTTTCTAACACCCCTGTAGTGTCCCTCACGTGAGGACGCCATTGAGAAAAACAGAAACAAAATCCGAAGAGATGTTTAGCTATTAGTAGTAGAAAATTATCAGAAGAGAGCTACTGTGTTTGTGTAGCACTTTTTAAGAAAAAAAAAAAAAAGAAAACTAGGGGTCCCACCAAGTCACCCGTAATCGTCGGTTGGACGGCATGACTATATAAAGAATTCACAACTCACTCTGCACCGTCTGATTCTCACGTAGTTATAAACTCTCACTTGAAATTCAACTCAACGGTGCTGATTCTATGATTTTTTTCTTTTTAAAATTCTGATTGATGTTTTTTTTAAAAGAGAGTGGAGATATTGAGTAGCATACAAAAACAAAAGTGGGACCTACGTGAAAAGACAGAGAGAAAAAAATAAAAGAAATAGAGAGCCGCCGCCTGATTAGACGTGAGAGATGGAGGAGAGTGTCATGTGACTACTCGTGGCGCCGAAGTGACGTAAGCCCTATGCATTTTGTACGGCGCTGCTCAGCGGCGCCTGCATTAATTTAGTATTATAAAAATATTTGATGTAATAATAAAAAAAGAAAGCAAAAATAGAGTGGAATAATGATGATTAAGATGAAGAAAGAGCGGGGTGGCGTGTCGGGTAGCGAGTGGAGGGTAGTGTGCAGAGATCCCACGTGGAGGATACGTAAGAGGTGTCTGAGTTGCAGGAGACAGGGCCGGGTTTGAGCCGAGGGTGAGTTAAAAAATTGAGGGGAATTGATTTTGCGTTTGGCGTGTTTGACTCGGTTTTGAGGATTCAGTATTTGTGTGGTGTGTGGTCCAGAATATTGGGTTAAAGTGAAACTGTACGGTGGATGACTAAAGACTACTACGCTGCTGCTCTCTGACAAACGGTCACGTGAAGGCTATTTTCATGATTATTTAGCTTTAAAATTGACTAAGCCATGAAACTCGACACGTGTGTTATGAGAGCATGCGGGATTTTAAATATCAACATATACAGTTTTGATCGGCTGAGCGCATTCTTCAGTAGGACAAGGAAACCATACTGGTGTTTTTCGATTAAAGTTATTTTGATAGTTGCTCTAAGATATAATATAAATTATATTATATTTATAAAATAATAAATAATAAAAATATGTTGTAATTTTAATCGTGTAATTATGAACGTGTGTTATACCTTAAAACAATTTCAATATATTTAGACCCTTCTCTTAAATATATTGAAATAATTTTTGCTAAATTACCTTATAGTATGTACAAAAACATGCAAAAAAATAATAACATGACAATAGATTTACTTGATTTTTATATGAGCTGTATAAGTTACATAAATGGTAACTTAGCAAGATCTTATTGAAATTTATATACACAATTTTTTTTTTATATTTTATTTTGGGTTTGTGTGTACACACACATATATATGTAATAGAAGAGGTCAATTATAAAAGTTGAAGTTATTTTAATTATTCTTTTGACAAGTTTTAATTGGTTTTTTTATAAGATAATATTTTGCTATGTATTTGGATTTTTCACATTTAAAACATGTATAATTTTTGTGATATTTTATAAAAAAAATATTTATTTCAATATATTGAAAATTGTGTTTTTTGTTTGTTAGTAGCATCAAAGTGAGGATGTCCTATATATATATATATATATATATTACTCTTAACAAAAACATTTTCAAAGTGAAGGTGTTATTAAAATATAAAAAAACATATATTTTAATATATTAAAAGCTATGTTTTTTATTATTAGTGCATTGAAATTTATGACTTTTTATTTGTCAGTGACATTGTCACTTTTTTTAAATGAATATGTATTCATTAGAAAATTATTCAATAATTTTGATTTAAAAAATTTCTTACTTTTCACTTATTAGATTCATTCAATTACATGATGATATTTTAAAGTTGGAATGTTGTGTGTGTGTCTATACACGCGCACACACTCTAAATGTTGTGGTTTTTTATTTGTTAGTGTATTGAAATTTATAAATTTTTATTTGTCAATAACATTGTCACTTTATTCAAATGAAGACGTGCTTATTAGAAAATTATTCTATCATTTTGATTTAAAAAATTTCTTAATTTTCATTTATTAGATTCATTCAATTATATGATAATATTTTGAATTAAAATGTTGCGTACATATCTCCTTTCGTCTACCATTCGATTGGGTGACTCCAATAAATAAACAATTAAATAATTTTAAGTCAAGAGAACACTCTTCCATACACATAGAATCAACTTCCAATCTAAAATATTAGATTTTATTAAAATTTAAAACGAGTTTACAACAGCATAAATTATCTTTTTCCCAATTTTTTAACTGAAAGTCGCCCAGACTTTAATACTATCCGAAATTGTCGGATTGAAAAAATGGCGATATATAAAACTTTTTCTTGTTTAGTGCAAAGTAGTAGAGAATTGCTTGGGTCATCAGCCATGGCCCATGGCAGTTGTATGCTTTATGCTTTATTTGCCTGCCCCCGTTAATAAACTAGTGCTAGCAGGGGCTATGAATTCTAAGGATGGCAATGGGGTGGGGTAGGGGTGGAGAGTATAAAATTAAATCTCACTCCATTAAGAATTTAAGAATTATTTTTCCTTCATTTTCTTATTTAATTCCCCAAAAATTATTTAAAATTAACCTCATTTAGGATAGAGCCCCATAAGACCCCAAACTAAGGATTTTGCCATCCTAATGATTTCCTTCTATTTGGCGCACAGTGCATACAGCTAATTCAGATTATATCAATTGGGTCCAAGGATTGCTTCTTTCATGAAAAATTTTGCGTCAATAATCGATTTTGATGCCCACTTGCTTGAATTTATCATTTAAATCCATTCGCGCCCCCCCCACCCCCTTCTCTCAAAAGCATTGCTTCCTTCTAAATTTGATTCCATTATTGCATGGTTACTCGGAATTTTGAACGTGGCTGGTTCAATTATGAAATTTTGTTCTCTAGTGGGGGCACATTCTCACTTCCGTCATGACAGTCATGGGAATATGGAATGACCAAAATGCAATAACACCTGAGAAGAACATACAACAAGCCGTAACACTTTCAACCAATAATAATAAAAAACAATAAAATGGAGAAACAAAAGGATTTACAGTCTCAATCACTTTCTCCTTGTATCCTCTTGAAAACACCATTCTTCTGGCCTTGCGAAGCCAGGACTTGAAAGCTTCCTTTCAAGCATCTTGATGAAAAACACAAAGGATCCAACAAAGAGTGCATTTTTTGTAAGACTATACTGCACTGGTATTTCATTATGTGACAACAGCATTCATACTGCCAGAATGAACAAAAGAACGGAAGCAATTTACAAAATTTATCACTATCCAGCAATATGGGGGCTACCAAGGTAAGATCTGGCTCTTGGAGGTGCCTCTTTGGCTTCATCACTCAACACCAAACAAGATTGTTGAAAGGAACACGTGAGCATCCACAAGGACCAAATCTCGAGTGGTCTTTTATCATGCTTGTCCAACAAAAGCATTTTAGAATCCATGAATTAAGACGGAAGCAGATTTAAAGGACTTCAGGATTGATAATTGTTAATCATGACAGCAGACTAGGTCCATTCTCTGCAGCAGTTCGAGCATTGCCATGATGATTATAGTGCCTTGCCAACTGAATATCATGTGATAAATGGGTCCTTGCTTTTGCATAGGGAGCACCTCTTGCTGTACAAAGACAAAAAAAGGCACAAAAATTTTATCAGGTGTATATATTGTGAGTTGAACATTATTTGAAAACAAAGTTAATCCTAGACATTTATCATCGATAGAGATTCTAAAATTAAATTGTGCTCTTAACATTACATATTCCCTCAAAAGAGTTTGTTCGCTATGAATGTCCTTACCTGCAATCTGCTGTGCTCTTAGAATGTTCTGGCGTCTTTTCCACCAGACCATTGAACAGATAATAAGAAGGAAGATAAGACCAAGCACACCAAATCCAATACCAATTTTTGCACTAGTAGAAAGGTGGGGCCCACATGCACGTAGCCCAGGTATACCACATAGACCTGCATTATCAGTAAAACTATGCACATCCCCCTTCAGTATTTTATTGTAGACTAAGTAACAAACAAGTATATTAGTAAATATATCTACATACAATCAAGCTATAGCAAGTTTTTCTCAAGCCCAATCATATCTATAGATAATCCATAGCCCAAACATACTTGAAGCTAGCTCGGTGCAGAAGTCTTCCTCCTAGTGCAGCAGGAACTCTTCCAGAAAGAGAGTTACCATTGAGGTTCCTGCACCAAGACAAACTTAAGTTACTCTATTTTACAGTTACATTTCATGTGCTAATCAGCTGCAGAAGAGAACTTACAGTCTACGTAGTGCTGTCAACTGCCCAAGGCTTTCAGGAATTGATCCATTAAAGAAATTGTAGGACAGGTCCCTGGAAAGCAAATAACATCACTTGGACAGTTGGATTTACCCCATATGAACAAGACACAATTAGGAATGTCCAGAAAGAAACAAGCTGGTTAGGATGCACTTACAGTACTTCTAAGCTAGCTATTGTCCCTAGCGAAGATGGAATAGCCCCACGAATGCTGTTTCCACTCAGATTTCTGTAATTACACAAGTTCAGCATATGTGAGCTACAGAGATTTTTTAAACCCTTTAAAAGCTTGGATCACAAATGTTCAACTATTGTAGTAAGAAACAAACAGCAATAAGCGACCAGTCCAAGAGAAAGGAATGAGAGCCATTCCTTTCATCTTTGCCACAATTTTGTCAAGGTTCTCAGCTGTGAGACTTGGATAAAAGAGAAAAGCACATACTGCGGTAGCACTTAACAGACGAAAGCAACCAATAATACAACTTTGTAATCCAAGGAGGAAGGTATCTACAACAAACTTACATGCTCTGTAGATGACGCAGTTTGGATATGCCATTTGGCAAGAAACCCCTCAGACCTTGATTGTCCAGGCCACTAGTCATGAAGAAGCAAACATTATTTATCAAATTTTGATAAATAAGTGATGGAAGACATTTAACTTTTAAAATCTTAAGCATAGGATTCTGGAAAATGGTAAATATTATGAACACAGAAGCTGCATAGCTCCAGATAAAAAAAAACAAAAAAATCAAGTGGATAGACAAAACTGCATGGACTTATTGGACAACCAAAAATACACCAACCAACCAATATGGACCTGCCTTATTGGTTGAAATAACAAAAGATCTTTGCCATTATTGATGTACCTTCTATCCATATCAAATATCCAATCACAGTGAACAGAATAGTTATCCAAAGCACAATGTATCAAAAAGAATAAACTAAAAGTACAAAGGCAGTGATCTGATGAGTAAGGACAGCTGTTCTTAATTCATTCAATTCTAATTTAAGGCTTTACAATGAAGGTTCATTGAGAGAAATGAAAAAAGATTAGTATGCATAAAAAATTCAAATGTATGGAAGGCAAATTACGGGGATAGCTAATTAAACAATAATGCAGATATAAATTGAATATAAAGGGATCAAGAAAGTACAGTCCATCAATGACCCATTTGTGGCTAGTTCTGTCAAACTGACAATCTGCTCCACTCCATGGGTGTTGTTGGGGAACACAGGGATCACCATTCCACCCAAACCGATGAGGAAGGCCCAATGAGTTCTTCAATACCTGTAAAGCTCTTACTACAATAAAGAATGAAAAAAAATCAGTAAAACATAAAAATATTCAAACTTCCGAAAAATACATTGCTCGGCTGTAAAGAGCCCTGAGGGGTAACCTTCTTCTGGCAGAGTTTTGGATTCAACAGCAATGATCTCAAAGACCTCAATGGCATTGATTATGGCATGACTTCCTCCTTTAGGATGAAGGGTTACTGTTAAGGTCCTCCCGTTAACAGCAACTGTTGTGTTCAGAACAAGTGCTGTATAGCGATCCCCAATCATTTTGACAACATCTACACCTTCAAATGCAATATCACCATTTATCAGGATGTCAAATACCCTTTGCCCAATACCAGTGATTGTATTATCAATCTCTGCAAAGTGCAACCAAATTGAATAGTTTCTGTTGGGATCCACATCCATAGTATATTGTAAATCTGGCTGACTATCAGTACTAACAAGAGCAGTCTGATAAAGTGCTTCTGGATAAAAATTTGGTGCCTTTGAAGCCTGTTTGATGCTGCTCTCAGTGGACCTTCTTTGATCAGCATTCTGACCGAAAGATAGAATCGGGTTCCAAAATCTATCGCCACCCCAGTGATCCCCACTATAGTCTACATCAAACTTTGGCTTCCCATTACCACAACTCAATCTTGTGGCTGTTCTGAGGATTAACCCCTCACCCCACCCTTGACCGAAATAGTATGCTTTGTCATCAACCTGAAGAATCTCAAGAGAAAGGATCGCTGGATCTCCATGCCCAGTGCTGTGGAAGCATATAGAGACCGTACCATCTCTAAGAAAGACAAGGGCTTCGGCAAATGCTTGGTCATCATGGTCACTCCAACCTGATTTCAAAGAATAAATTTGGGTGCCTTCGACAGATATATCAAACAGAGGCTCATGGTCAAAACTAGTCAATGTAACCAATCCAAAGAAAATCCTCACATTGTAATGTCCCTTTGGCACCCTGTTAATTATATAGCAATTTTCGGGACCTTCAGATAAAGGAAAATAGCGAAGTGTTTTTAATGGAGGAGTGATAAAACTTGGACGCGTGGCATTAGCTGGAATGCCTCCAGTATAATCAAAATCCTTAAACCAGAGTGTATTTGTTGGAGGACTATGAATGTTTTGGCGTGCTCCACAGCTAATACGCATGGCAAAAGGCGCTGCATTGAAACAAAAGATTCCATAAATTTTGACACCCAATAACATGAAACAATAGCTAAAGCAGAAAATTCTAATTGTGTTTCCTTCGTCAAGTTTGGGAACGGAATTTAATTTTCCTGCAACCACAAATGTAAGCAGTGATATACCAACAGGTGAAATAGTCACAGCTTAAAGGAATAGAAAACACACAACAGTCAATGGTCACATCTGGCATTTCAATCGCAAAACAAGTTTATATCTCTTCAAGCTCTATCATTCAAACTAGGGTTTAGGAATCAAAAGATGATAAACTATCTTAGTTCCTCCAATAGTCCGGCCAAATGGACTTCAAACTTAAAGATGATGAGTTTATTATATTAAGCGTATCCGCATGCTAGAAGGCATAAATCGTGGTAACGATAGTAGCAGTCAGGTCAAGTGTAACAAACTATAGAGTAAACAACTATGATACTTTCCTTTTATCTACATTTACTCAGCAATCAAACAGATCGGAACATCAAAAACCTACTGCTAGAAGAATTCAACAAATAAAGCACATTCAATTTAAATCCAAATCCTTACATCTCATCATATTCACCGCTTACATGTCCAGAAAATTTAGAAGCTCGAGATCAATAACTCATTCAAAGAAACACACATTTAAGTAATCAAAATGAAAGATTAATTCACTTCAAAGTCCCAAATTCAAATCTCAAGCAAATCTTTTCACAACAAATAAAGTGAAAGCTAATTACCATGTCGAGCTGAAGAAGAATTGAGAGCCAAACAGAAAACAAGAAGCCATAAGAAGTGAAATCTAAGCATTTTGGTTCCAATTGAGCTTTGCTTGCTTCCTTTTTGCGAAAAAACTCTAAAGCTTCGCTTCACATTGTCTATCTACGTCCATCTACTTTGAGCTTCGACTGCATTTTTAAACAGTGAGTGAATATTGGGACGTGAGTGCAGGTAAACAGTTACATTTTTTAATTCATTTTTTCTTGGTTTAGTTGACTCTCGTGAAAAGAGCAGATGATAATGTGGTGATCAGGTTCATCAATTCTGATAGACTTCTGATCCGACGGTGCATGTGCATTCAGTGAATGGAATCTAAAGTGCAAGTACAAATAAGATATTTGCGCGTCCCTTTCTTTTTTTGTTTTTTTCGTTTTTTGCGGAAGAGATATTTCGTGTTCTGATTATGGCTCCATACTGGGAGTAGTTGCTGCGATTCCAATTAATTTTTTATATTTCCCTTGTAGCGTAGGTATGTATACCTCAACTTAGTAGATGACAATAGAGAAAATTCACAGAAAAGAAATTAAAAAAAAAAATACAGGGGTCAATGCTGAAAGGAAATTTACATTTACGTAAGTGCCTTGATGAGGGATGCTGATGTGAATTTAGATCGGACGGTTGAGGATGCTTGTCGTCTCGGTTGAATTCATTTGGTATTGCTCTTGACTCTTGGATTTTTGACCTTACGAGACATCAATTGGTGCGCAACTATCGGGAATTTGATACTGGAAAATGGGTCAATGCCATGACGCCGTCGCTGACAGTATATAGCAATAATTTTTGGTTTTGACAATTTCTTTTTTAAGTTATCTGGAAAGATTGGTTTACAAACAGCGTTGAAGACTTGGAGTCTGGGTAACTGTCATGATCTAACTGGTGCAGGCCTGCTATTGCATGGACCAAACTTATGGAAACAGAATAAATTTTTCAAAAATACAAATCATCTAATGGATCCATAAGATTGTTCATCAGAAAATTTGGAGAATTATACATAAGTAGCCTAAAATTTTTTGAATTTTTAAAGAAAAATTATCTCTGTATCACTTTTATTTTATCATATGTATATATAATCATTACAAAATTTGGACATATTCTCTACACCACATTTATTTTTTAAACTTATATCAACCAACCATTTTAATACTAACAAATGACTATTTTATCCTAAAATAAGTTAAAAAATATATTTTATTTTATAAATTTTAAAAAATAAAAATATTATAGTTACAAGAACACCTATTGATTTAATAAAACAAATAAGTCTCAAAATCTAAGATGTTAATTTTTATAATTATAAGTTCATTTAAAAATTGTCGTGGTAATTTTTTGTAACTATAATTTCATTTAATTTTTGTAATTAAATTAAATATAGGAAAATTTCTTAATTTTTTTAACTATCGAGAAATTTACAATAATTTTAGGGAACTTTTCTCTTCATGTTAATTTTTATTAACTTCTCTATACTTAATTTAATTGCAAAAACTAAATGAAATTATAATTTCAAAAAATTAATGTGATCATTTTTAAATGAACCTATAATTATAAAAAAAAATTAACATTTGGATTTTGAGATTTTATTTGTTCTATTAAATTCATTGGTACTTTTGCATTATAACATTTGTATTCTTCAAAATTTTGTAGGATAATATATTTTTTAATTCATTTAGGGTAAAATAATCATTTGTTAGTGTTAAAATGATTGATTGATCCAAGTCTCAAAGTAAAGGTGGTACCGAGAACATGTCAAACCTTTATAGTAGATAGATGTATATATGATAAAATAAATGTGATTCAAAGATAATTGACCAACCTAACTTTTTTTTTTTTCTATTATAACTAACCAAATACAAGTTTTTCTAACAGATTTATCCTACCACTCATTGCTACTCTCAACAAATAAAAATACAGCTTGTTTGTAATCCCTAAGTTACGTTTAACGTAACTTATTGTTTGACTAATTTGAAACCATTAGATATCTTGAATTTGAATCCAACAAATATTGTTAAATTTGTGCCAAAATAGTAACAAATGGCAAATCGGCTGAATTGGTTAATTGAAGTGATGGCCTACTGGATGAAATGGTTTAAAGATGGTTTGTAGAGCAAAAAATGTTCAAAATGAAGAGGGAATGATCTAGATAAAAAAAAAAATCGAACTTGACTGGAAATGAAGTAAATCAACCTAAAGCTTTTGTTCCGATTTTGAATAGATATTGGCATATACCCATTGATGGTTAGTTATATTGTGGGGTGCAAAGACGAAAGCCGGGTTAGGCAAACAATCAGTTTAAAAAACAAAAACCATGAGAACTAACAAACAATCATAAAATTAACTTAAAATGCATATATTTATGTAAAAAAATAACAACTAGAAATTGATTTTGCTGTCTCCAAGCCGAGTTTCCCATCTGTGTTTTATTTGGAATCGAATAAAAACTTCGACTTTGAAGTTGGATTTGAATGATGATAATGAAGAGATTGTGTGCAGTTTTTCAATGTGATGATGATGATTATCATTGATGTGGGTTTTGGGTTAAGCTCAAGAACTGAAGGCTCTTTCGCTTGAGTGATTATATCTTCTCCTATTGGCTCCTCGTTTGTGTCCAAGAAGTTTCCAAAATCCGCCATTATTAGCATTGCTAATTGTAACTGTAATTTTTGTTAAGTTTTATGATTAATTGAGTTTAAAGTGCGGCTCCCTATAACAACTAACTCGTGCTTTTGGCGTTTTATTCTTCTTACTCATGAGCTGCCGAAATGGGTTTGAAATATGCGTTGCTGGAATTCGGTGGTGGAGGTTGGCAGTGAATTTTGAGGAGGATTGTGTTGGACAAGAACAAACTCCTTATGTGCTCTCAATTTGATGGCTAAAACAACGTCGTTTATCACAACCCGTTACAGAAGAGAGTCCTTTGCGTTGACTTTTTAGTGACCAATTGCTAACCGCTTAAATAAGTTCCATTTAATTACTATCATGTGCACCTGACATGTGCTTATTGGTCAAGTAGTCATATCACTGGTTGTAAGTAACAGTAAATGTAACTTAGAGAGATCCTTGGCATAAAAAAAATATTACTTATGTCTTAAATAGGAATCCCACTAAAGGAAATCCTTATTAAAAAATATGACAGATTTCCCAACACTTAGGTTTGAAGTAACTAGTAGAATTCGGGTTTTTGATTCATTTCCCATTATTTCTGTAAGCATTAAGTTTGTTGGATAAATTGTTGTTGCTATGGTCATCACAAATATCTTAGGGTTGGGTTGTGTTTCATCATCATCACTGTCAATGATGAGATCAAGGTGTAATTGCGATTTTTTTAAAGGGAGATTTGGGATCACGAAAATGAAAGGGATATTTTCGTCAGAGTTAATTTGAAAAATCTAAAGTTTTCGGGCTATTTATGTAAATTTTTTAAGTTTTTTGTATGCAATGCTGATTTAACTATTTTATTAGGAGTGTAATTTATTAAATATATGTATGGTAAGACCTCAGTAAATTAATCAAATTGGGATTATGAACAATCTATTTACTTAATGGATATTAATATATCGATAAGTTAATAATTTATTAATTTATAAAGATAATATCACGTTCATAATATGAACTTTTATGAAGTATAGAGAAGATATAATTAGAGAATATAGTGATCCTATCAAACTATATGATACGATTCTAATTTGGTTTTGAATGAGTGAATCAGGCACTTGATAATCCTTTGATTAGATTGTGTAGTTGGATTGTGATAATATGGTAACTCACTAGAGAATAATTTTTGGAGGCCACATATTAAGCTAATTCCCTCTCTTATTTTTTTTTTATAATCTATAACATATAGAATTCAACAATGACTTCTCATCTAAAATGTGTAAATAAAGCAGTAATTATCGATGAAATGTGTAAAATATTACGCCAATACAAAAAAAAATCATAAACACATCATATGTATTTAGATTCAAATTTGTTAATCATTAATTTATTAAGTTGGCCCTAAATTGAAATCGATAAAATTTATTATTTAACTAAAGTTATTAATTTAATAAGGTTCAGTATACGTATGAATAACATTTCTCCCTGCTTCTATCTCAAACTCTCTTCATAATAAGGATGACAATAAAATTCGGATTTAGCCCGCATCTGCATATTAAAAAATATGGATTCGGATGTGAAAAGTTAAGATCTACACGAATTTAGATGTAAGTGCATCCGAAAAACTGGATATCCAAATCCAGTTAAATTTTATTTTAAATTAAATATTTTATTTTATTTTAAATTAAATATTTTATTTTATTTTATTTGTGGGTTTATGATTTCATTGTATGTTATTCATACTAAATTATTAATTGTTGAAATATAATTGAGTTTTATTTAATATTATTAGGTAAATTATTTATTAAATAATTAAATTTTTATTTTTACGGATTTGAATATTCAAAATATTTGCCCGCACCTGTATCTACATCCGAATATATTTTTACAAATCTAAATTATGAATTCAGATATAAAAATATAAATGCGGATGCGAATCCAAATACACCTTCATCAGGATCCGAATTCAAATTTTACCAACCTTACTTCACAATACGTGTAAAATAGAGGCCAAACTCTTAACTAATAAGAGCCCAACAGCCCGATATTTGTTCTAGCTGGATCCTAATTTTTGCAGCTAAACGAGATCAATTTGTTTTACTCAAGTTGGGGTGTATTTAGAATATTGGAGTGCCAGCAGATTAAGAGTAGGACAAAAAATTTCCAAGCGATGCGGCCGAATGAGAACGGGACCCACGGTTCCGTATCACATCAAGCGGAGGGAACAGGTCAGCATCGCCTTCTTCCCTCGACGCTGTAGTAACTGTACGAACCGTGATTTTTTTAACCAGCAGTTGGAACGCCCCTAATGTCTGCTTCATCTGCCGTGGCCGCCACTCGCACTGACGATGTTGACGAAGTTGACAATTTGTCTGATTCACCAAACGACGTCTCTGAGGATCGCAACGGTTAGTTGAATATACTTTATTTGTTCATTCTCTCTTTTAGACTGAAGGTGTCAATTTTTTTTTTTGGTCAACTTTTTATTTTGTTCTTTAGTTGATGCTGCAAAATGCATATTTTATTGTTTTGATTTTTTTTTTTTATTAACACATTGAGCATCGTATATTTGTTTTTTTGGTATCATGTACCGGTTATTTGAATAAAAACTTCAATTCATAAACACTATTTGATAGTAACAAAAACAGCTAATAGGAGCAGTTAGGCTACAGATAGAAACTAAATTACTAGAATGCTCCCATGCTAAGTAGATGATCATTAGGATTGGGAATCAGTAAATGGTGCAAATTCCGTTATTACACTAATGAATTTCTATTGAATTTGTTTGAGTAGTCTGTTTGTTGTGTAAGTATCGTGAAGCTTAGATGTATGCCTTCTAACTGGTTTGATAGTATAGGTAGCTTGTTGATAACTTATTCTCTCATCCCTTAGCCAAAGTAGCTTAAGCTGGAGTTACATGGAGTTTATGAAATTTCTCATGTTAGGTCAATGTCAAGTGGTTGCTAGAAGGACTTGTACATTATGTTTGGAACAGGTATCAGAGTAAATAATTGAAAATTACGTTGCAGAATAAATGACTGTTTCTAAACAGTTTTGAAGGTACTTCTATGAGAATCCGCATTTCCTCTCTAGACAGCCTTTAAAAACTATAGACCTGCTCTTCCCGCAACATTTTTGCTTTCTTGTTTCCCACGCTGATGTTTACATGTAAATCCAATTCCATCTCCACATTGTGGTTTGTAGTTAGATATTGATGTGCCCTCCTCTCACCTTTTAGTCTCATGTCCCATATTCTCTCACAAGGTGGCTTTTAGAAATTTGGTGTCTGTTTTTTTAATGAGGTCAATTGGTCTAGCTCTCACATGGCTTGGCAATTCCATCACTATGCAGTGGTGAAAGTGACGTATTTATTGTCTTACTCAATAGCCACTTGGCTTGATGATCAAGTTTCTAGTTTTGTCTTGATTCTTTTATCTTATTTCAAATTTCAGTTTCTTATCAAAAGAAGGTTTACATTTTTGTTTGAATGGTCTCCCAAGAGTCTTATTATAAGCCCTAATTTGGTAGTGTATTGGCTGCAACCATTTTCAAGAGGAGCATATTGCATTGTTGCTTTTCTTGATTTCATTTTTCTCTATGTAGATGTTAGTGAAAAAGTGGAATCAGAAGAGCACAAAAGCCATGTGGAATCAGGTTCTTCCTCTCGAGAAAAATCTAAAGTGAGGCTACCATTTGATACCATTGCTATAGAAGAGAGTAGAGATAATTTTGATTGTTCAAATGGGCCATTCTCAAGACAGAAGGTGGTGTCAAGCAAGAATCATGAGGAATCCAAGTATTTAAAATCAGGGAAACATCTGACTCCTGCTGAGGACAATAGAAGTCAAGAATATGAGATCTCTAAGAAATATGTAGGAGCCTTTCTTCCAGTGAAAGCCCGTAAAGAGCAAAATGAACTGCATACTGATGGAGAGGTTCATTTGCATAATAGTCAGATAATGGAGTCTGAGACCACCAGTCCTTCTAGTCTTACTAGAAAATCTATGGCTGGAGGTGTCCGGATTAGAGATTGCCTTGGTGAAGGGACTTCTGTGGAAGAAAGCAAGCCTAATGACACACATTCAGCAGATGATAAACAGAGAATGGAATCAAGGTGTGCTGATATTGAATTGGTATTTTCTTCGATATTAATATAATAAGATGGGAACTGTTAGCTTACGCTGCATACTATCTGCTTTTTGGTGGTAACCTTTCTGACTTATAGAAAATAATACTTCAACCAATTCCTACTAACCGTTAGCTATTCCAGATTTGCCTCTCCTGCAGTAAGGATTAGAAGTTTGTCCCCTGGCGCTGAGATTGAGGATGGAAACAAACGTCCTGCTGTTATCTGTGACTTCTTTACTAAAGGTTGGTGCATCAAAGGAAATTCGTGTAGGTTTCTTCATGTGAAAGACGATGTAAATAATACTACTCAACTACTTGGGGAAGATGTAGCTACTGCATCTGCGAAAGCATCATTGAAAACAGATGCTCAGTTTGATGAAGGTATTTAATATTTTCTTCGTGTGTGATCTTCGAGAACTTTCTCTACATGGCATCTCTAATTAGCGTCCTTGCTTGTATCAGGTTCAAGAAATATGACTAAGAGATCAAGAATGCCTTCTTTTCCTGATGCACTGGCTTGTTCGGGTGGGAATGATGATTTGTTTTCTTCTGATTTATCGTCAGAAAGAATACTGACTCAGGAACGAGGAGAAAGCAAAAGGTTGCCTCAGTTTCAAGAAAACCATAGGCTTTCATTGCTCCAGAAAGAGAATACATCTTCTGACAATTCCCCTTCATCCAGAGAGGATATTGGATGTAGCATGTCATCTAAGGATGCAGAAAGAGAAAGTTTTAGACATAATTGGCCTGCTGATTATGGTAACTGTGCTTCACTGATAAATGAAGGCAGTTCTCCTATATTTAGAAACAACATGCATCTCGAGTATAGATCTTCTTCAATTGGTTCAGCGGTTTTGTCAAGTAATTACCATAGTGGGAATCCCTCTACTTATCCTATTAGTCTGGAAGAACGGCCTTGGATTCAAAGTAAATATATGCATAATGATTATTCTTCGCCAGCTTTCAGCCACGCTATGAACTCAAGCTTAGGTACTTCTGGTCCAACTTCTAGCAGTTTCCCATCTCACCATATCTCGACCTGGACAGGATTGTCATTGCCTTTTTCATCTGCCTCTTTGAGTGCTAGTCCTCTTAATGCTAAATTGTTGTTGGACAGTAATAGAGAATGCCGTAATTCTAGATTGGCTTTGTTTCTGAGAAGTACATCCCCGTTCTCTGTTTCTGAACCAGAAAAACCACAGATCTCTTCTGATTATAAAACAAAAATATCATCAAATGATTGGGAACCATCCGTGCCTTTTCAACCATCTTTTGTTATTATAGATACATCATCTCCAGGAAGTAAGTATGATCCTCTTCGTGATAGCTTTGACTCACCCAAGATAGGACACATATCTCTTAAACTTGCATTCTCTAGTGTAGGGGATTCCGCCCTAAACACATCAGATCAGAAACTATGTGGCGATTCAATGTTATCTAATACTGTGGTTCTAGGATGTAATGGTGAAAAAAGTTCTGTATCATCTCATGGTAGATTCAGTGAGAATGTGGTGGATAAGAATTGCTGCACAGCCAGAAATGATTCACTTGCTGACAGTGAAGAAGGAGTAGGAACATCTATTGTTGACGAGCAAAATGGTGCCATGCCCAAAGAAAATGATCTCTCAGTTTCCACTTATTTCAAAGATATTTCTAAGTCAAAGAAACCTAATGCGAAATGTGATAGTAGAATTCAAAATGATAGGTGTAGACGCAACAAAGAACCAAAAGTAGATCGGCCAAGACAAAACAGTGAAATGGATCTTGAGCATAACGCTGATGGGGATGGGCGCAAAGAATCAAAACTGATGAAACATTTCCGTAATGATCTTGTAGAATTTGTTAAAGAATTGTTGAAACCAAGCTGGCGTGAGGGTCGTCTCAGCAAGGATGCTCATAACACTATAGTTAAGAAAGCAGTTGACAAGGTTCTTGCCACCCTACATCCCCACCAAATTCCAACCACTATGGAATCAACTAAGCAATATCTTTCTTCATCCCAGCCAAAAATTGCAAAGCTTTTAGAGGTGAGTGTTCTGAGTTGAGCTATAACGCATACAATTGTACAAGGATGGACATAGATATTAGATTTTGAGTATAACTTGTCCTTGGCTTTTGACAACTGCTTCCTTTACTTGCAGGGATATGTTGATAAGTATGGAAAATCTTGAGATGCTAGGCTGGATTATTGTATCGTCTGTACAGTTTCTTACCATTCCGGTAACTGGTGAAGTCGTTAACAGTTTGTTCAAGGCTAAATTAACTTGTTAAAAATTGAGGTTTATTGTGAATGTTTTAAGTTTTCTTATGATATGTTTTCCTTTATGGATTATTCATGTTTCTTTTTCTTGATTTATTGGAGAAAATACAGTAAATATCTGCTTTAGTTTCAAAAGTTACTCTGGCATAGGAGAATATACTATTTAATCCATAATATATGGGGAACGTTATTTACAAGGCTTGATTTCCAACTCTGGTAGGCTTTCAGGGTTATTTGAACTAGTTTTTATTTTTATTTTTTAAAAGCCCTTTCTTGGGGATCTCTTTCTTTGTATTAATATGATTCCTTGTTGAACTGAATAGAAGCTAACAAAATGGTTTTATTGGTTTTGTATTGTACAACGCATCTATTGCCATCAGTGATTACCAGAATAAGCCTGGATATGAACTCAGTAATCTGTCAGACATTAGTTTTGCAAATAGAACTATGAGTTGCTAGGATGTCTAAACTGCCTATCTAGAAGCCAGCAGAGTGCCCATCTGTTTAGCATCTATAATATCAATTTCAACTGTGTGGTATGCCCCTAAGGGCTTAGCCGAGTGGTTTTCAAGCAGTTTTCTTTGGCTCATCCCTGGGGGAGGTGCAAGTAGGGCTTAAAAGTCAATTTGGACTTTGCCCACCCTCCAACTTTAAAAAATAACTAAACATAAAAACCCCCAAAAAAAAAAGAAAAAAAATTCAACTTGGCACAGTGTGTCTGTGTGTGTATAATGTTTTCTATTTTCTGTAAGGATTGAGTTACATTGCTGGAATATAAGTGGATCTTTGCTTTTATGATTATTATTTTCTTGTGTCATCATTTGTAGTTGTGGTTTCCAGATTCCTTTGTTTATGGATAATGTGTGCATTACTTTTCTCCAACTTTGCAACTGTCAGTTAGTGGAGTAAGGTACCTGATTCACTTTTCTTATAGTTGACATCTCTTGCAAGTTCTCAGTGAGTTTTCTATATACTCTTCTGATAATACTGACGTGTCTTTTAACCTGTGAAACACCTTAATGTGGTTTACATTTATAGTTGGTTTTCCACTGGCTAAATAGTTCGTAACCTGGTAGTTGTTTGATAGCAATCAATTTGAAATGTGGCTTATATTTCCATTAAAACATTTCCTTTGAACTGTTTAATGAAAATTCTAAGGTGCTCTCACAGTTGCTAAATATCAAGCTTCTTTGTTTGTTTCATCTTGGAAGTAGATCCCAGAAGAGGTAATAGGTTTGGTAAAATAAATATATTTCCAGAAATTTAACTCATGCAAACAAAACTGAACAGAATCATGAGTGATGTGTTTGTGGATGAATTGAAAAGTTGTTGAAATGATGCTCAACTGTTTGAATGAAAATACCAGTTGCTTTTTCATATTTCAGTCCAGAAAATGACTTACCTCTTTCTTTGCCTGTATTTGTCTTAAAACTAGAAGATCCAGGATGTAGAAAGTCTTGTAACTTAAATACATTAATATTAGAAAGTTAATTTAGACAAAGAAAATTAAGCAAGTGTTACGAATAATGCAGTTTTTTTATGCGATGCCGGGAGATTTATATCAACTACCAGGAGTCAATAATTTTTCTATTCCTCTTAGGTTACAAATTTGTTCGCAAGGGCAAAGAAATAATATTTCAATTGGAAGGGGCAAGGTGTTTGGAATAATATTCAGGGGCAAGTTGGTGATGCGTGCAAATAAATTCATTTTCCTAAACCTCAACTCAAGGTAGCTCTGCCACTGATTGTATGGTGTCTAATATCTTTTTCAATTTACGTAAAGCCTGTAAAATGTGGGCGTATTCAATCTTAATATTCACTGTTACAGATTAATTTATCTTTAAGAGTTATATATAGTTCATGGATCAATGATGAAAATTTCCTAAACCTACCCTAGGAGATCTTTAAAGATGAAAATTTCTGTTTTTGACTTAACAGAAATGACAAGAAGCCGAGATGAAGTTAAAATTGGATGAATGAGCCTATGATATTAGATATAGTGCAATCAGCTAATATTTGTGAATAACTATTTGACTAGGGAATACTGATAGAACTCAAAAGGTAAGAGAAACCTTTAAGGCTATAACTATATTTGTCCTTGTATATAGAACCCTTGTAGTAAGAGAAGAGAGAAAACATTCTGTGATCAAATAGTATCTAATCTGAGTTTATTCTTACTAGATTCTAATTGTTACTCTAACCAAGAATTGAACTCAAGAAAAGCAAAATAACAGTGATGAGTTTCATTCAGTTAGGCTGACTTCAATGACTGGTTGAATTAAGTCTCTGTATGGAATCTAACTCAAAGACAAAATGAAATTCAGTTTTGATCCGATAACTCAATGAAAAAATGAAACTCAGTTTTGATCTGTATGGAATCTAAGTCAAAGACAAAATGAAATTCAGTTTTGATCTGATAACTCAATGACAAAATGAAATTCAGTTGATCTGATTAGTGGAAAGAATGGCTTTAGCTAATGCGCTTGGTATTTTCTTGTGGTATGATATGTTCTTTCACCGTAGGCTGGCAGGCTTGGCATTCCCTGCAGGGTGAGACAAATGACCGGAACAATTTTTCGGCAAATGATGAACTTTTTGCAGTGCACACCTTGTTTGCTTGGTTTCTCACTTCGTGAATTGATTTTTGTGAAACTTTTCGGCCATGGCTGTCCTGTGATGATGGTAATTTTTCTTTGTAGCAAGGCATGTTATTCACGTGAGATTGTTTCGATTGACATAAGAATGCGTGTAGTTGAAGCTGATTGTTGGGAATTAGCTCAACAGCTGAGGAATTCTGAGTAATTGATCTGGGACTGGGAATAGCTGTACTGAACTCAAATTCATGATTATGTTTGCTAATTTGATTTGTCGGAATGGAATCTGATTGCTGATCTTGAATGCATACAAGGTCAGTGAAGGAGAGGGAGTCAAGTGAACTGTTATTGGCCTTAGTTTCCTTTGCAACCCTGTTTCTATGGAGGGTTCCCATTGACAGTGTTGCTGAAGCTGGTTGCAGTTTTCCAGAGCTTATATGCTGGTAAGTTCATGTAATCTTTGGATGTACTTTAATGTCATGTTTTCTTTGTTTTTCTTCGTCTCTAGCTTTTCACCAATTTGTCCGGGTGGATATACCAATGGAGTAGGTGAAGTAAAATAATCTAACAAATGAACATAACTCTTAAAATAATTCCAGCTGATGCAACTTTGTGAACAAAGTTCCAAATAACTGTCCGTCAAATGTCCTTGTTGAAACATCCTTCCAAGTAACTGTCGAAGCTGCTGATAGGAACGATATTATATGTTTTATCTTTCTTCCAATATGAGTTAGTGAAATCCTCTGAGTGGTGGGTTGCTACTGTGTGACTTCAAAATGCCGGTGAAAATTTTAGACTAGGATCTTTCAAGAAGGCGGTCCGATATTAAATTGATTAATTTAATCTGTCCCATGAATTTCTGAAAGTTGCCGAATCAATTGATTGACACACAATCATGTCATCAAAACGTAAGGACAACCAATATATTAAGAAAAAATGATTGTCTTAGGATTGCTTCGAAACGGTTTGTGGATTCTTTTGGTAAGAAATCGCAATGTAAAGTTCTTTCTTTCTTCGTGGTAGAAATTTATATTATTCGAAATTTCACTAAAATTTCAGAATATTACCGTGATTCAAGTGTAAGGATGTTAATACTTACGAATTTTTAAAAATAGTTGCATATTGGTAGTTAGTTTTAGGATTGGAGATGTGTCTTGTAAGGCATAATTGTCGACAGGAACCTCTTTCGGCCTCATGAGCCCAATCGTTAACAATTGAAAACATTAATAGGCCAAGTTGGCTACATTTGCTAAATCATTTGGAGATGTTGGGCCATTCGTCTGGATTTGGACTCCACGGCTGTAAAAGAATACTGCAACACAAAACTTTCTCAAAAAGAGGGGAAAAAAAAAAAAAATAGACTGATTAAGTTTGGGCATTTATGCTCAACTGTTATTTGATACTGGCTGCTGGTACTCATCACATCTCTTTCAAATCAAAACTTTTTTTGTTCCGTCACGAAGAATCATTTCCTCCGATAATTCTGGGATGGGAAAAAGGCATTTTGGGCACACGTTGAGTAAAGAGAATACAGCTAATGTGTTGTTATGATACCATTTTGGTCTTAATAGTTAGTTAATTGCACTTTGCTCGCCAGAAATTGGACGCTGATGGCAATAAAGTTACCGCCCCATTGTTTAAGAAAAGTCCACAGAGAAGTTCAGATTCTTCCAGCGGTTACGACAAAGACAGCCCCCACTTGGGTCACAAAGAGCAACAGTTCGATATTTTTGAAGTAGGAGTGTTGCCACAAATCCTCTCAAAATCTTTTTTCTATGTATATAATTATATTTAAGAACAAATAGAAATTATACTGACCTCACCTTTTTTCAGTCTCTTTCCTTAATCTATTTTTTCTAAATAAAATCTGCGTATATAACCAAAACTCAATGATATCATGTTGCAATACTAAGAATGTCTTCCATCAATTGTTAAATTCTCATATAGTCAGTGAACTTGAAGTCTATGCTCACGTTGAAATATTTGCTGTAGTTCAAGAATAAACCAATAAAGCTTCTTCTACTTCCCCTTCGATTCAAAACTAATTGAATCATATTTGCTTCTATTTCTTTTTCTCCCTCTCTCTCATTTTTTTTTTAATTTCCAATCCATATATATAATTGATTTGTACGAATTTAAAACATTATTTTTTTTCTTACTTTTTCATATTGATTATTTTTATTTTATGAAAGTTGGTGCTTTAAATTATGTTGAGAGATAAATTTGAAAAAGAGGTTAGTTATTAAATAGAATATAATTAAAAAAAAAAGGTTTTAACATGATTTGCGTGAGGTGCCAATGTTCAACTCTATTTATTATTATTACATTAACTCGCGCAATCATTTAGACATCAATGAAAGAATTACATTGTATAATTGTCAAAAACTTTATTTAATATTAAAATTGGGTAGGTATAACTTGTCAGATATAATATTAAAATATTTAATAAATACTAACTACTGTAATTTGAAAGTAAGATTCTATTTGATATTGAGATTGAACATTTACAAAATTACAACACTTATGCCCTTGTTTGATATCAAGATATTGCAGCTTTTAAATCATAGTTGCCGTAAAAAAAAATTTTGACAATGAAACAAAAAATGAATAATATATAATACATATGCCTTTTTAACGAGGGAGTTTTTATGTTATATTTAATATAATTTATATCTATTTACATGAACATTAGATGGTGTGAGATCCGCTTACTATTCATGTGAGTAGTGTAAATTACATATAACTTAGCACTTGTCTTTCAGTGACAATTTTGATTAAAAAAAAACATATTATATGATTTTCATCGTATGAGTCTCAAAAAAAAAAAAAAAAGCCATGAGCTCCACAAGTAGGGGTGACAAAATCTTCTATGGGTTTGGGGCTCCGTCGAGCCCCACCCCAAATAGAGAAAAAATTTAATAATTTTTGGGGAATGAGAAAAAAATAATTCTCAAATTTTTAACGGGATGAGTTTGATTTTGCACTCTCCATCCCACCCCACTCTCCATTATATATAAATAAATATATTTTTAATTCTTGTTTAATAATTTTTATTTTATCATCTATAATGTCAATTAATATTTTTTTAATTTTTATGTAATATAAACAAAATATAAATAAAAAATCCTATAATATAATTCTTTTTCAACTCTAAAATATTGTTATATTTTTTTCTTTTAAGGTGCTGCTCTCTTTAAATATTTTTTAATTTTGATTTCATTTTAAGATATTATTTCAAATTTTTAGAGATTTTTTAAAATAATTTAAATAATTTATAATATAATGATTATTTTATTTTTAAGTCTTTAATTTTTAATTTATTAAAATTATATATTTATATATATTATAAAATAAATAAATAAAATTATTTCTTACATAAAAAATTTTCATCTACTCTAATTAAATTTATTAAAAAATAAGGTAGGAAAATTGAGACATAAACTTTTAATGGGGCCGGCGTCCGCAACCCAACTCATTCCATTGCCATCCCTATCTACAAGTCACTATCAGAGGTCCACGTCCCCATCTTGATGGACCCCACGTCACTGCTCAAAATAGGACCTAGGATTCAAAATCAAGTGCACACTCATAAAAGCACCCCGCGGACTCTCGCAGTGGATCCGGGAGAGTAGAAAGATCAGATATTAATTTGCGGGGCCCGCTTTACTGAGTCTTCATCCTTATCCACCTATTCTCCAATTTCCACACTCGATTATTAGCTAATCGCTATGTCCACTCCAACCATACTACAACATTTGTCACACTCGAGACACCCCAAAAAACAAATAGAAATTGGGAAGTAGAAAAAATCGCATCTGGAAGATTCAATCATAGATATTATCAATTACCAACTTGTCTATATAAACAGACAATAGAGGAAGTAGCCGATCTCACTGAAGAAGAGGTTAAAGATTTAGAAACTAGCAGCTAAATTTTAACTATAAAGATGCTAGAGAAGCTTTGGGACGATGTTGTGGCAGGGCCTCAGCCTGATCGTGGCCTTGACAGGCTGAGGAAAATCACCACAACACCCTTAGCAGTCAAAGGTTTTTTTTTCTCCTTAAAAATATCTCATTTATTATATTTCAGTATCTTCTTCTCCAAAGATTATCAAAAAATATATATGTTTTTTTCTCAGTTTTTAATTATGTGTGATTGTTATTGTTATTGGGTAGAGGGTGGTGAGGCGGAGTCGTCGTCGGGCAAGTTCCAGAGGTCTCTGTCAATGCCAGCGAGTCCAGGGGCACCGTCGACGCCAGTTACGCCGACGACGCCGCTGTCGGCGCGTAAGGACAACGTGTGGAGGAGCGTGTTTCACCCCGGTAGCAACCTTGCTACTAGGGGTATCGGTGCAGAGGTCTTTGACAAGCCCACACACCCTAACTCTCCCACCGTTTATGACTGGTAAGTACGTGCGTGTGTCCTCACTCACTCGCTCGCTCTTCCCTTGCATAGATTGCTGCATGCATGTTCTAACTTATTACTCTTTCTTTAGACCTTATCAGTTGAATGCAAAGGCAACTTGTACATGTTTATCTATATATGTTTAATCATGTTCGGTTGCTGATAAATATATATATATTTTAATTTGTTCTCTTTTTCTCTCCCTTTTTTTTTTTTTTTTTTTTTCTGAATCAGAAAAAAACCGCAGCTTATTATAATCATGTGTGCGTGTGTGTGTGTGTGTGTGTTTTAAAAAGAAAAATGATGAAACCAAATCAATGGAGCATCAACTCAAACATCTCTGTTTTTGTTTTGTGTTTTATTTGTCGTTCTTACTGGCTTCTCTCAGCAACCGAATAAAGGCTAAGAGGAAGGAGGAAAACGTGGCACTCTGTCTCATGGGCGCGTTGAAATAGATCTTGTCTTATTCAGTAATGATCACTCAATTCACACTCTTTTGTGAATCCCTGCAAGTTCTTCCTTAGTTAAAGCCAAATGATGTAATAAATAATATATTTTGTATTTATGTAGTGATCATGGATAAGATAAGACCGTAGTATAGCTATGGCTGTTGGATCTGTTTACTTTGCGGTAGATGATTAAGTAGTAATTTAACTATATTGATTATCCTTTTTTTTTAATAATAATAATAATAATTATTATTATTATTAGATGGATCTGTTCTGATCCGTGATCCGGGCGTGTTTTTGGATCGGTAGTTGATGTTTGCTTTGAATTGGTTTTTGTGATTGCAGGCTTTACAGTGGGGAGACTAGGAGCAAGCATCATCGCTGAGCGGCGGATGATACGCTCCAGCGATGTAAATGAAGGTGATGGGTCACCAACTCACCGGATGAGTTGCCTGTAGTCTGTAGATATAGTGTCGTTTCGTTTTGGATTTCGCAACGTGTCCTTGTCGTTTTGTTAATGCTATTTGTATTACGTGTCCTTCCTATCTAAAGTTTGGTTTTAAATGCTGCTGACTAAAAGTAAACTAAAGACTGTGATGATGTTTTATATCATATATTTGAATGTGATGTGAGGATTGCTAAGCTGTGGGCGGACATGTTTTTGATGTCATTTTGTAAGAGCCAAAGATCATCCCTTCGTGGACGGTCGTGATGAGCATAAATGCTTTTATTATTAATAAATAAGTTGCTTCTCTGAATGTTTAACGCTTGTCGATTAAATTGAGTTGCTGTGTTATGGTTATGATGAAATGTTTTTTTTTTTTTTTTGCGATGAAGTTCGAATTATGTTCTCCGTTAGACTAGATAATTGAAATAAATAAATATATAATAATATGGATGTTAAGTTACGTTACAGTGATGGAACTTGTTATTGTTACGGCCTAAATTATTGCATAATTTATATAAATTATTGCATAATTTAAATATAAATATAAATGGAGTTGGTAAACTTTGCCGTCTTCGATTAATGTTTGTGTGTTGAATATTGACGAAAGAGAGAAGCAGCTCGCTAAATATGACGTCGTTATGGATAGGATTAATGGATTGATGCGAACACGCTGGACCATTTAGTAGCTATAGCCTAGCTAGGTATGGGTATGATTAGAAGACAAACAAACACGTTATGATAAAAGAGATAATAATTGTCACCAGCCAGGCAAGGTCTAAAGTGGCCACGTAATGTAAAAATAATAGAGGGCGATTGTTGGTACCATATTACAGGCGATAATGAATGGGGGTCATTCCAAGCTATCCTGTATGTCTTGATCTGGTCCAAGCAAATTATTGCATCAATGTATACCTTGATTCTTAAATATTCTTTTAATTGACTGTTTAAAGTTTTTACGTAAACAATCACATAAGAGAGTCAGCAGTGACAAAAAAGTTCAAAAATTTCGGAACAATAAGGGCAAAAGTAAACAGTCCGATCCCTTTCTCCCAGTGCTATAGGTGTCCAACAAAGACTATGAAAACAGTTATGCGTAGAATCCGCCGCGCCTTTTTATAGTCGAACAGGTGGTGAAGAAGTTTGATGGAAAAAAAAAAAAGGAGAGAAAGAGAGAGAGTTTCTCAAAAAGAGCACACAGTTGGAGGAGATCGAGATTTTATAGCCAAGTTTTCTTGGAATAAAATGAATTAAAAAAATTACTTAATAAAAGGTCTTTTAAATAAATGCATTAGGAAAAAGAGAACAAATCTCAAAGTGTTAAATATTATAGAAGCCAGGTGACACTAAATTTCCAGAATGTCAGCAAGAACTCAGCTATAGCATGGATCCAAATCCTTATCCAAGACCAAGAAGTAGAGGAAAGACTGCTTTCAATTGATCAGAATTAAGAAATAAGAACAGAGCTTTACTTTGTGTCATCAGGAAAACCACTGATGAATTTAAATTGCATATTGTATGGTTCAACAATTATAATCACATTGTTAGAAACAATTGGTCTGTTCACATCCAGCTACAAGAAGTCACTGGAATGGCCACTATTTTCCTAATTCTAAACTGCTGATTCTCCATCCTAGAACTATACCGAACAATGTGTCGTAGAGCATGGAAGCTATAAGAATTGAAACCTACCTGTGATCCCTATTTGAGTATGATTGTATACACTATCACTCTATAAATATATGACGAAACAACTTGTTTGAGCAAGCAGTAATATTTCATCATTCATCTCAGTTCAACAAAATTTTCTGATATGCCAAAAGCTGCAAATATGAATAACATGATTAAAAAAATTAGTCAGATATTCAAAGTATGAATCATTGAGCAAGAATGAATTAAAAAACTATGTTGCTTGCCATGCTTTGTTGTTAATTGAAGTGTGTGCATGAATCTACCTATTGATGTTGGTATTAGGAAAATATATCTCACCAGGAAGCCATGTCCCAAATTTTGAGTTTGAAGTCCTGTCAAAGTTTCTTGTTCATTTAAAACTTGCAGCTTATCTTTGCAAGGATCTATCATCAGAGAGTTAGAAGAGGGTGGGAGGTTGATTTTGGAATGCAACTCTTTAACCAAGTATATTTCAATTTCACTGGCTTGCAGTGCAGTCTGGTGAGCAACATACTGCAGAAACCAGGCAAAGAAAAACCAATTTCAGCGATGAAAACCAAATAAATCTAATTGTAACTAGACGTTATCTAACAATAAAAAGGACTTGGGATGAAACAAGAGTCACCTGGCATAAGTGCCTAACAGACAGTGTAGGCCTGCAGCACAGGTATGGCTGCTGCAAACCTGGGATTCTTTGTTCATCCAAAGAAACAAGCACGAGGTGGATATCCAACTGAAATAAAGAGGAGTGATCATTGACCCAATCACGTTGGTGAAGAGTGAAGGAAGCCAAAGAACTAAGATTCTAAGAAACAATGACGAATGATGATCTCATGAATTTGGTGCTCATAAAGAAGCTGTGAACTATATTTGCATTGAGAAAAAAAAAAGAAAAAAGAAGTTTTGGATTCAGTTCAGATAATTTTGGAAGCCACATATGAAAATCATGATTTTTTATCACAAGAGTAGCAACAGTATCATAAACAAAACAAAAAAAAAAAAGCAACCTTACCTGGTCATCCTTTTCCTCCAAACTTTGGAGATAATCAACCAACTTAGAGAGGCGGTTATTTCGGGCATTCTTACCATTGCTACCACTCACACTGCCGTGTCGTGTATGAGATCGAATACCACCTTTGCCCCAGGCAAGCCGTTCCGAAGGACCAATCAGCCCAACAGATGCACCCATGGATTCTCTATGTACCTCAGAGTCATTTTCATCACCACCTCCATCAGTACCAGCAGCTGCTGAAGAAGACTGAGAAAACCGAGCTCCATACCATCTTTTTCGTCTTTTTGGTCTGACTTCCGTTGACCTTTCATCAGCAGAAGATGAATCTTTGCCAGCATCCCCATTTGCATCATCATTCTCATCAGACCCCTGAAGTTCAGTCATTCGATAGTTTCTTCTCCCCCTCAAAGGAGTATCCCGATAGCGACCATGTGATCTTCGCAATGCTGATGTGCTTTTAGGTGTCCGTTTTCTGCCCAGAGCTTCTGTTTGTCGCTGGAAAGTTTGCGCAATGGAAGCTTGGATCTGTTTGAATAATCCAAAATGGACAATTTTGATCACTTACAAGACATTATATTTTTCATCCAAAGCCATATGCAAAAGTAATAGACTTAGATAGGCTAAGGGTACGCATACAAAAATGAAGGCATGCATTATTCAAATTCAAGGTTTTACTGTTATGAAAGTTTAAAAGTTAATGGTGGTGCCAACAACTCACAGAAACAAACAGATTATTTCACCATTTAGCCTGTTTTGCTTTCTTTAGAGAAAGCACAGCTACTCTATTGTATAACATAGCACACGAGATAGGAGCTAAGAAAGTTAAAAGGTGAGCTTACAAATTCAACAAACAGATAAAATCCATTCTTCACTGAGCTAAAAGGGAAAGGAAAAACAGGATTGGAGATTTGTAGGGAAACTCATAAGCAAACTTGTAGTATATCACCTGCTTGTTGCGAGCTGCCTCCTCATCTTGGAAAGCCAATTCCTAAATCAGGTGAAAACATGAATGCTTGAATTTCAATTAAAAAAGAGATCAGATTCCAAATTGAGAAGCACTAAATAAGCTAAATGATACCTCTTCCTCATATTTGTCAATATCTGGATATAAAGCTGCAATCAGGGCATCATAGTTTAGATCATCTCTCAAAGAGCGGCGACTAGCACAATGTGTGCGGCAGGCGGGACACTCATTGTTCCTGCAGTGAATTGTCATTTAAATTTTCAAGAAAGACATTCTTAACTTACATGTCAGATTTTTTTGAAGTGAATTTAGTCAGATCATCCATTCCAATATCAAACTAGGAAATTTGAATCCAATGATGCTACAAGTAAATAAAAAGAAAAGAGATACTTTAAACATACCCCAGCCTCATAGCTTTGTCGATGCATTCCCTGCAGAAGCGATGCAGGCATTCCATCACTGTTCTTGTTTTGCGAATGATCCCTGTAGAAACAAAATGGAAAACCAATAATAATTCTGCAAAAGTCAAGCATCAACAAAAAGCAGAAGACGTCATGTAATTTATAACAGTAATCAGCACCCATATAAGTTAAAATCTTGGAGTTGCATTAGAGCATCTCGCCAACCTCGTGCTTCAAAATAACCAACAAACTATTGAAGTAAGATTAATTCCAACTTTATTCTTTTGAGGGGAAAAAAATTAATCAAAATGGAAGATATATGAGTTTTTTCCATCACTTGCTGGAAAATAACATCTCTCCTGTAACAGGCTGCGAACATAGAGCTATACAGCCAGCAAGTTGAAGTTGAAGTTTATATTTAAGGGTTTCTCAATAAAATGGCAATGCTTCCCAAAACACATATCTGGCAGTTGATGCTCACACCTTATAAATTGCTCAAATGGTTGAAACATATAAATATATAGGTTTCATATAAGCCAGCAAATTCAGCAGATTCACATAATATGCCTCAGCTTAAGGGCTGTGCCACTGTAGAAAGATGTCTCTGTCAACTTGTATGCAACAAAAAGGACGAAAACATCGCAACACAACATTACAGAAAATTCAACTCAACACTAAGATAGAAATTTGTAGGTTTATTGATTAATTATGTTGCATTCTGGAACTATTGAACAACATTCCTTGGTAACGTATAACACTGTACGAAAAGCATGCTTACCCAAAATGATGCATAGGACAGTATTTGTCAATGTTCTCATATAATATATGCAGACTATGATGCTTGCTCAAATAGTCAGATATAATCTATTGGAATGTAGAAGTAAACATGTGTAACAAAGTATTCCAAAATCTTACCCAAACAGATTGGACACTGTACTTCCTTGCGTATATCAGACAATTTTACTATAACAAACCTGCAAACATTTACCAGTACAAAAATGTTATGTCACAACACCAATCGTTAATATGAGACTCTAGGGCATAGCAAGAATATGGTTTTGTTACATTGAAATTTTTAGACAATGAAACCTGGCTGCTGCTAATTCTATTTTGTACATAACCTCATCTAATGTGAGAGTACTATGCTCTTAAAGGTATAAACCTCCCAAAGCAAACATAAGAAAGGTGTTCAACAATCTGGAAACATACATCATGAAGCAATTTATTGAACATTCTTTTGGATAACAACATGGAAATAATAGTTAATTGTGGTGTTTAAACAAGGAACTTGACAAGCCCATTATCCTGATGATCGAACTACAGTAGTCATTTGATATTCAATATTTGGAGCTTCCAGCAAACCCCTTACTTTAGCAAAAGGTGTAATTGGACCTATTCTAACAAGCACTGGTCTGTCACACGCATATGCAAGGGAAAGAAAAGCACATTGCAGCCCAAAATGACTGTATAATACAAGAGATATCTGAAGTCAGAATTTTTCAAATCATCTATTCTATTGCAAGCATCCAGACAAAAAACTATAACATAACATAAAATATGCATCAATTTCAAGGAAATTAATTAATGAAGATATTCCAATAAACTCATCGTCTATCCACATTCGCCTGACTAGCACCACCGTTTAACATTTAGCAGATATTTCTCCACAGAAGGAAATGATTGGCAAGGAATAATTTTAGACTTATGCTTGTTATTCACCCTATGTTTACTAAAATGTAAGTGGAGTGTGAATGCAAGAGGCACTGGAATGTCGATGGCAACCAACTCTACAAAACCATCTCAATTACTGTGTGAGAATATCAATTGACTTTCAAATCCAGTTTGCAGCCAACAACTCACATGCAGAGAGGGAAAATGCTAATACGATATTGCATCTTAGTTGTGTTGAACAACTCTGGGAAAACAATAAAACACGGGGAAAATTACATCTTAAAACATGCAAGCAGATCAACTGGCCTGTCATTGGACAGATATCATGATATAATAATTATGTGACCCTGATTGAGCTACTCTGTAAACCACCTCCTCCATCCATAACTGTGCTTAAATTGATCCACAAGAACTTCAAAAACAAAAGGAAAACCCCGAATCCCGGACATCATAGGCAAGCCAGTGCTCAACCCATGCAAATTTAACCACATAATTCCCATTTTAAGTAACAACTGTAACCATAATTAACTCTAAACGAAAGCGCAGGCACAAGCTAAAGACTAAACTCTGTGAACGGGAGGGCACACGGACACATTTTGCAACGAAAGAAATGCCGAACTGACAAGACCATTTCTTGAACGTGGCTGTAAATGCAAGAAACAGATAGTAACACGAAACACAAGACAAAACAAGGCATGCAAATCGCAGAGTCAAACACCTGCAATATGAGGAAAATAATTAACCAAACAACACGCTATAACAAACATACTCGTCTTTCTCTCCGTCACCGGACGAACGGCTTCGATCAGATTCTGCAAAAAATGAAAAAAAAAAGCAAAAAAAAAAGCAATCAAAACCCAAAACGAAATGCACACACAGTTCACAAATAAATAATCAAGCAGTACGTACCGTTGCCGTCCACGTCAGCAGCAGCAGCAGCAGCAGGAGTAGAATCCTGAGGAGGCTGCTGCTCTGCAAGGTTGTTACTGTGGTCGCGTTGCAGAGTATCATCACCATCATCATCGAGAACAGCCTCAACGACCTCTGACGGGGTAATAATAATGTGATTATTATCATTATTATTAGTGGTGGCGTTCTCATAAGAGCGCTTCTGTGCTGGCATTGCTTCCACTTTCTTGTTTCTTATTCAACGGCACAGAGAAAATAATAAGCGATCTTTGGGTTGGCAAGAGAGATCAATGAAGGTGGTGAATATCTTGCTCTTGCTTGACCTTTATTTCTTTCTTTTTTTCTTTTTTCTTTTTTTCAGTGTTAGAAATTGAGAGAGAAGAGAGAGGCGGATGTGTAGCCCCGTGCTTTACTATTTGTTTTTTTTTTTTTTTCGTTTTAACAAAATTTTTTAATTTTCTTTTAAAGTATAATCACTGTATACGCTCATGCCAATTTGATGGCTAAGTTTTTATATTTGTCTTTCTAGTTTACGTTAATGGTTGTTGAATTTGTACTAATAACCTGATCGCATGTGGCTAAGGAACTCAACCAAGTGAAGTCAGCTCATTTGATCCAATGAAGTATAGTTCTCAAAGGTTAGAAGATAAATTTTATAAGAAATTTTTTTTGATAAATATGTCTAATATTACGAGATATAATTAAAACCTATGTTTTAGTAGTTAGA
Source organism: Citrus trifoliata (assembly GCA_018350135.1). Taxonomy (NCBI): domain Eukaryota; kingdom Viridiplantae; phylum Streptophyta; class Magnoliopsida; order Sapindales; family Rutaceae; genus Citrus; species Citrus trifoliata. The sequence goes on along the minus strand of CM031385.1, from coordinate 27,774,518 downwards.
GACAGAGTATCTTCTTTTTACCACGAATAAAGAGCCAATAGAAATAAGACTCCGTTTGGTACAACTTATTAAATAGAGCTTATAATAGTAGAGTTTATACTAATAGAGATTATATCAATAGAGTTTTTGGACAAAAAATCATTGGGTGTTTGGTTGTCAATAAAAAGGTGTTTTTGAACCATTAAATTGTGTGATATTTTTTAGAAAAGCTCTCTAATTTCTACTTCCAAAATCTTAAATTTTGGGTTTTTACTAGTAGAGATAAATTAACTTATTTAAGATAAAAAAAATCTACTAAAAAATAATCAAATACCATAAAAAATTTTAAAAAGTGCTTATGAAATTAAATAAACACTTAAACTCTTAAATAAACCATATCAGTTGTCTTTTATTATCTCTTAAAAAGTAGCAAGACCATAACCCTTAGACGGTCACATACTCAGTTATGGAGGCTAAAAGTAAGTTAAATGTTTTCTTACCTCTCAAGCTTATGAATGTCACGATCAAAGGACAAAATATGAAAATATTAAAATAAACTTATTTGTGAGGATAAAAAATAAATGAAAATTTGCTAGTGTCTATAATTAACAAAATACCCTTGAGAACACATGTATAAGCTTCATATATTTAATTTTGAAGAAGCTATCTTTCTCTTTTTGCTTTATTTAACTCTTGAAAACCTTTTTTTCTAAATCTAATCTCTTTAAGAGGATGCTTCATCTCCTTTTACCTGAATAGAAAATTTTGGTAATCTCAATTCTAAAAAAAACTTCTTCTTAATTTTTTTTTTTTAGAAAACTCTCTAATTTTCACAAACTTATATCTTTTTCATGTTATTACTCACCATAAACAACCTAAAATAAGGTTTTGTTGATATTGTAAAGCAAATTATATAATACTTCACATATATGGTGGATTGGAGATGATTACTCATATGAATGTTGGCCAAAAGGTCAAATCACATAAAATCTTATATGTTCTTTATTATTTATACTTATTTTTTATTTTGATACTTAGATCGCATTTTATATATGAGTCCAACTATGTAATCCTACGAGTTCTACTGAGGCCCCCAAATAAGCTCTATAGAGCTATTTTCTATTCGTTAAGCTATCTTAACCTCCTCATAACAACTCTTTAAATTAACTCCATGAAACTCTTTATATTATTTTAAACTCAAAACACATAAGTTCATCTCCCTAAATCACCTAAGCTAATTTCCTAGATCGCTATAGCTATACCTCTTGCCCCAAATACCAAAAAAATACATCTAAACCTAAAGATCGCTTAATTTTTTTCTTAAATATAAATTTTATTTGTTTAAATCAGATTTGACATGGATCCAATAAGAGCAATAACTTAATGGTTCTTAATCCGATCCTAGTGAATATTCGGTTAAAATAATTAGTGTTTTTTTTGGGAAAATTATTGTTTGTTTTTGTAGGTAGTTAAACCCAATTAACTTTAACTATTTTGCATGTCTTGAATGATTTTCTCATTTAATTAATTTTAGTCGTCTTATATCTACTAGCACATTTTACCAACCAAATTAATTGGCATCCACATGAAAGTTAGAATTTTTTTTTTCTTTTTAATGTATGCAATTTGTTGGGAACTTATAAGGTGATACACAATAAAAATTGTAACGAATAAAATCTATCTAAATAGTAACTTGAATACTATATTTTATGGGTCTAGCTATTGGTACCCAAATTTTGATCCATATAGAAAACAGTCGTTAGATTTTAAGTATTAAAATTCAACGGCTATTGTTTTAAATGGGAAATTAACTAGATTGCCAGCTATCGTCTTTTGCCTATTCCTGTGAATGTGAGTAAGGATATCCATTAAATCATCAATAGTTTTGATAGTAGTTTTGATAAACCAGTGGTTTGTGTGAGGCAGCAGAAGGCAATGGCATAAATTTAGCTATGTCCTAAAGTAAATAGAATGCGGGGGGTTGAACTAATAACGACAGCGTAGGGAACATCAGATAGTGGGGAAAAATAAAGATAAAATGTGAAGGTCAATTTCTATGAAGGGGTGCACAAAAATTTATCATTCTCATACCGTAAAAGGAGTAATTTCTGAGTCGATCATGTTAGAATAATAAATTCTTTGGTTAAAAACCATCAAATATAATTTAAGAACATTCATATTGTATCACAAAAAATTAATAACAAATTACGTAAAAGCGTACCTAAATTTATAATGCTGAATTATTCTTTAGAGTTGTGTAGTTTACCTTCCATATCAACACGTTATTATAGAGAAATCTTTTAATTTTCTCTATGCTCTCTCTCTCATTATAGAATATCAGAAAGAATAAAAGGATACGTGTGTTCTAGGGATCATGATCACATATATAAACAATTTTTTTTGTTATCTTTAGGTATTCATATTTCAGCTCATCATAAAAACAAAAATTATACAAATCTTTACACATTAAAAACTCACATCCTATTAAATATATTAAAAGTTATATTACCGAAAACCTTAGTAGATCACTTTTAATTAGACTTTACCCTATATAACATTCACCAACACATAATTATTTACACATAAGCTCAACGTTGGATTAAGAATCCAACAAATCATTAAGAACTAAGAAAAACTACACATAACAGAGGGATCGTTATGGAGATCCGAAATTAGGCATTGGACATATAATTCAAATTGTATGCTTTATTTAATAAGAGTGATACATATGTGATTAGTTCTTATTCAGCTACTTGGCACATATGTGTAATGTGTTAAAAATCGTTATCAGTTATATAACGTTACCCCACTTAACGTGACTCTTTGAATTTATTCGTTAGTTTAGCAGTAATTCTATATTCAATTTAATTCTCAGTCAAATTCTTTGCTCAATCTTATAAATGAGTTAATATTCTGTTTATGATCCCCTCCATCATTACGGAACTTCATGGTTACGAATTCATGACTTGTTCGTTCTCTTGTAATTTTTATTTGCAAAACATTTCATACCGATACATCGAAAACATTTTGAAAAGTTAAATTATAACGAGTTTAGGTCTTTCTCAATATACATAATATTCATCTTTTTATTTAATTTTTAAGAGCATATAAAGAGGGGTACGTAACAATAACTATTTTCTTATTCTAAGATTGTATTGAGTAACTGAACTTCGAACGGAGAATTATGTATATATATAGTTGCATGGTCTCTCTTGGGACGGTTTATTGGGTTTCTCCTTTGGTGGACAGCTGAGAGCTCGAATTTTGCTTTGTTTACTTTTAAATTTCTTGCTTCTTGTAGCAATGTATCAAGTTTCTTGATTTTGTTTCGGAATTTATTGATGAGATTTATGGAGTAATTACGTGAGCTACTTTTCATTGCTGGTTAATTTCTCGTGAAATTTCTATTGGCCTGTGCTCAAGTTTGTGGAGAATTAATGGGAAATTGTCATTGTTGGATGTTGAAATTAGGATTGCCGAAATCTTATTCTAGCTACGTGGCTGATAATGGAAACAGCTGAATAAACTAATTAAAAAGCAGCCCAGAAAGGGATTTTGTTCCATTTGCTGCTGAGATGGCTGGCTGCATGGTTTCTTGCTCTAATTCATAGTGATGGATATACTCACCAAATTAATAGATAAATATGCACATTTTTGTGAATAAAGTCGTAATTTAGTATTATTTCTGCTCGAATCCTCTCCCTTTAAACTATAGGATTTTGCTCATTACAGCAGCACTACTAACATCCCTTTGAAACTTCATTTTATCAAACCTCACTGGTTATATTTGTTACTTTTCCCTCGATGAAAATAACCAAATATATATATATATATATATAATAGAGTTTTAATTAAATTATACTATAATCTAAAATAAATTATTTAAATTGTAAACATACTTTTTAAGCATACATTTTCATAATAAAACTATTAAATTAAATGATCTATTTCCTCATTGTTTCGAAATTGTATTGAGTTTATATAAAAATAAAATAAATATATCATGGGTTATAATTTAAATATTCTCATAAGGTTTATATCTGCTCTTTTAATTTAATTAGATTTATATCTATTGTTTTATGTAATATTCTCCCGCAATTGAACTATTTAATATGAAACTATCGTTCTATAATGATATTAAATGGTTATGAAAAACATTACTCTTAAATCATGATTACTACTGACAAAATAAATGAAATACAATATTAAGAAGAGTAGGTCTTTAATTTTGACATCTCTATAAATTTCCCATAAAATTATTTTTTTAATTGAAATTACCCAAATAGTTTAGAAAACATATTATTTCATTTATTATTTTTAATAGAAATTCAGTCAAACACTTATATAAATTATTTTTTTAATAAGCCCTTTTACACCGCGCCCCATTTCATAATTTATATCTACATTTAAATTTTAAAACTATAATTTTCTTAAGAAATTTATAAGAATTTAGAATGATAGAGATAGAAACTAAGTAACAAAAGAAAGTAAATTAAGATTTCGGGAGTTATATACATTTTATAAATGAAAACGCAAAATAAATACTCTTTTTAAAGTGAAAGTTCTATGGAAAAATTATTGATTTTAGTTTATTAGTTTGTATTTAAAGGGGCGTTAAAAGCTCCATTTTATTAACAAAGGGTTTGGGATAGAACTTCAATAAGTCCAAGAGTAATGCCTTTCACCCCCTTTAAAATTCTTATAAAACCTCATTTGTATAATCATAATTCTATTGTATTCCTACACGAAGTTAGATAAAAAGATAATTATGAATTTAACTAAATTAAAATGTCTTTTCATCCGCAAATTATGAACCCTCCCATCTTTAAACTCTAATTTATGATGCAATTAAGTTTTTTAATAAACTCAAAATAATTTCCAGACAATATGTAATCTAATTATTAAAAAGTATGTTTAAAATTTAATTAAGTTTTTTTAATAAACTCGCTTAATTCGAGATCAAAGCATTGGGCTGTCGGCAAAATAAGCCCAAATCATTAAAGGATCATTATTCAAAAAAATTATATATATATTACCGCGACTAAACCGAATTAAAGTATTAAACGATGTGCAACGACGTCGTTTTCATCGGGCCGCCTTGCAACTCGCAAGCCTTGAAACATTTTCGTTCTAAAAGCTTTAGTTTGTTCTTACTCTGTAGCAATAAATTTCATTTCGATCCAACTTCATAAGGCGATCGAACAAATAGTTCCATATGGGCTTACCAGAAATGGCCGAATTTTCGCGGAATTTCGGCGTCTTGGTCAGAGTTCAAGGCCCTGTAAGTCGCTCTTATTAGTTAGTTCACATGTTTCTTTCGTTTCATCTTCTAGCTGGTGACTGAATTGTAGTTGTCTTTTTTTCAAAATTTATTTATTTACATTTTCTTAAATTTTTAGGACCCGAAAGGGCTTAAGATGAGAAGACACGCTTTCCATCAATACAAGTCAGTCAGCTTGTTTCTTCGGTTTCACTAGCACGAACAGAGTTGCATTTTATTTCATTATTCCAATTTATTTTATTTATTTATCGAATTTTCTGTTTCTGGGCAAGTTTAGTTCTGGCAAGACGACGCTTTCAGCCTCTGGGATGTTACTGCCTCTTAGCTTTTTTGATACTAAGGTTGCTGAGCGTAATTGGGGCGTTAATGGTTTAATTGTGACTGTTGCTTCTGTTGTTGAGCCCTTTTTGTTACCTCAATACCGAGACAAGGATACTAGCGAGGTAGAAGCTACAGCTTGGTGGTTGTTTTTCACTTTGATCTGAGATTTGGTCTTTAGAGTAATTGGAACATTTTTGTTTTTTGTTATTTTCTGCAGGGCCAGCCTGAGTTGATTTCTGGTTCTCAGATTGATTTCTTGGTAGAGGTATAAGATGACATAGAGTTGTTTATTTGCTTGAAATGGTAGTTTTCTGGAAGTGAATTTTTGTAGGATTTTGACGGAATGTGTTCGTGTGTTTTAATTTATAGGGCAAGTTCAGGTCAGAGAAAGAACATGAGGATGTGGATAACGGATCCCCTGAATGGGTTACGGCACAACTTATGATGTTGGTGGGTACTTAATGTTTGTTAAATGGATGCTAAAAGCCTTATAAGCTAGTATTAGCATGTTAGCATGTTTGGTTGATTATCATGTTAATTTTGTAACACATGTTACAATAAGTTGCTCATATTACAATACTTCAATTTCAACTGCACTGAAGTTGGAAATTTCAATTTTATCTAAGTTGCATATAATGCTTTCCACCAATGGTACTGGACATAGTAAGTTGAGTTGTCTTGAGAGTTTATTACTATTTCTTAAAGAACTGCTCTTGACGATATGTTAATTCCTGAAGGTTGACATCCCTGTATCTTCACTTGCTCTCCAATCACTTATGGAAGCTTCATCAGGCTTACCAGAGCATGAATGGGAGGTTGGGTGGTCCCTGGCCCCATATAATAACAGTTCTCAGCCTTTAATGGGTGTTGTTAAGACTTCGGTTGGTATTACTTAAGGTTTTTTTATTTCACTCATCAAATGCTCTTCTTATATTATTTTGGGTATTCTGGGTGTAACCACGCTCTTCTATTTTTCTTTTTTGAATTTTAAACATTGATTGGTAATTGGTTTAATAAGAAGTTAAGAGGTGCTTATGTCTGAATTTCTTTCCTTTTTGTTTTTTGTTGCTTATATCCAAAGTTAAATGTTTGAGAGTTTATGCGGGGTGATCTGCAAATAATCTCGCTGCAGAGACCCAGCTTAATTTGAGAGGATTTAGTTATATGAACAACTATTACACAAAGGAGTTTGACAAGCAAGGGGTCGGTTCAATATCCACAGGGTGTTGAATCATCAAGCGGTTAAAGTTTTTCCCTTCTTTTTCTCCTTTTTCAAGTTATCACTCATTTTCCTTCCTTGGTGGCCGTGGGAAAATGATTTTGATTTGGGGAAAAAAAATTGAAATTGTACCTTGTGAAATTAACTCAAAGAGTTTAAGATATATTTACCTATTGTCAATAAAGAACAAATTGTTTGAAGATCATATCTGAAGTAGTATTTTTTTTCTTTTTTTGGGAAATGCTGCCAAAAAACAATGGAGCTTGTTCTGATGTTAATATATGTTGTATATTACGTGATACTGATTTTAAATTAATCTCCTCAGATTGAGAGCAACAAAATATCTTTGATGGAGAGCCATAGGCCATTTGTAATGGAGGAATCAAGCAATCTAAGTCTTATGAGCAAGTCGACTTCAAGAGTTGCTATCCTTGGAGTTTCCTCATATTTAAAAGTGAAGTTTCTTTTCAGTTGTCAATTCTTGCTTTTCTAATCAGTGTACTTTTTGGTGATAGCTCATAATAACAGGTGAAATCCTGTAATATTGTTGTACTGATATAATTTAGTTTGCAAACTTGAGCCAGTTGTTAACATTGTGGGTTATTATGGCTTAGGATTTGCCAAACATTGCCCTAACACCCTTGAATAAAAGGGGAGATCTCCTTCTAGCCGTGGGTTCTCCTTTTGGTGTCCTCTCGCCCATGCACTTCTTTAACAGGTTGGGTTTCTTTGCTGTGAGTTTCTTTTATGTTTGAATTTCTTGTTTGTTTCTGGACATAGTTCACCTTGTGAAACACTTTTTGTGAAATATTGGATTTGATTATACCTTTAAATTTACTGAAGGTTTTCCCCATTTCTCTATCTTCCTTGTGTATCCTCTTATCCCCTACCTTAGTTGAATAAATTACTTTTGCTTAAGCAGAGGATAAAATCATCAAAATATCACGAGGTCCATGGTTTGCAAAGTCTGTAAAAGAAAGATTTCACTAGTGTTTTCGTGTTTGTTCGATTAAGAGAAAATCTTAATTGTTTAGTTACCTTTCCAATTATATGAGTCATTAGCATATTTAAATTGATGTGCTGGCTTGTACCAGTATCTCTATGGGGTCTGTTGCCAACTGCTATCCTCCTAGGTCAACTACCAGATCATTGCTGATGGCTGATATTCGGTGTCTTCCTGGTGAGACATTTCTCTATTATGTTTTCTGTGGTTCTTTTGATGTCAGTAAATTTTGATTTTATGTTCTGGTTATTTTTTTAGGAATGGAAGGTGGTCCAGTTTTTGGTGAACACGCACATTTTGTTGGTATCTTGATCCGACCATTGAGGCAAAAGAGCGGTGCTGAAATTCAGGTAATTTGCAAAGATCCGTTTCTCATTTATTGTTGTAACTATCTCATAGTTTTTGCATTATACACAACTATAGCCTTGGGTAACAGCTGGTGATTCCGTGGGAAGCCATTGCAACTGCTTGCAGTGACTTACTGCTGAAGGAGCCCCAAAATGCAGAAAAAGAGATCCATATTAACAAGGGAAACTTGAATGCTGTAGGGAACTCATTATTATTTAACAGCCATATCTTAAATGGGGCCTGCTGTTATAAGTATGAGCATGTTGATTCTCGTTGCCGGTCTCCACTACCAATTCAGAAGGCATTGGCTTCTGTATGTCTTATTACAATTGACGATGGTGTATGGGCATCTGGTGTTCTGCTCAATGATCGAGGCCTGATACTCACAAATGCTCACCTGTTAGAACCTTGGAGATTTGGTAAAACAACTGTAAGTGGTTGGAGAAATGGAGTTTACATTCAACCTGAAGATTCTGCATCTTCTGGGCATACTGGAGTTGATCAGTACCGAAAGAGTCGGACTTTGCCGCCAAAGATGCCAAAGATTGTGGATTCTTCTGTAGATGAACATAGGGCATATAAGTTGAGTTCATTTTCCAGAGGCCACAGAAAAATACGTGTCCGTCTAGACCACCTGGATCCTTGGATTTGGTGTGATGCTAAAATAGTGTATGTTTGTAAGGGACCTTTGGATGTTTCCCTTCTGCAGCTTGGGTATATTCCAGATCAGCTTTGCCCTATTGATGCTGATTTTGCTCAGCCATCTTTAGGATCAGCTGCATACGTCATTGGACATGGGCTATTTGGTCCAAGATGTGGTAAATAACTTCGTCATTTATCAGTTTTGGCTGTGCTTTACACTTTACTGTAGTTGAGATTCTTGTGCTTTCAAATTCTGCAGGCCTTTCCCCCTCTGTTAGCTCTGGGGTGGTAGCAAAAGTAGTAAAAGCAAATTTGCCCTCTTATAGTCAATCCACTCTTCAAAGGAATTCAGCATATCCAGTTATGCTCGAGACAACGGCTGCTGTCCATCCGGGTGGTAGTGGTGGTGCTGTTGTCAATCTGGATGGTCATATGATTGGACTTGTTACAAGGTACTTCAAATTAAGTTGTCTGAAAATGAGTCGACTATCTTTTTAATTTTTTTTTAATTTTTGATAGGAAACAAAGAAACTAGTATTAGTGAGAGCAATAATTACAAAACATGAACAAGAAGTCCACAAATAAAGAACCTCTGAATCACTAAATGATCTGTACTGCTGAGAGCTAATCAGATGACAAAATAAGTATAGGATAGGATCTAAAAGACTATGAAAGCTTTACAACGAAAACAAAAACCAAAAACATAGAATTAAGCCAACACCCCTTCCTAGTTTAGATGAATGGAAATTCCTTAGTAACTGGTCCAAAGAGAAGCTAATAATCACACTCTTTCCCACAAAAAAGATGATATCTTCCTTTGAATCTTCAAAAATCCTTTTATTCTTTCAAGCCAAATCACTCATAAAGTGGCCATAACTGGACATTGCCACAGCAGTATAGCTTTTTCACCTCTCCCGAAAGCATGAATAAACTCTGAAAGCATTGAAATACTAGAAGCTGGCATCACCCAAGAGATTTTAGCTGCCCGAGACAATCTATGCCACAGCTGGACAGCAGTGTGACAATGCAAAAACAAATGATCTGCACTTTTGCCATTTCTCTTGCACATGATACACAAAGATGGAGACAAACGCACATTAGGATTCTGCCTTTGAATAATGTCACCAGTATTAGGTTTACCAAAGGCCAACAACCAAGCAAAAAGTTGAACTTTTCTTGGGACTATCTCTTTGATTGCCCTTCCCCAGACTTGAGAATGTTATGGAAAAGAATCCTCTCCTTTTCTTTTCTTCCTTTTTTCCTTCACAAATATCATCTGGTTTGGATTTTTATTAGGAAATCCTTTTGCTTTTCCCATGAATTGAAATGGATGGAAGCCTCCTTTGTATTGTTCTATGGTTTTATGTGATTCGTGGTTATTGATTATGTGTGAAGTTTTAGTGGAGAGATAAGAAACAAAGTTGTTTGAAGCTCTTAGATCTCTCAAACTGAAATCTGTTCTACTTGGCCATGAATTTGGCATGAGGCTATTTATGTGACATAGGAACTGTGATATCGATCATAATTTCATAGACTATGTTGGGTGGGTGTGACGTTCTTCGAACATTACAAATTGTGATTGTTGAGTAGAAATTTTGAAAATACTAGTTTCGATGGTTGATTAAGCTTTTCGGTGCTTACAGATTGAAATATATTTAATGATATGAATTCTTGATCCAGTAATGCAAGGCATGGTGGTGGGACAGTTATTCCACATCTGAACTTCAGCATTCCATGTGCTGTTTTGAGACCCATCTTCGAGTTTGCAAGAGGTTAGGAATCTAATGTATTGCTTTGACACTTATATTCATGATGAGATGATCTAGCTCAAATTATCATTTCATTAAGTAATTACATCCTGAAATACAGTAGGCACCAAGAACCATCTTTGAATAACATCAACCCCATCCCGTGGTTTATATTATTTTTGCTGAAGGTAGAGAGATTTTTGCAAACTCTGAAGTATCCTTTTGACTTGAACAGATATGCAGGAGGTTTCTCTTCTTCGTAAACTTGATGAACCAAACAAACACCTTGCATCAGTATGGGCGTTGATGCCACCATTATCTCCAAAGCAAGGTCCTAGTTTACCTGATCTGCCGCAGGCGGTGTTGGAAGATAACATTGAAGGGAAGGGTTCCCGGTTTGCTAAATTTATAGCTGAAAGACGAGAGGTTCTAAAACATTCAACTCAAGTTGGAAATGCAGAAAGGGTTTCTGGAGAAATCTTTCGCAGCAAGTTATGACCACCAGGCAGCGGTCTTGTTCCAAATAAGATTTTGTTCTGTAACCCGATGAAACGGTGAGCTTCACCTGCCTGATCCCATTTCACAGATTGCTGTTTGCTAGAATAACGGAAGCAGTTCGTAGTAGAGTGCTGTCCCGGTGGTATTGTGTCTTTGCAGTTGTATCCTGGTAGAAGATAACTGTAACATCAACATTGTATCATATATGTGCTGAAAATTACTGATTTGTTCCGTATTCCTGCATCTGGTTATACAATAGAAGAGCGCTTTATGAACATGATCGCAATTCGAAGAACGGCCAAGAATATCGAATGATTCGCCAGCACCTCTCTTCTTTGGTCAATTCATAAATAATAAATCCTTCTTTTTTTCTATATATATATTAAAGATTATTTGGGTTCAATTGATTGATCATCTCAAAAGCAGGTTATATAATTTGTATTACTGTCCTCGTATCATTAAATTTAATTTACTTCTATCATCTCGGGAACTAATTCCAAACAAACTTTCATATACGTTCCAAATTCAATATTTTAATTAAATAGTTTTAAACATTTAAAAGTATACAATAACAAGACAATATAAAATTATAAGAAAAATATATACTATATAAAGTAAAGAAGAGTAAAATAAAATAAAAATGTTATTAATTTGGAAAAGCGGCTGTCTACTGCAGTTAAAAAAAAAATTAAATACATAAATAAATAAACATATCGCACGCACAAACACGGTCAGGCGGTCAGCGATCTCACGAGTATTGTTTAGTAATGAAGGTCGTTGAACTTGAACCGTCCAAAATTGGGAGGGAAAGAGTGAGAGAGACGTGGACACGACAAAGCAGAGGGTTTTAAATTTCAGGGAAAGTAGAGAGATGGAAGAGAGTTTGGGTTCCGGTTACAAAGAGTACGTGGCAGGCTTAATCGCCGGTGTTGCTACCGTCATTGTCGGTCATCCTTTCGACACCGTCAAGGTAAAACACTAAAAACTAAAAGGGTTGGCTTGTTGTCTTAACAATTGAATTGTTTATTTATTTATTTATTATTATTATTATTATGGGTATATCATATGTTTGTTTAATTTATTAGGTGAAGCTGCAGAAACACAATACTGAAGTGCATGGGATTAGGTACAAGAATGGTTTGCATTGCACTGCAAGGATACTCAGAATTGAAGGGGTATGCTTTTTTGTTAACTTATTTTTTTTTTCTTTTAATCAAAATTGTGTATTTCTGATAGATTATTATGTAACAGTTCACGTTGTTCGCTTCCTCGGCACAAAGTGAAGTTGTTGGGCTTTAGAAATTAGAGGCAAACCGAAATTTCATTTTTTAGACTGCTAGGCGAATACTTGCCCTTTCTGTTTTTGGCTTCCCAATTATATTGTTTGCTTGGTGATGATGGTCTTTTTAGAGCATTCTTCTTCGTCCTTTGGTTTGAGATATAAGGCCGGCCTTCATATTTGATGTTTGTACATTTGCATAACAAATAAACTACTTAGACGCACAAGTGTATTGATCATCTTGATAAAATTGACATTGCTTTTTAATTATCTGTTGCTTCTCCTCTGCCTGTCCTGCCCTATCTCGTAGTTCTTCGCTTTGATCTTGCCTGGAGGATGACCAGCCGTTGACTTTGACAGGTTAGAGGACTCTATAGAGGAGCAACGCCATCATTCCTTGGGATGGCTTTTGAGAGTTCACTTCTTTTTGGTATCTATTCCCAAACAAAACAGCTACTGCAGGTTTGTAAGACATTGAATTGAACTATCTGTTTGCTATTTCTACTCGGCACTAAATGATAACCACAAATCATTTCCATCAATAATATCGTTGATACTTTTCCTTAAACGCGTCGTCTACCTATCAAACACTTATGAACTTTTATTTTTTTCCAAAATTAAGGGAGGGGTACAAAGTGGTGGACCACAACCTAATGTAATAATTCCTTCAGCAGCTTTTGGTGGATCTATTATCAGTTTTGTGTTATGTCCATCAGAGCTAGTGAAGGTTAGTGAATTAGAAAGTTACCTTTTGCACTCTATTTTCCCCTTTAAGCAGTTGTTACCTATATTATGCTTGTGACACTGAGCTTCACAGTGTAGAATGCAAGTCCAGGGCACTGACTCTTTGGTCCCAAAGTCTGTTAGATACACCAGTCCTCTTGATTGCACCCTAAGAACTGTCAAACAGGAAGGGGTGAGTAAATCCTTGACTTACTGCATCTTCAAACATATGTATCATCTTGAGCTGATGGATTAGCGTTCAGGTCACGGCCATTTTTCGTGGAGGATCTACGACTTTTTTAAGAGAAGCTATAGGAAATGCAGTCTTTTTCAGTGTCTATGAGCATGTTCGTTATTACATGCATTTGAAACTGAAAGCTGCTTCATCCGATCACAGTAACTTGATTGACATGGGAATTGGGATCGTGAGTGGTGGTCTTGGTGGTGTAGCTGTAAGCATTTTGACAGCCTTGCATTGCTATTTTTTTCTTTTGTGTTTCTCATTCACATTAATCCTTTTTCACCTTCTCTGTTTCCTAGTTCTGGTCGGCTGTTCTACCTTTGGATGTTGCAAAAACCATTATCCAGACTGCTCCAGATAAAAACGCCCCTACAAATCCTTTTCAGATTTTAAACTCGGTATAATATGCTGGTTACTCTTATTTGACCTTTTCGGATTAAATTTTCCATGAATTATCCACATCATCTCTATATGTGAGATAATGCAAAAGAAATGGAAGGGGTGGGTAGAGTGGAGAGGGAAGGGAATATGGCCCGTAATTTTTCCAAAACATATGTTGTTAACAAGTGGGGGCTAATGTAGTCACTTTTATAGATTTACAGGCGAGCTGGTCTGAAAGGATGCTATACGGGTTTGGGTCCTACTATAATGAGGGCATTTCCTGCTAATGCAACTGCAATTGTTACCTGGGAACTAGCTGGAAAGTTGCTAGGGATAAAGCATGGCTAGCATGGTGTACCAGACACAAGGTTCACTAACTTCTTGTTCCCATTTCATGCATTAGTGGCTATTTCAGCAAATATGGTTCCGGAACTCTTGATGTGGACTGACACTGAGGTTAGCTTGATTTTTTTTTTTTTTTCCTGGGGTAAAAGATAAGAGCATCTCTCTTATGTACAATATGAGAATTCGATTCTATTGCAGCTGGCCTGGCCTAACAAAAAGCGCTATTGTTGTCTTGAGCCTGTAGTGCACTGTAGGAAGGGTTGCCGAATTGGTTTGGTTTTCTAATCATGTCCTGTTCAACATTGTTGAGCTTGATCATAGAATCAATTTTATGGAATCTATGATCAAAACTGATTGAAATTTTTGAACACATATATGTTGACAAGTTTATGACATTGAAGATGGTCTATGTTGTGGAGATTTTACTGCTTACAGTTTTGCTAACAAGCTTTCCTATATCTATATTTGATCAATTGATCTGGATTTGTACAGTTCATTAATCATCATCTTAAGAAATTCTCACTTTGAATGTCCCTTTGCTTTCAAGGCTACACCTATCAATGGCCGGCTGAGTTAAGCGGCACCGCACTTTTTTTTTTATCCCTTGAGAAAAACAGACAGACAAAACCTGGTATAATCACCAACAAATTGCTCAACATAATTGAACTCCAAAGACTAAGGCAGTTACAACCCAAAATTAATTTTTTTAATATGACTCAGTTGTCGCTTGTCAAACAACTAATGAGTCATAGGAAATTATTTTTCTGTTTAATTGTAAGTCATAACCTTGCTATCAACAACTGCAGCAAGAAACTTAAGCATTTAGCGATAAAAAAAAATTCAATTAACCATTGTCTCTTTTTTTTTTTTTGGGGGGGGGGGGGGGGGAGGGAGGGGGTGGGGCTTAATAACATAACGTTTGTGAATTAATTACAATATTATAGTAACTTAATTAATTACTAAGGGTCCATTCCAGATTGCATTTAAAAAAATTAAAAGTTAATTTTGGTGCTTGATAAATTTTTTTGAAAACTCACTTTATCCTATAATAAATTTTAACCTTTTAAATTTAATTTTAAGAATTAATTTTACACTTATTATAATTTCATATATATCCTCATATATATTGTAAAAATCTAAAATTATCCTTATTCAATTAACAAATAAAATAAGAAATTTAAAGATATTAAAATTATTGCCAATAGTTTTGAGATAAAAAATAAAAAAATAAAATAAAATAAAAAAAAAATTATTTATTTTAGTTGTCAAAATTTAAATTATAAATTGAATTAATGCTTGTAAATGAAATTTGAACCAAGAAAGAAGCTGGTAGAGCCATTCGGCTAGCAGAGTGGTGAACCCATTTGACTTCACATTAAAGACATGGTTCGAGTCCTTATGGAGCTCTTTGCATTCTTCTGTTATTTCTAATTGTATAAGATTAGGAGAAGAAAAAAAAAAAAAAAAAGGATGATATATAATAATATCACTCTAAATTGTACTAATATATGCAGTCCTAACAGTAACAACAAAAGCAAAACATCAACACAAAAATAAATGCATAAGCATACTGCTGTTAAGTATTAATTAAGATAATAATTCTTAATTATTTGAGATTATTTGGAGCACCATCTGGCGCTTAACATTACAGTCGATCGAGCATTGACAGAAGAGAGAGAGCCCGCTAGGTAATTGCCGACGCAAGAGGCATACATATAATGAGAAAGTTATTTGGTAAAAACGATTCTTCTTTCTTTTGCTTCGCCTGCCTCCATAATTAATCCTTAATATTACGTACTCTCAGTTTGAGCCTTCTCCATGATAGTCAGCTGAGCTTTTCCGGCGGCGCTCGTTGTGCCCGGCCAAACGTCTACGGCAACTCCTTTTGGTGTCATCGAACTCCGACAGTTCATGGAACCTATAAATTATGTAGAAGGGCATGGGAAAGGGACAAATAAACCCAACACGACAAGGAGTCATCACTTGAAAATGGGTTTCTTCAATTATGGTAACATGAATGTTGTCAACAAACCTTAATACTTTTGCCTTTTATAACAGCTGATAACGACCTTAAAATACATCCATAAATGAAAATGGACTCTTGTTTCCTCTTCCACATTTCGATGCCTTTCTTTGTTCGCATTGATTTAAAATATATCTATGGCTTCCAAATCACATCAAGTTTTGACTTGTCATGCTCATCGATATATATATTTTGTGCGTGTGTGTGTGTTCATATATATGATGTACGCCGGAGTCCCTAGCAGGCTAGCAGCTAATTGAACCATAACATGAACATATATAATAAATACAAAAGAATCTATAACTAGTGCTGTGTATGACTAAATGAAAGGTCTATACATCGCGGATGGAAAATATATGAATATGAATATAGAGGAGGAATTAGGGATAGGGTAAGCTGACCTGCTACATTGCTGGCAAAAGCGTTGTGCAAGACCCTCGACACGAACAACAGGAGCCTTAGCGTGGAAGTCACAGACCTTATGTCGCCTATGGTATTTCTTGGCATCCGTCATATCAGCCCTACAATTCTCCACCTGACAAGATACAAATGTCGTTGCACCCCCAGCTCCGGCGCTGCTTGATCCTCTCCTGCCTTTCTTCTTGATCTTGTCTTCCTCTCCAGCAACAATAGCACCACCACTATCTTCATCATCTTCCTCTTCTTCTTGATCATCCTCCTTCAAGCTCCTCTTTCCTTCAGCTCTGCTTGCTTCCATTTTTTTTCTGTTTATAAAGAGAAAACAAGCAACCAAAGAAACAGAGATGGAGCTTGCGCTGATCACGAGAATTGAAGAGGAGATGAAGAATTAAAATCCTTGAAAAGTTGATGATGTGAAGAATATATGTGATGGACCACAACTTCCATTTTCCTAATTTCTTGAATATTATTTCCTTATCATCAACCGTTAATCGCTTAATTATTAGTATCTTAATTCAATTATTATATCAAGATTAAGAATTAGCTCCAATGACTCTTACATCTTGATTGGTTAATTTCTCGAATTAAAGGAAATTTCATTTATGTGATTCCTTTCCACGTCAATTTCGACCCCACAATTATAGAGATATAATGTACAATTCAAGGGGTACTTATTTTCTCTTCATTTTGCATCATTATAATTGACTGTTACATGGTCAATTTTTTAGGGTAACTAGGTAGCTATTCCTATTCGAGACAATCCAAGCATCGAAATATTAATTTCTTTCAATTTGAGAATTGAAGGCCACAATAATCTACATTATTTATAATTCATTTTTACTAACTTCATATTTATATATATAAATTCGAAGATTCTTGACCAGATCAATATAAATGTACATGATCGTCGATATTAAACATTATAACGTGTTTTCAATTGTTTTCATTTTTTTTTTTTCCTTTCTGAAGAGATAGAGATAGAGATAGAGATAGAGAAAATTTGGAATTTACAAGGATGCATGCATGTGGAAACCTCTGTCTCTTTATTATTAATGACAGTCGTTTTCACGAAACAGGGGGCCAAATTCTTGTGATATTAGGTGTATTATTGGAAGGTGAATGGTGAAAACTTTTATTGTTCCATCATCTATGTCTGAGACAAACCAACGTATCACTTTTCAACACGTATGTACTGGCGAGAATTTGATGATCTTCTTTGCATCTTATTCTCTCTGCTTCGTTTTCAACTCTCTGTGTATTTTTCACAAGTCATTTGGGTGCGCCCAACAGTTTTACAGCTAAGAGGGGAACCTATAATATGCTTGAGGTAGCCCATTAATACTCGTTCCATCTTCCATTATCAAAAAGGACCACATGCAATTAATATTTGAGCACATTTAGCAAGTGTCTCTATGTGTATGTATATGTATATGTATATATATATATATGCGCTAAGCCAAAGTTGGTCCCCAGATGTACGAGGGAAAATTGAATTGAATTGAATTCAATAACCATTAACCATGGTGATGCAGCATCTGAGCTGCACATGTCAGTTCATGTGCTTATAGGACCGAATGCGTTTAATTAGATGAGTTGTATGATTCCTCCTTTGATATTTTCATTCGAAGTGACGATTTGTTCTGTATATTATTCGTCTGATTTAATGGTAGCTGCTGATATTTGTGATGAACTGTATGCCCAAATCTTTGAGTTTGATTAAAGCTAAAAGAAGACAAGATTTAAAATAAACAATAATTATAATAATAATAACACCGTGAAAGAAACTTGACATGCAGTATGCACACCGCACCCTCTCCGACAATGGCTATTGGGCACCGATAATTATAGTTTCTCAGGATGGTACATAACAGGGCGTGAGGGCAGTTGGGGTCCAATAATTGGGCTGGGGAAGGTCCAAAATCTTAAGCCCAGATGATATAGTACTGGGCCTAGGGGAGAATCGAATCGAACCCACGGTGTTTTACACAAAAGCGATGAACCTTTTTACTTTTTGGAGTACATCTCAATAATGGAATTTGCAAGATAAAATGATTGACGGAGGCTCAATTTATGATCCAAAAAAAAGGGATTTTGCTTGACTGCTTGTATTAAAAAAAAAAATTAAGGTCATGATCAGACCTATGGAATGGACAAAGCTTTACACACACACACACACACAAATAGAATTTAGTCCACTGAAAATGATACTTTGGTCATCATGCAATTGAACCACAATTTGGACAATGGAAAACAACAAGGTTACAAACGAAGAAATTTTTGGATAACGTAAGCAAATCAACACAAAAGATTAACATAATTATGATGACCGTGACATTTTAGAATTTGTAATTCTCATTTTAGAGTTAATCAGGAGGGAAAGGCAATGAATATTCACCAATAGTTTATACATATTCCCACTAGTAGTCAGTAGTCACTGCCATTACTTTATGTATTAATTATAATAAAATTATTGCATAAAAAATTTTATCAATTAGACAGCGTGGGAGAGTCTCAACATCATATCCTACAAAATTTTAGGTCACAGAATTCAAATCTACCAAGATCTGATTGGGTTCTCTCTCTCTCTCTCTCTTCTTTTTTATTTATTTATTTTCTGGGGAAAGATAAATTTGTTAAGACAAATCAATAAAGAATAGTAAAATTGTCACCCCACCACATTCTCCGGACCCCACAGTACCGGCGGCACTTTGAAACTTCCAGAAGAAACAGTCCGAATTAAGCTTGTTTGTAATGTAAACGTATCTAATTAAAGGAATTGTAAATTCACTGGAATTTTCCATGCTTGTACCTGCAACCTATAGTTCAAGTCCAATGTTTGACTCTCTTCAATGAATCAACTGATTCTCCCCCACTAATTGATTATGCGGCCTGTATTTTTATATATAAACAAGCTTATCATTTTTGTGATCTTGAATGATAAACCGAGAATCAATTCACTAATTTATCAACTTTACATGATGTTGATGATGATGATGCCAACTGTTCAACAACAACCACCACTTATCAATTTGGACTAAAATATTCATGCGATTTTATTTTGATTAATAAACGTCAATAATCCTGCTGCAATAAAAGTGGTTTCCGAATTGATGGTTATTAACTTATTATCGGTTAGAAAATAGTTATGTTTTGTTTTGACAAAACTCTTCCAACATATATGTGAATAATTATCTGCATTATGTTCAAATCTTATTGTTATACAAGAAGACAAGAAAACTCTCCCACAGAATCGCACTTTTATTAGCTTATGGTTGTCATTGTTAGGGCGCGATTAGGGGACTTTTAATTATTTCTTCTTTATTACTCCTACACACGACATGTAGTCCTCAAGTTCTATTACAGAATTTGACCAGTTGGCCAACAGTCATAAGTATTTATAACAAACATTAATTACATGGAAGTACACAGGAGCAGTACAAGAAAGATACATCTCCAAATCAACTAATGGATCGATCTCTTGAGCAGAAATTCTAGCTTGCACTTATTTTGGTGAGGGTAATTATCATTATTGTATCGGTAGAAATGTCATTTCCCAACGAACAAAAGGGGTGCTCAAATAAGTAGCTCATGAAGTGTTAAATAAGGAAATTAAGGAAACACTACAAACATACATACATACATACATACATACATATATATATATATAGAGAGAGAGAGAGAGAGAGAGAGAGAGAGTAAAGCAAAACCAATTGGGAGAAAGTGAGAGATGTGTTTGTCTGCTCATTGTTTGGGGGGCAATGTGATAGATCAGAATTCAGATCAGGCTTTAGTTTTAGTGGGCATGGACAGTTGGCTTGGATTTGATGCTTTGGTCCCCATTAGGACTGATGGATATGAGACCCCAACTGATGATCTCTTTATTTTTATTTCTCATCTCGTCTCTTCTATTCAAAATCAACACAACACACTTCATTGCTTCAATTCATTTCATTTCCCTTTATCGTGCGTGTTGGGTTTCTTTCATGTTTGCCATTTTGGAATCTCTTGTCAGTTTTTGGTGGAGTGGTGAATGAATGATCGAGTGTACATGTTGGGAGCGTAGGACCCGTTTATATGTGTACATATAATTGTCTTTCTTCTTCTTCCTCCACCACCTCTAATAAAATTGACTAATCCCAATTTCACACACAGCAAAGCCACTGTCTTTGTGTATGTATGTGTGTGTCTCAATTATTTTTCCACGTTCCACACATATAACTCAATTGTCTACGCACTCTACTATCGGCTAAACCTAAAATAGACAGCCACTACCTACCTTCCCAATGTCAAGACAATTTGCATATTATTACATTTCAAATCCACACAAGATTTTGTTAACAGAAAATATTAGGATTATGTTCTGTTTTGGATAACATTTGGGTGGGTTAAATTTGACACGTGTCACACCTTGTCTAATGCTTAATGCCCTGACATTGCTGCACACACTCACATTGATAATTGCTAATTTCCAACATGCAAAAGCAAAAAATGCCCTAATTTTATTAATTAGAAGGGTGATAAATAATTTAAATTAATTAATTATTGGATCAGAAATCTAAATTTTTTTGAACTGATAGGCCAGTCTTTATCAGCTCTCCAACATGCTAACGTACATCTACTGCATTCAAGCCCCTATACAGACAGCAAGCACTTTAGTGTGGCATTCTGAATAGTAACGTGACAATATATATAACTATTTTTATTATAAGCTAAGGAAAGATCAAAGTTTTAATAAAGGAGTGGAGAGACTGCGCAGGAATAATGATGGGATGTTAGGGAGAGGAGAAGATCCCTTGAAAGACTACAAAATCCGTTTGTTCCCCAAATTGTGCTTTAATTTTGCTTTTTTTTTCCTTTAATTTTTTAAATAATTTTTTTAATGGTTGGACTCTTTTCACTATGAGCTGATGAGCTGAGCTGCCCACCACATGGGTCTGCGAGCTGAGAGCCTGCAGCCTCATGGTTTCCATGCCACTGCGAGCTAGAGAGTGTACTGGCCAATAAAGCTAGCGTGGTCGTTGCTTGCTGTGTTTTGAGTGCGAGATCGATGTGAACTAGACTTCCACATGGAGCCCTCTTGTCCTTTCGCTCTTGGAATTTTCAATTTCTCAGTAGTATAACTGTTATACTTCACCAAAAGTAAATATGTCCTCAGGTTTCAGTTCCTCAGTCCTCACAAGTCAAAACAACCCCTTTGATGAATCATATAGCCTTATGTTGATCAAGAGGATTAATTAGAGTTGTGTAATACTATGACGATGAAATTAATCTGTGTTATCTCTCTCTCTCTCTTTTTATATTTATGAGAATCTGCATTATCTCTTAATTACACGTTTGAACATCTACTATGGTCTGTGGAGAAAAAAATATTTTATTGATCAATAGATAAGAGCTAAAACCACAATAATTATTGTCTTCATTGAGAACAATGAATGTAATACATAATAACGTTACATTAAACAAGATTTTTTTTAATAATTAATACAGTCTATTGATAGTTTAAATTCTTACAATTATAATATTTTATATGAGGTCCATTGAATATGAAAACTTGTGTCCACCGATTCTATCTTATATTAACAAACAAATATATATATATCAAATAGAAAAACTCGAACATAAAAATTCCTTTTGTTACCATTTAGCCAGTGATTAGAGTGGGCAAATCAGAAGGAGACTGGATCAATTAAAATGCATATTGAAAGATAAGATCAAGTTGGATTTTGCTGTTGTTGTTGTTTTTATAATAAAAAATATAGATTTTGTCGTTGTTGAATGTTGAGGGTTGTTGATGAGGAGCACCATACAACAATATTTTTGTGGTGGGTAATGTATAAGATAGACGAGTTAGAATTAACAATAAAATAAAGTGGAAAGTGGGATTTGCTGGTGAGGCATCGATGATTGAGCTCTAGGGATTCCCTCTATCAAATACACACACAAAGGAATGTTACGTAGTGCTGCAGAGTGTGTAGTCTCATGTTATGTTCTATCTTTTCTTGAACCTCTCAAGATTCATCTGTTATGATGCTGCTGCTTTACCTCTCTGTCCTCTTCTTGGATTTTGAATGTATGTCCTTTATATTCTTTTCGTTTTTATATTCCCTATTAAACAATTACCTACTCAAATTCGATTTTAGAATTTAGACCAAGACCATGGCTAGGCCCCATCACGTGAAATTACATAAACAATCCCATAATTTTTCATTTTAATATTTTTTTCCTTGTTATGCTGCTAATCACTCTCTTCTCTCTCTCTCACTGTCATAATATTTCAACCCCATCAAGAAAGACTCACGTCGCCACCTGCTCTTTGTCTGTTTACTCTTTGTTTCAACGATTCCTTTGTGAGAAGAAATGTTGAGTAACTGTGAGAAGATGGTTGTCATCTCTTCAACTACCAACGAATGGCCACAGGTTCTTTAATTTCTTTTCTCTCTCCTTCTCTTTCTCAATTATTAGACAAAACATGACCCCATTTTTGTTTCTTAGCTTTTGGATGAGAATATCTTACGTTGTGTTGTTATTTTTACCCTAATACTACAACTCATAGACTTTTTTTTTTCTCTCTTTCTTTTCTTCCCTTTTTTTGCCCCCTCTTCTTCTTTGTTACAGAATCATCAGATAGATGAGAAAAACTTGATGGCTTCAACCGGTAGGGTCATGGATAAGGCAGGCCAAGAACCACCACAACAGCAGCAGCAACCGCCTTTAAAGTGCCCTCGCTGTGATTCATCAAACACCAAGTTCTGTTACTACAACAACTACAGCCTCTCTCAGCCCAGGCATTTTTGCAAGGCCTGTAAGCGTTACTGGACAAGAGGCGGTACCCTGAGGAATGTTCCTGTGGGTGGTGGATGCAGGAAAAACAAGCGTGTGAAGAGGCCCGCGTCAGCCAATAATTCCATTGATGGATCAAATCCTAGTGCTGCTGCAAACCCTAATAACTCTCATTCACAACGCCAGATTGATATCTCTTCAACCTCAAATCATATCAATCCTTTGTTCTTTGGCCTATCCACAAACCCATCTGATATGAACCTTCCATTCTCTACGTTTAATTCAAGAGTTGTTTCAAGTTTAGACACTATATCTGGCTATGATCTGCAGCCTCAGTTGAATGCTCTTGGTTTAGGGTTTTCCTCAGGACTAATCATGTCTAATACTGATGTTGGTGATTGTAACTACCGAAATGGTTTTAACCCAAATAAGCAAATCCAAGAAGTAGTAACCTCATCAAATTCTCTTCTTTCAAGTTACCCTACATTTGGATCCTCATCATCTTCTCCAACTATAGCTTCTTTGCTTGCTTCTAGTCTTCACCAGCCAAAGTTCATGAATGGTGTTGTAAAAAGCTCCACTGAAGCTCCTAACCATTTCAACAACAACTTAGCATCCTTTGAAGACCTGCAAATGACAGCTAATAATAATAATAATAATGGTGAAGCAGCAAGGATAGGGATGATGAAAGAAGTGAAAGCGGAAATGGGTCAAAGCAGAATGGATTGGAATGTGGAATGCCAGAATCAGATGGAGCAAATAGGGTTAGCTGATCCTTCTTTATATTGGAACTCAACTAGTTCTGTCGGTGCTTGGCATGATCCCTCAAATATTGGGTCCTCTGTCACTTCTTTAATCTAAAATCATCATCATTTCCTTAATTTTTATTTGTCTCCCTCTTTATTAGTCATCTTGGTATCCTTAGCATCTTAATTGATTAGGTAAATTCTGTTGGTCAGTACTTCTTCTGTTTGGACAAGATTATTGAAAAAGAAAAAAGAAAAAAAAATATATGGTATTGTAAAAGTGAAGCATAGATGGGAGGAGTTATTGGATCGGAGCGATCATGTCAGCTGCAAATTAAGAATTAATTCAGCCAACTAGTTTTATTAACAAGGTTGATAATCAGTATTTGCGCTGAGAGGAACCTCGGATCCTCTTCATCTCATCTCCACAAGGCATCATCGATCGTCTACGGTGTTGAAGATTGAAGGAAGGCTAGCTAGACGCTCTTTGCTGCAACCTTCAAGCTAGTTCAGTAAGTTTGTTTTTGATTAATTACTTTTGTGAATGTATATACGTATGACATGTCGTTTCTTTTTTATGTATTTGTTGTTTAGGTTGGGGGGGATTGGGGAGTTTACTTGTTTGGGTATATGTTGCAGTCCTTGACGAGGATCACATGATAATAATTCAGATACTAATCTTTTTTCCATTTTTCTTTTTTTGGGGAGGTGGTGGGTTAGGAAAAAAGGGGCGAGGGTATATTATGGTATAGCAGAGAGGGGGATTTGTTATTACAATGTGGGCGTTTAATTGGATATTTTGTGTGTTGACTTTATTGTTCTTAGTGTTGTTGGTAATATATTTAAAGATGGGCTTTTACAAGAAGTTTGACATTTTGATTACATCTTATTTGCTTCAAAAACATTCACACATGCCAAAAAACAGGCACATATAGGCCTGCAAATTATTTCCGAGTTAAAGATTTGTTTATGCAAATCATGATATGTAATATAGCCAAGAACTAAAGCTAGAATGTGTCATAATTTGGACTTTAGTATGCTGGCTGTACCACTCATTAAAGATGTTCATTTGCTAGTACATCCTCTTATAGGAATTGAAGAGACATACAAACACGTTTAGCAAGTTAAGATTTTAAACCCCCGGCAAATTCTGATAGGAAGATGGATTTTTTTGGTCCATGACTTGGAATTTGTCGTGCTGGCTGTTTTGAGAAAAAAAAGCTTTACATTGGAGTTCGCTATCTTCTAGAGAAAGAAAAGAGATTTAAAAATTTTGAGTGTACTTATCAAGAACAATAGACATAGATTTAGGCATTTGTTACGGTAACAATTTACTCTCTCCGCTACATGAATCTTCAAAATATAGCTTGATTCTGCACCTTTGGAACAAAACTAGTTGATATAAGTCTTATAAGACTCCTAGCGAAGAAATCAAGAATATGAATGGAATTCAATTGCTATACAAGGAGAGTTGAATATATGATTAGAGAGAGAGAATCATGGAGTTAAATTTGGTAAGTTGATCCTCAACATCTGCCAATGATCTTCTTGACCATTGTCTATCACCTAGCTTTGAAAATAGGCGATCATGATATGTAGCATTAGCTAGCAGCTAGAGCATAGAACACTACCCTTGGTCTTTGCTAGCGCTGCCTTTTTTTTTTTCCCCCTTTTTTTGGTCATCAGTTGTTCAATTGGAAAGAAAAGGATTAGTATGGGACCTGGACTACCAAAAAAAAAAAACAATGAATGTATGTAATGAGATTTCAGATAGAAAAAATTGCAAGACATAGATATTTGAGCTCTACATATATATGTTGTCCGATAACTGGTTTCATTTAGAATTTTGGGCTTCAATTCTTTTAAGTTGAAAACTCTAAACCCAATGAAAGTTCAGATGGTTGTATATAAAATTGTAAAATTGGGGATTCGCATGTTAGTTTCTAGGCAATATAATTCGACACGGTTGTATATAAAATTGTTTGAAACGTGATATTAGCTAGCATATGTATATGAAATTATATTGTGATAATATGATATAATTTTTCTGGAATCCTTCCTAGTTATAAGCTATGATCGACTAATAAAAAAAGAAAAAAGAAAAAAGAAAAAAGAAAAAGAAAAAGAAAAAGACAAAGAGAAAAGTATGATCAATAATTTTCTTCCCTAAGTACTAGAGTTTTATCTCATCTGCATTTTGAGTTTGATTGTAACTATTAGACTGAAGTTTTATTTGATGTTGAGATATTACAACTTAAATGTGGGTTAAATCATTTTATCTTTAAATGTAAAGTTTTAAAAAATACATTTACCCAACCACAATACAAAATAGAATCTACATGTATATTTTTTTGATTAGAACTAGGGCCAATTTGGTAATGCTACAACTTTTAAAATAATTGATGTTAGCTATGCTGTAGAAATAATCAGCTGTGAAGAGAATCAGTTAAGTGTTTAAATTTTATTTTCAAAAGTACTGTGAATTTTGAAAGCAGTTATGGGTGTTTGGTAAATCTTATTGTTAAACTGCTGTAAGAAAATAAATGACTAAAATGTACATAATGTAGGATGAAATTTACTTATACATATTAAAATGCTGTAAGAAAATAAATTTACTTGCACTAGAGAAGTTTTGATAAAACACAAAATATGAAAAAATATGGTAAACGAAATGTGTGCGTTAATTATAATAAAAAAAATTAAAATATTGATTTTATTTCCAATTTAAATAAGGATAATTTCAGGTTTAAGTAATAATTGTAAGGATATTTATGGAATTATATTAAAGGATAAAATTGATTTTCAAAATCAGAATCTAAAAATTACTCATTTCTGTTTTTCAAAATTAGCTATAGGAGGAGCTGATTTCGACAAAAGTGATTTTGATTTTTTTTTACCAAACATCAAAATTAGCTTTTAGATTTTTAAAATCACTTTTAACCCTCCCAAAAGCAATACGAAACGGGGCCTTAATGGTTTGAATTAAAGATCGATGGTAAACATATATGTCGGCCGGCAGACATATATAGGCAAGAAAGTCGAAATTCTCGCCCAATGCTTATTCATTTATTTTTTTCCCTTGTTTAAAAGTACACCTTTGAACAATGTAGATAGATAGAGAGAGTTGGGGGGGAGGTCAAATCAATTTTTTACTTATATCTCCCTTGAAATTCAAACTCGAGTGATTAATTAAATAAAATTACTTAAAAATCATTCAGTCAAATACATTAGGGACATGTGGTTGCTCATTCTTATTCTAATATGTAATGCATTATACAAGGAATTCAATTTCTAATGTCATAAGTAATACATTTTTTTTTAATTATTCATTGTGCTAATAATAGTCCTTTTGTTGTGGAAGAGAGGCTAAAATTTGCGTGACAGTATAGTATCTTTTTTGGTCTTACATATAAAAGATCTATTGTTATTAATGTGAAGCTAAGGAATAGTAGAACAATATACCTCATAGAGTTTAATTCCCATTCTCAGCTCATGGCTAATATGAATTCGAAGTTTCCTTTATAACTCTCAAAACTTTCTGAACACGACTTATTGGTATCATCCAATAAGAATTTAATGTACCTCAAAATGAGCAAACACAAGAAATGCGTTCAGTAGTAAAAGGTCTAGAGGAAAATTTATATAATTGATGGGTGAATTGTATAGTTCTAGTGTTCTTTTTGTTGAGCCACCTTATCAAACAAAATGGCATCAATAGCAATTGAAATATCAAATTCTCTTTGAATAATGATATTTGACATAAATGACGTTACTGTGCATGCAAAGTGCGCCCCTATGTTACAGTGACATTGAGCAAACAACAATAAATGACACTATTTTTTTTTGCCCCTGTGGTACTATTTTGGCCAAATATCATTACTCTTCTCGTTGCGCGTCCAATTAAAATACTTACATTAAGGAATTGCTTGCAGCATGTGCGGGCGCATCTACCGGGGAGACCAAATTTTTCTTTCTATGAACTTGGTTAGATATGCAGTAAACCTCCATACTTTATCCATCGAATGGGGCAATTAGGGGTTGCTGTAGTATCTCTAAAGTCATGCAGCTTAATTTCGTTCCACGGAATGGTGTCAGTGAGAGATCAGAAATTTATAATAGTAATATTCCATAAGCTCAAATTATTGGCATCGGTTCAATTATTCATTGGAAAAAAGAAAAAAAGAAAAGAAAAGAAAAGAATGTTTATTTAAGATTATGGTCTACTGCAAAACTTAGTTAACTTTGATTCTTTGAAGCTTGAGGTATCCAGTCCACTGGCCAGCAAGAACAAAGCACAGGCCTAGTAGTAAGCTAGATGTAGCATTTCAAAGCTTGTTGCTGTAGCGGGCCAGGGGAAAGAGAAATAAGCTCAAAAAAGCTAGAGATTAGATCAAGAAATTTCGCATCACCAAATTTGATCAATCTAGATGATTCAGCAATTGGCCTGACAATTATGTCCACATACTGGCAATCATTTATTTTCCACGTACGAAATATATAATCGGCGATCGATAGGAGCATTTAGCCATATTATAATTATAAAATACAGACGTTAGCAGTAAAGAAAATTTTGTTGTTCTTATAATTTTATTAAAAAAAGGAATGAACTTTTCTTTAAAAAAAAAAAAAAGAATTTATTTAAGCTTATTAATCATCTTTACTCACGGCTGTCAACAAATCTCTCGCTATTAAACGAATTATCTTTTGGTTATAGTTATCCTAAATTCCCTTGACTTATGGGGTACGACGATCGAACATAATTAATATACAAAAGGATTTCACTCGATTACGCTAATTTTGGCTTTGACTGCTATGTTGAAAACGATAGTTATATATTTTAATTATGTAAAATCATAGTAGGAAAGAATAGCATCAAATTAAGCGATCATAATCAGAAGGTTCTTAAATCCACCAACTACACTAGCTTAGAAAGAAGTAGCCTAATCAATCATACTCTGAGAAGCCATATGGAAGAGGACAATTGTAACGAGCCCAATATATATGTATATATAGGTATGAGAAATATGGCAAGAAATGGGAATTAATTATTGTACATTGTAATCGATGACGTATTTTCACATTCTTCACGCAACACACGACTAAGGCAAACGAATATATTTATGGGAATGGTCTTCGTTGGGTCCACATTTGTATTGGCGTCAAACCTTTGGTCGCAAGCAACCCCATTGCAAGAATTTGCGAAGTTTCTCGTTGTTGGACTTGAGTCAACATAATCTTGACAAATGGAGAGGGATTACTTCAACTTAGTCTTTTAACGTAAGGAAGCTCGAGCTGCACAGGTACTTACGGTTGAGCTGTAGGATCCTTTATGCTTCGAACATACTTTTTCTTTTTCTTTTTTTTTTCATTAAAAGGAAAAAAAAAAAAAAGATGAAGACGACGAAGAAGAAAAGAACAAAACAAAACAAAACACTGATGAGTAATGAATTTGGAGAAGGGATTGATTTACTTTCAAAACAAGTCACTCGATGATCATGTTGCATACTGTGGGAGCATTAATTACGTACATTTAACTTAAGGAAGTACGAAAGAAAATCTGCGCGGTAATTCTTAACTTTTTATAAAGTAAAAATAATAGACAGTATAAATAAGGAAAGATGAACAACCCCGGCCCCCTTTTGTTTGATAAATACAATCATTTTCTTTCTTGTTTTAAAATCTATAAAAGCTCTCTTGGTCTTACGATTAATGCCGTAGACATTCCGATACATATTTTTTTGAAGTTTAAAAAAAAAATGACCAAACAAATTAGGAATCCATTTGCGATTGCTTTTGAGAAGTTCAAAATTAATTTTGAAAAGTTTAAAGTTAATTTCAAGTTTAATAATTTTTTTAAATCACTTTTTGAAAAATCACTGTATTTGGCAATAGATTTTCAAAAAAAAAAGAAAGAGTAGTTTTTCAAATGACAATCAATTTCGTATTTAATAAAATTTCATATATATCCTCACATATTATAAAAATCTAAAATTATCTTTATTCAATTAGAAAATAAAATCATCAAATTTAAAGAGATTTCTATTATTTCTAATTATATTGAGATAATAAAATTAATAAAAATATTCATTTTAATTATTTATTATTGTATATACACAATAATAAATATTATATATGCATTATTATAAATGGTGTAAATAAATTTTATTTAACATTATATCAATTTCAATTATTTATATTCTTACATCAATTTAATAGTAAAATTTACCAAATACTTATGGTTGCTTTTAAAACTCAAAACACTTTTAAAAATAAAATTTACCAAATATTTAACTGATTCTTCTCACATCTCATTAGTTTTACAGTACAGCTAACAATAATTATTATTAATTGGGAGTGAAATTCACTGGTGATATGATTTTTGTATTGTCTTTTTAAAAAGTTGTGATTGATACTTATTGCATGTGTTTTCTATTACGCATTTTAATGTATTGGGTATATACGCACTTGCCAATTTAAATTACATATTGTGAATCCACTATTAACAAACCATAATTACTTGATAATTTTCTTTTAAAAAATAATAAAAAAAGATGAGCAAAATCTAAATTAATTTTTATTATTCCGTCATTTAAATTCAAGTTATCGATTAGATAAAACTACTTAAAAATCACTATAAAATTACTTGAAAATCACTCATGACACCCTTATGGGCAAATTATTTGGCAAATATATTACTTCTGCAATTAATTAAATAAATCAGCTTCTACAGTAACAATCTTCAAAACTAGTGCCGTCCGCATCCCGGCTACATTAGTATATTGTACTTGTTGGGTTACGTTGTTCCAAAGCTGGGACCATGAAGAACCGTTCTCGAGAAAATAAATTATCGCATTGAACTGGTAATTAAACGATAACTACTCCCTCTAATCTCAAATAGGATAACACTTCCATATTAATTTATTTTCCTGCTATAATGATCACTTTTCCTTAACGTGTAAGTCAAAAAAGCCCGGATTTTTGTCTACGTATATGAGTCAGTAGTGCTATCGAGTACATAATTCAAGATGATTAAAAGAACGAAGGTGATGCGAATCTTGCCAAGCCTTGTCACCTCAACGTAATCCAAATTAATCCGCTGAATTGTCCGTGTTACAAGCTGAGTGGATTTTCTGTAATCAATAGTCTCTCACAAATCAGTCTGGATAAAGCTTATGGCGTGGATATATAGTAAGTTGGAAGTGGGACGTGGGGATCGGATGGGGGTTTAACTGCAAATTCCTCAAGAGAAAGGTCCACTTCATTATTCATAGTACTTGCAAATAACTTTATTTTTTACTTTTTATCTGTTGATAATCAGTAATGAAAGTATTTCACGGAAAATAGTTAAGCTTTATTGCTTGTAAGAATGATGATGAAATGTAAAAGCCAATTAGCTTAGTCCACAAAGCCATTCGTGATTTGTATTTTGTCATGCTAGAAGTTCAAGTTCAAAAATGAAAAACCAGCTGACCAAATGACGGTGAAATGGGGCCGTAGAGTCCCCATTCTCATGGGGTTTTGATATAGGGTAGGGTCGTACAGTTGTGCATGCTATGATACTTTCGAAAGAAGGAAAAGAAGAGGGGAACCCCACAGCTCAACATCAATGCGGTGTTAAAGTTGGACACTGGATTGTTCCTCCATGCAAATGTCACCAGATCCTTTAAAGGGATCGCAACATAACAAAAGTAAAGTTTGTAAAAGACGAAGATGTGGGCTGGGTTTCCCACTTCAAGGGTCCCATAATTATCATAAAACTTTTTGTTATGGAAGTTGCAATCTCAGCTAGCTAGACAAATCAAGGGAATCATTTTTTTTTTCCTTTTTTTTTAACCCTACTTTTGAATGGACGAGAGCTTTCTTTATTAATAATCCTGCTTTGACTAATTGTGAATCATGTATCCGTCTATCCAAGCTAATAAGCCTTCATAAGATCCATTTGGCTCTGGCTAGCATCGTATTTGACAATGACATAAAGGGGTGGAGTCGTTTTGCACGCAAAGTCGAGTCGACGATGTCACTATACTATAATAGAACTTCAATATATGTACCAAGTTCTATGATGTAAGAACTAAGAGTGGATTACCCAAATGTTAAGAAAACAATATAAAGCTATTAAATGGATTGGAAGTACATTAGTCCTTAATCCATAATTGAAGCTATCTTTCTTCCTCCTTGAATTACCCTTTTTAGTGGTGATATTATCAGAATTTAAATTCAGTGTTTGAACTGAATTGTGTTAAATTTATTATAATTTTTTTATACGTATCCATATTTTATAGAACGCATGGTTAAGAGTTATGTAATTTATTACTTAGTTTAATTTGTTTGGATAGCTTTTGTAAATATGAGTTGTAATTATTAGTGATCTTAATCTCCTTGGATCCTTTTGGAATCGCTTTTAAAAGGTTTAAAAGTGATTTTAAAATGTTGAAAATTAATTTAATGTTTGGTAAAGTTTTAATATTTACATTCAGAAAATTACCTAATCATATAGTAGATTTCAAAGTAGTGAAGGAGTAGCTTCTCATTTAAATTTGAGAATTAATGTTATACTTAATGCAATTTTATATATATTTTCACATATAAAATTATCGTTATTTAATTAGAAAATAAAATTATTAAATTTAAAGGGATTATTATTATTACCAATTACATTAAGATAACAAAATTAAAAAAACAAAATTAATAAGGTGAGAATATTTATTTAGTTTTCAATTATTATACACATACACACACTAAAATATATATATATATATATATACATACAGGTTTATAAATTTGAAAATAATTTTATTAAACATTATATTTATTTTAGTAATTTTTATTCTTGTAGCAGTTTAATAATAAAATTTACCAAACATATAATATTGCTTTCAAAGCTCACAACACTTTTAAAAATAATTATGACCAAAAGTTAGCTCATTCTCTTCACATATGATTATTCATATAGTACAACTAATAAAAATTATTTTAAATACTACAACATTACCAAGTTGATCCTTAGTCAAATTTAAATTTATATTTTTTGTGAAAGAATTTAAATTTAATGTATATTATACACAAATTAATGATGACACAATCTTGAAATATTTAGTTAGTGTCTGTTTAGCACGTTTTATCTAATGACTATAAATAATTATTTGATCTCACATGATTTTTTTAAGTTTTTTGTTGTTATTTGATTATTTTTCAGTAAAGCTTTTGAATATTAAATAAATTATTTTGTCACTATAAATAGAAGATAAACTTTTAGTCTTCTAAAAGTAGAGATTGAATTTTTTAAATATTAAAATATTTAAAATATTATTTACTTATTTAATAATCTTATTTCATTTATTCAATAACATAGCTTAAATTTTTTTAAAAAAATTTTATTTGTAAAAATTTAAGTTCAATTAGTTTTATTTAAAAAATTGTATCAAATAAAAATTTTAGCTTTAAAATTTTAGATACACTGCTCTCTCATGCACACAAGCAAAAAAATTTTCTTTCTTTAAATAAAAAACCTGTTAAAAATATAATAAACAATATTACCAAGCTATGATTGATTGATTGATTGTAGATAATCTAATAGGTTCTCTCTAATATTTTAGATAGTGGATACTCCAATCTCTCAAGCTAAACAGGCGACCTTCTTTCTTTTCTTTTCTTTTCTTTTCCTTTTTTATTTTAATTATGGAACCTGCTAAAAATATATCATCACCACCATTCACAAAGACTGCGATTGAGCATAAATTAATAAATTGTGCCAACCAAGATTTTATTCTGCTAATCAGTTTGGTATATGTAATTGAAAATTTGAAAATCATTTATAGGATCTAGCTCGATTGAGTCGAGTGGTTCTGTTTCAAACAGTAGAAATGTAGAATATATTTTATTATTGGCTAGCTCTTGGCTTACCTATAATTATGCATGCTGGCTGGACGCTGACAGACTTTCCATGGTGAATAGTGATGTAATCTTTCTCTTAAAAAATTATTATTTTTAGATTATAATGTGCCGTACGGCAAAGAAGTGACATGTTGTGGGTATCCCGAGAGGAAGAAGAGGTCTCTCACTCTCAGTCTCACTGCTTTAATTTTTATTCTCTGAACAGAGATCTTGCCATGGCAGACCAAAGATCTGCTTTACTTTGGAACCACCACAGCCACCTCCCACTCCACGCTTTCTCCCAATCTTGTCTTTGATGGTAATCACTTTTCATTTTCAATTATTGTTTATAAGCACCAGATTTTAATTTCTTTTTCTATATATATATATATATATCTGTTTGTGTGTGTGTTTAAGCAATTGACGCATCAACCGAGGTCAATTGTTAGATTCATTTTTACTAAATTAATCCGTTCGAGACCCACTTCCTTAATTATTATTTCCATAGTGCTTTAGGTATGCTTGTTAGAGGTGGCTAATGGATCCGGCGGCCGAGGTATGGTACGTGTTTATACAGTATAATACGATATAAAAATATTTTGATAGAATACGTGATACGACACGACACGCGTGTGAGTTGGATTGAGTTTAAAAATTTAGATAAATAGACATTAAAAGTATGATATGATTAGAGATGAGATAAAGTACAATATGTGAAAAAACACGCAATAAATACTTTTATTTTTTAATAAAAATAAACTTAAAATTTTATGATTTTATAAATAACTTGAAATTGAATCTTTTAATATATTTTATTAGCTCAAGTTTTTTAAATTTATTTAATTCTTAGTTTCAAAAAAATTATAATTGATTTATGTTTATAATTTATTAAATAAGTAATTATTATTATGATTTTATAAATATGTATTAATATTATTATAAACTATGATAAATGACTTTACGTAATTCTAAGTTAACAATTAATTTAACCCTTAAAAAATTATTATTATTGTTGTTAAGTACTAAAAAAGAATTCTAATACCACATAATCAAACTTAGTAATTAATATTACATTATCTTATTAGTATTAATTTATTATTATTGAATATAAATTTGAGTTTTGAATTTTTGATTATATTAAATTTGAATCAGGGCATATGGATCCAAAAAATTACATAGAGTTAAAAAAATAAAACAACTTAGCATGCGCTCTAAAAAAAAAAAAAGTTTAGTGAACTTTTTTTTATGGGCACGGCACGGCATGACCTATGGTATGACACAAGTGAGGGTAAACAAAAAAAAAATTGAGCATGAAATATATAGTGGGCACGGCACAACCCGTTGGCCGTTGGCCATCTCTAATTAGCTAGCAATCCATTTTATTGATCTCTTACGTCACCATCCCATAATAACAAAACACCCAGAAATTTTATTTAAAATTTATGGCATAAAAAAGGATGAGTGATATTGTGACAAAAATTTTAAAATTTATTAAATCATGACACTGAGATAATATATATTATGTATATAGTTTTCTCTAAACTATATTTAATACAATTTGTAACCATAAAAAAAATGAGGCACATTATTAATTTTTATATCATTTTTGTTAATTATAAACTGCATCAAATATAAATTAGAGAAAGGAGATTACCTCTTTGTACACTGGCGAATGCTCTGGGAGAGAGAATTGAACGGTAAAGTGAATACTGGATACACAAACATTAAATGAAGACTGAGTTAAATGTCTCAGTCGCCCACATGCAACAAAATGAACCATCTCGTCCAACAACTTCCGCAAATACGTTTGTTCCACTAGTCTATATTTATTCCCCATGTACTTTTCCTTTTTACCTGTTCTTCTCCTCTTCTTTTTAGACTCTTTAAAAAACCCTAATTAACTAGCTACCGAAAGCGAAGGCCTTTATATCTTTTGATTTGAATAGTGGAAGAGAATTGATACATTCGTTGTACCATGTAAAGCACAAATATTAATAAAGAGAAGAGAGGATTAGTAAATAAAGTTCTAAAAAACATACACCTTATTATTAACTTTTATCAAAAGTTCAAATTAAACAACCTAATTAATCCCTACACCGATCGATAACATCTCTATAGAACATTATAAGAAAGATTACAAACGATGGCAGTTGCCGCTATTTTTTTCTACCATTTACATGGACACAAACATCTCAAAATTCTTTCAAAGCCATGTTCTACGAACAAGATCAAAACCAAAACATATAGAGAGATTTAATGGTGCTGTTTCCAGTATAGCAACTCGAATTATAAAAAAGAATCCCTTTGGAGATGGAAGGAGCTGGCATATTGAAGCTGATAGATCAATCATGGAGGAGGGCCATAACCTGGAAGATCCGGCCATTGATTTGGGTTCAAAGAACCAGAAACGGAGGTATTATTGCTGTTGGCGCTGGCAGTGCTGATACTCCACAAACTGGTATCATGATCAGGTACATTAGGGTTGTTACTATTATTGATGAAGCTGCCTTGCTGATGCCAATCATGCTGCTGCTGATGAGAAGTACTACTGCCGGGCCTCCTAGACTGAATAGTCAAGTTCTCCTGATCAGACGGAATGGTATGATACATCATGTGCATGGGATTCACACTTTTATCTATATTTCCCATCTGATGATAAATTTTTGGTTGTTGAATCTGCTGGTGCTGTGTATGTGATGACCCAAAAGAAGGGACAGTACTGAATCCCTGCAACAGATCCAAATTTGAAGACCCTCCGATATTATGATGATGATCAGCACCTCCGACATTAAAAGCTTGATGCAGCGGCTGAGGATTAAAAGATTGAGATTGGATTGCAGCTAAAGAAGACAAGAACCCACCACTTGGATAGTAAGACCCCATCGACGGAGGAGCTGCCGCCGGTTCCAGCTTAGTCCTCAAAACTGGAGGTCCAGTAGCGATAACTGGATTAGAAGAAGAGAGAATATTCTGCTGGGTGGTTGTCAAATTTGGATGCGGCGGCGATGGTGGCTGCGGCGGCTGAGAGGCTCGTGAAGCCTCCCCGGAGACAGAAGAGGTTTTAGTGCGCTTTCCTTTCCGACAACCACCTCCGACAGGGACATTCCTTAGGGTTCCACCTTGAGTCCAATACCTTCTACATGTCTTGCAGAAATAACGAGGCTGAGAGAGACTATAGTTATTGTAATAACAAAACTTCGTATTCAGAGACTCACAACGAGGACACTTTTGTGGCTGCGGCTGTTCCTGTTGCTGCTGATTCTCCGTTCCTCCTTGCATCGTTTTCAGCCTCCGATCTTGCTGCTTCCTCTCTTCACTGCTCCCTCCTCTCTCCTGCTGCTGCATCTCTACTTTTATTTTTTATATATTGTGGGTTTGGTACATGCAGGTTTTGTTTGAGGGAGAAGTGAAACCGGATGAGGTAAGATATATAGAGGGTTTCAAATTAAAAACAAAAACGTGTCTATGGCTGCTTAGTAAGAATCTAAACACACAAGAGTGTAAAACCACGGCGATTGTTTGCATGCGAGCTCTATCAGCTATCAGCTGTGTCTGTGTGTGTGTATACATACATACACACACACACAATAAACCCACCAGAAAAACTAAAACCAACTTCTCTCAACAGTGGAAACATCCAACAAAACACCAAATCATAATCAATAACTCAGTATCTCCGCATAACCTCTAGCCAAATCTCTCAGATCCTCAAATAACCAATATGCTGCATAAACACATAGATATATTAATTGCATATGTGATGTTTATTTAATCAATTGAAGAGAGATAGAAAGAGAGAGAGAGATTCGGAATTAGGAGGATATTGAAAGATGAGATTTAATTTGTACGGGTGTCGACCGTGGACAAAGTCACAGAGGAAAGGTCTCATTCTGGTGTGCAGGCAAGGCAGAAACTAGAGAAACTTAAGGGGAGAAATGGTTTTTTTGGTTGGTTCAGAGACGGTACAGTCGTTATAAATAAATGGCTGTGTTTAGGTTCATGTAATTCAGCCCCACTCCACCTTGATTCATCGCCTTGATCAGAACAACCCTGTGTCATACATGAAATAGCCTACACACATAAATTACTCCGGTGACCACAAATCAGAAAATCTCACTCTCTTTTTCTTTCTTTCTTTCTTTTTGTACTTGATGAAAACAACCCACCCCTCAAGGGAAAAAAAAGAAGAAAGAAAAATCAATAATGGAATTACTAAGAGACAGAAAAATTAAGAGAGATGTAATAGAGGAGAGGGGTGATGGACCAGACGTGGCTGCTGCGGCCAGAGAAAGGTGGCGTTGCAGTAGTCAATAGGGTGGTGTGCGCTGTGTAACACTGAATTCAGCTTCTATTTCTCCTTTTTTTTTTCTTTTTTCCTTTAAACCCCCCCTTCCTTTTTGTCTTTCTCTATCTTATTCCACTTTCCAAAATCTCTCTCTTGAGTTTTTATTCTCTCATTCTTTTGTTTTTTGGAATTTTTTTTAAACAAATATTTTAGAGGCTGTTTCTGTTGTCATTATCTTATATCAGTCGTCTTCGGACATCCATCATTGATATCGACACTCATAGCCTGAAAAGACTAGATTATCCCCATTAGTGGGAGGAATTGGTAACACAAAGTCTGACCCTCTTACTTAAGGTTCGTTGACCCGATTGTAGTTTCATGATCTAAAGTGAGTCTTGGCTTAAGTTCATTCCCTTTACTTTGAAGTTGAGGGCTTTAAGGATTCGCATCGGAGATTAATTTTTTAATAAGGAAGTTTTTATTTTCATAAAATAAGAGATAAATTAAAAGATATAAAAATTTTATATTTTAATATATTATATTTTCTTTTGTTAATATTAAAATTTATATTTTTTTATATCATCTCTTATCATATTAAAGTAAGTGAATTCCTATTAGAAGGAAATTTCCTGCATTCTTTTGTAACTTGTGATTTTGTATTTACTATGGAAGTTAAATCTAATAATTTTGATATAATATTTGATAAATTAAAGAGTGTATAGGACATCTCAAAATATTATTTAAGAATTTATTTTCAAATGATGTGTCATTTTTTAAGTGGATTGTAAAATAATATAATTAATTTATTTTAAATTTATAAAAATTTATCAATCACTTGATGAGTAACAAATTATCTATTATATGATTTGAGATTGAACTTCGCATAGAATTCTGACAGATTTATCATTACTCATCAAAAAATTATGAGACCATAGACCATTTTAACATTTAATTAAAGACAAATAACTATGCTTTAATTTGAAGCAATCTGAAGATTTTAAGACACTGTAATTTACCTATTGATTTGTATACTCTGGAAATAAATTATTTTTACTTTGAGCTCTAATTTTGCTATATTTTTGGACACTGTAGTTGACGATAAACATTTAAAGTACTGAATTTGAAGAGAAAATTTTAACGTCAACAATTATAATTGTCACTCGTGTTTATCAAAATTGTTTTATACCTTCTCGTTGCATAAAGTAAGTATTAAAGGTTATAATCTGTATAAATATTAAAGGTTATAAAGCGTATTATCATAATCGTGTACAGATTTTGTTTACTTGCAGTATTTTACTGTCGCCCAACCAATCCTGTACACCAAAAAGGGGCGATGGCAAAATACATATATTTAGCTAAAAGATCAGAAGTCATTTTAATAGTCCGTCAATTTTATTTAATAAAAAGTAAGTTTTATGTGCATCCAACTTAAAGTTTCATCTGGGTACACAGAAAGAGAGAGAGAGAGAGAGAGAGAGAGCGCCCCATTTTAAGTTAATTATAGCGGAAGGGTAGTTTCGACAGTTAAAAGTACCAAAAAATCCGGGTGCCCAGATAAATTTCTCAGGCCAAAAACCCGAGAAGGAAACGAAATTAGGAACGAGACTGGTGGAGGTGGGGGAGTTTAATTTATTTAAAAAAAATAACGAAAAGTGGGGGAGTGGCACGTAAACTTGAGAGGAGAAAATGGGGTGACGCCGATGGCCGTTAGAGGTTACAACTGCTCCTCTGAAGCCACCACTTGGTGGACACTTTCACTCTTCAATAGTCAATACCCATTGGCTGTGACATTTGCTATTCTGTATTTTCCTCCATTGTCCTTTATAGAGCTGCTCACCACTCGGATGGCTTGGATAACTTTTATTAGCTTGATCTTCTCAGGTGGTCCACCGGATTGGTCTAATCATCAACATCATTCGTTCCCTCGTATGTTATGGATGCGTGGAGCATCCCCTAATTCAACGGTGATGCCTTCACTCTCATGCCGGGCCATTTTCCCCTGGGGGCCTTGGTTCTGGATTTTGCTCCGGTCTCGACAATATGGGCTTAACTAACTTCTGCCTTCTTTATCACATTAAGGGGTGCATCACATTAATGAAATTTCATCAAAATAGGAAGGAAATGATGACTCCCATCTTTTGGATGATGCTTAAAGAGTTACTACCCTTCAGTCTGTTGTTCTCTAACTCTTGATTGAGCCACAGTTTATAAAAAAAATAAATATTGTAAAATAATCACATCCAAGGATAACGTTTTGTTAAATCATGTTACGTATACCCAGGTTAATGTTATTATGAGCCACATTGGCTCAGATTGGGAGCCTTAATCTATACCATGTAAGTAATCTTCCTTCCTCCGGGTGTGGCAAATCAATCGCCTATCAATTAAATTATAGTCTTATCTCATTTAACAACAAATCCATTTCCCAAAAAAAGAATGATGTAATGATTTCTTGTTGAAGTGATTACATGAATAATTCATTATTCTGTTGTCCTCGAGTTCAATAATGAGTCTTGCCAAGGTACATTGGCTTTGGCTTACCTGGGCCATCGCATCGTCACTGGCAGGTGTTGCAACTACCGTCAATGTTAATTACTTGGGAAAATTAATAATTTTCTCATTGGTCAAAGGTGGTTTTTTTTTATATTATTTTTTCTATTAAATTAATTAAACGAGCCGAGTCTCCTCGGAGATTATAGTATTACACTCTCAACATAAAAACTTATTTTGCAAAACACAACACGCAGAGATGACAGATATAATAAAAACTGATGATCATCAGCGATCCCGTTAATAATTAATACTTGTTCTTGTCATCATGCTCGCCCGCTTGCCGCCGCCTCAACTCAACAACATCTTCATCCATCCTCTTCTCTCTGGCATCATTACGATCTTCATCCTCTTTCCCTACAACAGTCTCTTTAATCTTCTGCGTAGTATCCTTCGCCGTCTCCCATGCACCCTGCGCCGTCTGCTTCGCCTTCTCCACTAGACTCTGCGCCGTCCCCGCCGCCTTGTTGGTGCCTTCCTTGGTCTTCTCCTTCACAGTCTCCCCTGCAGATGCTGTCTTTTCCTTGGCGCTGTGTGCGTAATCTTTTGCAGTCTCCGCTGCCCTATATGTCCCTTCTTCTGCCTTCTCTTTAGCACTCTGAGCAGCCTCCGATGCTCTCTCTGTCCCTTCTTTGGCCTTCTCTTTGGAGTTCTGTGCCGCCTCAGCGGTTTTGTTAGTTCCCTCTTTGGTCTTCTCTTTTGCTTTCTCCTTCATCTCCTGAGCCCGTTCTTTGGTTTTGCCTATGGTTTCTTTTGCTCTACCTGATATGTCCTCGTCAGTTTCGTTCATCGTTTCCTTCGACCTGTAGGCCATGTCAGCCCTTGAATCCCTGGCCTTCTCCACTGCATCTCTGTCCTGCAAGTCACAATCAAACCATTCAACAAAACACACACACATACATATTCACCTAATTAAAAAAACTATTTTGACTAAGAAATTAATATTACCTCATTGTAGTTAGATGATGATGCAGGGGAGAAGCAGACTCTGGAGACTTTGTGCGGAGTTGTGAGCGAAAGAGAAGAGGTACGAGGGAAAGCTCTTGTAAGGTTGAAGATAGCGTTCTTGGTTATGAACATCGCTGCCGTGGTTGCTTGCTGTATGTTGATTTTCTTTCCTCTCTGATCGTTTCCTTACCGCTTTGCGTCTTTACATTGCATGTTATAAGGTGTAAGTGAAGAAGAAGGTGGCGACCTACAATATGGACGCGTGGGCATTTCATGCCACGTGGAAGTTGGACGGTCTAGCTAGTCAACACATCTTTATTTTCCCTTGAATAATAAATAATTGGATACAAAAACAAAATCAAGTTGGTTTGGACTCTGGTCAGACTTCTATAATCCGTTGGGCCTCAAGCCTATTATTAGTTGGAGAAGCCCAGATTATCAATCCTTTTTCAGTTTGAAGTCACTAATTTGATACCTAGCCAGTATGCTATATTCAACTCAAACCTCCAGATTTATTTACGTTGGATGAGATGTAGTTACAAATGTGTCAAAAGGGAATGATGAAGAAGATTGCATCGCCTTAAACTTGTATCCTTGTATCCTTCTTTTTGTAGCCATTTTCTTTCCTAGCAAACCACAAAGTATTGAGTTGTATATAACAAGTATGGCAATGTTCCTGAAAAGGAAGGTGCTAATGATAATTAATACCCAAAAACCTGAAGTAGTACTAGGACGGAAAAAGAAAAAAAAAATAGTATTTAGTTTTGGAAACATGAAAGCAGAAATTTGACTTACCAAATGCATCATATCTTTTCATTCCAACATAGGGCATCATCTTTCTTGATTATTCGTATCAGAATTCGTTCACCTTAGACTTTATTTCTACCTCTGCAGTTATATTTAGAGACTAGCTAGCTTCAGTCATAGTTAAAAGCATATTTTCCAGTGTTGAGTTACTCGTCCATTTTCAAATTTGAACTAAAAATTTATCTTGATTTTGTAAGACATTTGTATGTTCAGATTATCAAAGAAATCTTTTCTTTTGTGATCTAGAGAAAGGTGAACATTAAATTAGCATAATGGTTGGTAAAAGACCATTTTTCACTTGTCAGTTGTTGGTAGTAATCACCAATAATTGCATTATTTTTATTCAAAATTTTCATGTCAATATTGTCTTCGGACCTTGACAAGATATTGATCCCTATACCACTTTGCTTGATCATCACATGTTTATCAGTAGTGTTCCTTTGCATTCCTATCTTATCTGGAACTCACATTAAAAAATTAGGCCTCATCGAATTAGTTCTTTTGTTCTGCATAGTTTGATG
This sequence comes from Citrus trifoliata, assembly GCA_018350135.1. Taxonomy (NCBI): domain Eukaryota; kingdom Viridiplantae; phylum Streptophyta; class Magnoliopsida; order Sapindales; family Rutaceae; genus Citrus; species Citrus trifoliata. The sequence goes on along the minus strand of CM031385.1, from coordinate 27,731,557 downwards.
TTTCTTGATCATTAAGGCTGAACAAATGAAGCCAGCTTTGTTTGGAAAGCAGGATATGCTTGTCAATTTCCGTTTCTATGAGATTTTATACAGATTGCAAAGCACAAATAACAACAACGGATGTGAACAATAAATTGAATCCAGTTTACTTTGATTGTCTTTTTCGAGCACGAGTTATGGCCACCACAACGCGTGTTTAGCGTTACGTTTTAAACCATTGACAGCTATCAAGTCAAGTTATGCAGGTGTTATCACCTAAGACCTTTTAGTTCCATGCAGATCCCGTTAATGGATCTATATAAACTATGCAAGAGTCTCTTTGCAAATGCATCACTCCTTGCCTTGCCCTTTATCATTTTCGAGTTTTTATTTCCTTCTTACAAGCTCTTAGAAATAGTTTAAGCTTTGATTTAAGAACCATTTATTACTTAATGATTATAAATATAGCCTTGATTTTGTGGCATGAGGGCTTTTTTTTCTCATTGTAGATCCAGAATCAGAGAATTTTCTTTCTCTGTAAGTCAGGCTTCTATCTCATAAGGCTTTGCATATTGCTTATTTGTGAAGCTGATTGCCTTCATAAATTCATTACTATTGAAATTACTTATTCTAATCTTTTCTTCCCCATTAAGTAGATTGCTGTATTTATTTTGCACTGAAGACTTCTCATGCATCTTTGAGATCTTCAACTTCATGTGATCTCATGCCTTGGTCTTCTATTATACTAATGGGAATCTTTTAATTTCTCTGATGGATGATGTGTTCTTTAATGTATTTTTTTGTTGCAAATTTTCATTGCATGAAAAATATATTAATGAAAGTTCATTGTTGTTGTGAATTAATCAGTATCCAGCAAAAAGTAAATGCAAAATTAGAATTCCCATGGGTAAAACTACATCTGCTGTACATGTATAGAAATATCTACTATATAATATCATTAATAGTTAGTAATTAATATACATGTGAACCGAGATTTTTTTGCCAATTATGTGCTTTTTATCTGTTTTTGGGTTGTATTTTGCGGCCTTTTCTGCTTCTATTATCATTGAGTTTACATATTGAGAAGAATTAATGGGAAGATAAATATCTGCTTGTGCTTTAATTAACTGTTCTCTTTCATCCATATAAGTGCTTAATATTTCAATTTTTGAAAGTAAGAATAGCCAAACGTTTTTGCTAACAAGAAATTCAATATAACTCCAGCCTCCAGATGAACTAGTTTTCTGTTCTTTCGATGTACATATAGGTTGTAAAAGAAGTAATGAAGGCGATAATTTCTTGGATCACAAAAGCAAGTAACGTATACTGTATAATTGATGATGTATCAACTCTAATATTCCCTTTTTTTTTGTGCCTTCTGCATAGGTGAACTTGGATCATGGAGGCATGGCCAAGCTGGTGAATAACAAGCCAGGCATGGCATCAGAATGCCGGTGGCCATGGAGCCATGGAGCGGAGGCAAAAATTTCATCCTCTTGGGTTTTTCAGCCGCTCTATTTTACTCACATTCCAAACATTTTTGCAATCTTTTACTCACATCCCAAACATTATATCAACCTAATTTTAATACTAATTTATAATAAAACTACTTCTATTAAAACAATTTAATACAAAATCAAATTCAAACAATTCTAACTACAACTAATGTAAGAATTAAACATTTTCTGAAGGAAACAAGAGGGACGGTATAATTGACTTTGCTGTTTCTTTGTGTTTCGAAAGTTTGCATTTTGAACCAAATTTGGCTTTTCTGAGTCTAAGAAACAACAATGAAACGGCAAAGAACAATTCTTATCGTTTCTCATCATATAAATTTTATTTAAAACTAGAAAAAAAAACTCATTTACCCCACTCAGCTTTGCAATCTATATTATATATCAAAGCTGCAGATTAAAATTAATCAGTCTTAATTAGAAAATAAAATGCAGTGTGTATGTGTGTGTGAGAGAGAAAGGCATAGTCAATTTGCGTGGTGTTGCGTGCAGAAAATAAGAGTGAGGCCAAGTCGCTGCCACATTTAAAACAAAGGTGGCGCCAAGTCTTTGAAGCCAACCGTGTCTTGTTCTCTTACTGGGCAGATGGGTATCCCAAAACCGCCACTCACTTACCATCTGTCACCAACGACGCCCCATTGGCCATCTTTTTACTCCACTCTATCACCATATTTGTTCATTCATTTCAGCTTCTCACTTTCTCAGTACTTCACTCTGCTACAATTTCGTGGCTTCTTTTTTCTTTTGTTTTTGTTTGCTTTATTGTTTTCCTTCTCCACACCGGCCCTTCTGCACCAGTTGACGCGTTTCTCTTGCTTTATCGACACCTGGGCTCTCTATAATGGCAGCATCTTCCTCCACCACGACCTTATTCTTGAACCAGACTTGCACTCATCAGAACAAAATAATACAAACTCAAAACTAAACGCGCACACACAAACACACTCTCCTCTCTATCAAACAGTGTCTGTACTTTCATTTCAATATTATGGAGAACAACTTTTTCTCAGCTTCTAACAACAATACCGCCACCACCACCACCGCTAACAACAATACCATTAATACCTTCACTAACCAGCAACTTAGCCAACCAAACATGGCGTATACACAAAATTCCCAGCTCTACTTGCCAACTTATTATCATCAAAATATGCAATTCCCTAGCACATTTCCTTTGGACCAGTCTGGTGGTCAATCTTTTGCTGTTGCTGCTGCTGCTCCATATCCGGTGTATCCATTTTGGTTAGCACAAAACGGGATCCAAAATGGAGGTGGTAATAATGCGATACCAGCAGCAGCAGGATCGTGGAGTTTGCAACCAAATATCAGGGTACCAAAGGAGCCACAAAGAGTGGTTCTTGATCCACAAAAGACCAAGATTGCTAGGATTAAACGAAAACTAGCTCGGCAAAAGAGCCTCAGTTTACAAAGAAATGCCTCTTCTGGGGCTTCTTCTTCAAATGTGCCTTCTTCAGCTCACTTTGACGCGAGAAGACTACCAACGTATGGTGTTGACACTCACCAAGATCTGTTCAACTTCTGCACCCCAGATAATAAAGTGAGTTCGCGTCGAATTAATCCGAAAATTTAGAACCCGTTGTTTGTTCGGTCTTTAGTCTTGACACCATCATGTGTTTTCTGTACTGTCTGTTCTAATTTTTTTTTGGTTTTTCTTCTCACAGAGACTGAGATTGCTGTTGCAGAAGGAGTTGAAGAACAGTGATGTGGGATCTCTAGGGAGGATTATTCTTCCAAAGGTGATCAGCCCTTGCTGTGCTTATAGCTTTGCTTTCTTAGTCGGTCAACTTTTGCTTATTTTGGTCTTGCGTTCTTTTACTCCAATGCAATGAAGATGATTATGATAGACGGGAAAGAAGTAAATGAGCCAACCATAATCATTCATTTGATTTACTCTTATTGACCACTACATCATAGTTGTGCATCTACTCTGCCGAATAACTTCTCTTCCTGACTTCTCGATTCTTGCACAGAAAATAAAGCAAATGGGAAAAAGGAAAGATTATTAATGACCTCTTAAAAAATAACTAGCCTTATTATCTATATATTCATGATAATTAAGACTCTTTTCATTTTTTTTATTTAATCCAGAGAGAGGCTGAAGAAAATCTTCCAAGTCTTTCTGATAAAGAAGGCATCCACATAGTAATCAGGGATGTATATTCTGACAAACATTGGACTCTCAAGTTCAAGTGAGTACATACATACTGACATGCATGGGTTATGGTTACTACAGTTTTGATACTGCTAGACCCATTTGTTAGTTAATCATATTATTAATTGTGCCTGTTTGATAACTCAGGTACTGGTCTAATAATAAAAGCAGAATGTATGTTCTTGAAAACACAGGTAAATCCCAGTTCCTGAAAAATTATTTTAAACCTTAAAAATGAAGCTTTTTTTCCCCCAAGCCAATTCTCATCTTCTGTTTCTACTTTCTCACGTTTTCGATATACAGTGGATTTTGTAAAGCAAAATGGGCTGGAGATTGGGGATTCCCTTACCCTTTACGAGGATGAGAGCAAAAATCTCGTGAGTTTATCAACCTTATTATTACTTGCTATATATGAAACTGTGCTAATTAATTGGAATTTGTTTGACAATTAAAAAAGTGAATTTTGAAATATGGAAAAGGGAATCAAGTTTGTTCAACTGGAAGACAACAGTACCCTTAACCTCTTCTGTATGATGATGATACATCCTTTGGAAGGATGCGACTGGAAAATGACAAAATGAAACGGTGCCAAAAATGGACAAACAAAATTTGAGTGTTTTATGTACCTGTAGGCAGTAGCAGCTGATGGGAACGTGCGAGGCACTGAGATACATGTAGCTTCTAATTTGATTTCTGTTCTCTGACTTTTGGTGTTTTCTTGCATCCGAGGGACAGTATTTCTCCGTTAAAAAAGTGGAACGGCCAGAGCCAGCAGCCGAGCCATCATACAAACAACAGAACTACGACTTCTTTCCAGCTGCAAATCAAACTCCAACTCCCGTAATGCACCAAGCTAGAGATGAGGAAGAAGCATCTTTAGCACTACTTATCGAACAACTTAGGCACAAAGAACAACAGGAAACTTATTATAACCTCATGACGTTGCCACTGGATGATCATGAGGAAGCTAACAATGTTGTCCGTGCATCTAACAACGCTACTAGTTCCGGAATCCATGCCCACTTGGCAGCAACCAGCTCCTCGTCGCATGGTGCTAAAATGAACAATCCTGAATATGATCATCATCAAACTGTTGATGACTGCTACAGTTGCCTCGATATGCTACCGGATGTCGATGCATATAATTTTTCTATTTAACAATTAAGGGAACTTCATGACAATGGAACATCGTAAATTTTTTTTTTAATCTCTTTTTTTTTACTAAACATAATGATTGCTGCGCCAGAGAAATGGAGAAGTACATCAGTAACATTTATTCTTCATTGAAGAAGGAAAAAAAATAGAATAAAATCTCTTGTATCATATACATTTCATTTCTCTTGCATAAGCCATATTAATTCTCTTGGCTGTGTACACTCTTTTTCCTGTGTGAAAGAGCATTATATTGGTAGTTATGAGTCTCATCACATGCACTATCGGACTGAGTTGTGTGTTTATGTGTGACATTGATCATGAAATTTAATTTCCACATATTGGAATGGAACTTATGATGAAAATAGTACTTGGAAAATGTAACTGACGCGAGTTGTATAACATTAATTAGAAGTGGTAGTGGAACTCAATTTTCAAAATTAGTTTATTCATCATTTTTCTCATATATATTAGAAAAACTGCATTTTGGACAATCACGTTCCTAACTAAGATAATAACGATCTATCATGTCTGCGTAATCGACAAATGCCGAATTGGTCGATGTTGTTATCATTTTACCTACAAACATATTGTGTAAATTATTCAATTTAAACTGTAAATGTAAAAAAATAGTAATGGTGCGTTTACTAAATGAGAATTGCAATACGCATGAATTAGAATTGACAATAATAGGAATGGAGAATAGGGAATGAGAATCAGATTAAGTTGTTTGCGTTAATTGTAATAATCAGAATTAGAATTGATTGTATTCCCATTATTGTGTTTTTTTTTTCAATCGGAATAAATTATTTTAAATTACTAAAATACTCTTAATTAATTGTTGTTGTTATTATTATTGTTTATTATGACAATCAAACAATAATAATTATGATTGTTATTATTTTTTCCATTGTTAATAACAACAACAACTGGTGACAATTCAAATGTGCAACGACGATCGAGGAGTGGCAGCAATGATCAACAGGTATCGCATACGACCGATGACAATCAGTGGCACGAGGTTGACGATCTATGTGCAATGGTGACGAGATTGTGCATGGCAGTGTGCGACGGTGACTGGATCAATTTCCATGAGGTTGAGGATCTGCATGCGACTATGAGGGGATTGATCATGGCTCTGCGTGTAACGGTGGCAGATCGAGCATAGATGTTGCATTCGACACTTGTGTTGGTGTTTTTTTTTTTTTTGGAATTGAGGGCAAAATTGATAATTTAAGGAATGAGAGATCAATTCATATCCCCTCTTAAGAATCAATCTCTCATTCTTTATTTTCGAATTGAGATAAGGCTCATAATTTCGATTTTGATCCTATTCTTATCTTGTGAAATAAACATCGCTAATGATTCTAATTTTGTTTTCCTATTCCCCAATTCAACAAATAAAACACACCATGAGTGTAATAATTTTATACAGTGGCCCCGACATTTTGAGCTGTTGACAATTTTTTAAAATAGAAAAAAATATTTGTCTCTCTCGATTTATCTTAGCAGCCCCAATATTTAATTAACTCATTTGTTTTTCGAAATTATCCTTGTTAAAAAATATAATAAAAATATTTTATTTATTTTCTTTTCTGTTCATATTCTCTCTTTTCTCTCCCTAAGCATCACATCGCCATCATTCTCAATCGTCGCCATTTCTTTTTATCATTACCAAGTTGAATCACCATTTGGTTTATTTTATGTACTGAGCTTTTGACATCTATCGAAAGTCTTTGTAAAACGCTGTTTTTAAAGATACATATTCAAATAAATCGCGTACTGCCCCCTTGTTGAAATGTTCTCCGTGATTTATAAGAAGAAACTAACCAAACGGTTGTGGCTCAGTTGGTGACGCAGACTGGGTAAGTGGGAAGAGTTCTCGGGTTCGATTCCCACTAAACACACTATTTGAGAGGGGTAAAGAGCCTTAACTGTGATTACACTCCGAATCTGAATTAATCGGGACCCAATGTGATCGCCGGAAATCGAGTGGTTTAAAAAAAAAAAAAAAAAGAAACTACATGATTGTCTGCTCCTTTTCGTACATGTTAATCTGTTGCTAAGGAGTTCTGGGACGTCTCTTTGTGTACAAGATGTGGCTTTTCTATGCCGCTGGGGCTGCTGATAACTTGATTCCTATACGGGCGTGTCTTTCTTGGATGGTTGTGATTACAAGTGGAATCTTGCTTAGAATGCTGTGCTGTGGGTTCTCAGTAATCGGACTGCCTGGCCTGGTATAGAAAAATGAGATGCAGACCCAGAAAGAGAGTGAACTAGAATTTATGGGTATTAGCTGCTGCAACATCATCTCACGAGGACTTCTCATTTTAGGATTTATAAGCATATTGTTATTTTGTAATCTTAGCATTATTTTTTTTTATAATTATATGAAATTATTGTTCAAATTATAACTTATATTATATGAGATTACAACTGATATTTATAATTAAATAATTACTGGGAGTAGTTTACATTAAATCTTAAATAGTATTATCTAGATTTTAATCATTTCTAATATTCAAAAGACTTATACTCTATTCATATTTTCGAAAGTGAGAAAATTATTTTCGCTCAAATTTAAAAAAAAAATTAAATCCTTATAATATTTTTGTGGGATTTTAAAACTACCCTCACAATTAAATAGTGAGAAAATGCTTAACAAGAAGGATCGCCCCGTGCAGGCCAGCAAATGCGGAGGAATTGCATACAGAATTTGCATTTTGGGGATACTTGGTGGGCTTTTCTTCATGTGTTCTGACAATTGAAAGGGGCCAGACAATGGGCTTTTAAAAGTGCAAAAGTCGAATTCGTAGCGATTGGCTTTCACACATTTGGCTTTCCATCCAACACCATCTTAAACCCCAAAATAAACAAATAAAAAAAAAAATGAGAATTACAACATAGTCCTCCTCTGAGCTTGCTTTTGGCTTTTTGCCCATTTCGTCGTAGGAGAGGATAAGCAAGCTCCCAAGAGACTGAACTGATCTTCCTTTCTTCTCCACTCTCCCCCAAACGCAGCGTTACATACACATCACCAATGGCAACAACAGCATCAGCAACAAGAGCAACCCTTTCTTCTCTCTCGTCATTGTCTTTGTCTCTATCTCTTCACTCGACTCCCCGCCTCTCATTCCTCTCCACTGCAAAACTCACCAGGCTCCCAAAACTCACCCTCTCGACCGTCCTCGTCAGAGCCTCCGAATCTGACAAACCAAACGGCATCGTTTTCGACGACTTCAACAACCCAGATGAAGACGCCGCCGTTTTCGACCCACCGACGCCTCCGGAGGATTACACTCCCCCGCCCTCCTTCGACGAGCACCCATTGGAAACCGAGGACGAAATTGCCGCTGCTTACGAAGAATTGTACGGGCCCGCGTACGCGGGAGTCAGCGTCTTGGGAAATGATGTTTATGTGATGGACTCGAAGGCGAAAAAGACGAGTGCTTTTGGGAAAACGAAGAAGGAGAAAGTGAAGGATGGGTTTGAAGAAAGAGTGGTTCAAGTCAGAAGAGTGACGAAGGTGGTCAAAGGAGGGAAGCAGTTGAAGTTTAGAGCTATTGTTGTGGTTGGTGATAAGAAAGGCCAAGTTGGTGTTGGCGTTGCCAAAGCTAAAGAAGTTATTGCTGCCGTGCAGAAATCCGCCGTTGATGCTAGGAGGAATATTGTTACTGTCCCTATGACTAAGTACTTGACTTTCCCACACAGGTAAAGTAAATCAATCTTTCTTTCTTTTCTTTTTCTTTTTTCCCAATTTTTTTGGTTTCACTTTTCTGGTTTGAGTATGGATGTGTGTGATAATGAGAACGTGAAATGTTGGAACTCGAGATTACTGATGTGATTGTTAAGTTTGCTATATTCTGTGGAATTGTTGGTTTCAGACAGAATGTTGTAGAATTGTTTTGTGTGGAGACTGGATTGATTTTGAATCTGTTGTTTGGAGGGTGCTTAATTTTGGGGAACCTGTGGTTTGGGACAGAATGTAGTTTCCGTCTAAAGAGTTTTATATATTTGTTTTATAGAAACTTTTTTGCTAAGGCCTAATTAAAAAAACTCAAGGTGGATGTCGAACATTGCATACGTATAGTGCAAGTTGATATTTTGTCATTTTTGTTTGTGTAAAAGCTTTATGCGAGAGTCATAAAGCTGTGGTCTAACTATGGTGATTTTGATGAATTTATGCTTAATTACTTATAGCGTACATAGATTTACAATGTAGATTAATTCAGTTTGATCGTGACTGAGTGAATGTTTTGAAACCAGGCAGAAACTGTCAGAATGAGTAAATTGTTTCTAAATTTGTTTTAAATGGTTCATTTTTCATTGAAACTACCCAAATATATGCCTTTGCTATTCCTTTAAACAAATGATAGAAACGTCAGTGTGATAGAAATATAGAAAAGATGTTAGTTGTAACCTGAGTTACAGACTTTACCTCCAGATTGAAATATATGTGGATGATAATAATAATCCTACCATATGTATGCAAAAGCATGCTATCCAGATTCCAAATGCATTCCCCTTATGATCTTTCTTCTTGATTTGCATATCTACCCCTAAACTTTACATATCGCTGAGGGCATGATTTTTATGCAACATATTTGAATGCTGATGTATTTATCTTCCTATGCACTTACTGATTCTGTTGAACAAATAAATGACAGATCTGATGGTGATTTTGGGGCGGCTAAGGTGATGCTCAGACCTGCTTCTCCTGGTACTGGAGTGATTGCTGGAGGTGCTGTTAGAATTGTTCTCGAAATGGCAGGTGTTGAGAATGCTTTGGGGAAGCAACTTGGGAGTAACAATGCCCTCAACAATGCTAGAGCAACGGTTGTTGCAGTGCAGAAAATGAAGCAGTGGCGTGAAGTTTCTCGTGAGCGCGGGATCCCAATGGAAGAATTATGGAAGTGATGGCTCTAGAAGTGGCTTGAGTTCGTTGCCCTGTAGTGTAGATTCTTTAAAATGGTTTATGTAATGCAACCCCAAATACAAACATCAGACATCTCTCTTGATTTTGTGGCTCAAGCTGGTCTTCTAGTTTTATCCAATTTGTTTCCAGTTGGTACTACTTTTAAGTTGCAACTTAAAATTTTCTTTCTAGTCATGATTTTATTTTAATTTACTTTTGGTGTTAATCCGTATCTTCTTACTGAGATGAAAAACGGTGTTCTTTACACATTCTGTGTCCTAAAATAAATATACTTCATTTTTTTTTCTGAATATGAAATTAGAGATGGTAACTGGTAAGATTTAGATTCAATTAGCCAGCATGACACCTTTTTACTGTGTAAATTAACATTATTAACATCCCTGCGTAATATTCTGCATCGAGTACCTCACAACAAACATGAATTTGTATCTCTAGATCGATTGAATAATATTTATGGGGACGGTGCAAAACTATAGAAGAAGAAATGAACAATATAGAGTTAAAAACAGAGCCAGGTTCAACAATATGGACAAAAGGCAAATGGGAAACAGCATTTTATATGGCAAATAAATTTGAATGCTATCAACACTTTGATTGTAATTATTTATGTCCATACCTTTACAAAAGATATAGTAACAGTCTCTGTGTCTCCCTGTAGTATCTACAACAAAAAGTGTATTCAGCCATTGAACTTATTGACTGATGGTCAAACTTCCGCAGGATTAGTGCCTCTATACAACCCATGAAATGTATCTGCCAATGATGAATCATGAATGTTTGCATCACCTGTCTGTATTCTACAGCGCTCAATTGGATTCCACAGCTCAAGGGGCTGCATTGAAATACATAAATTAGTTTCCACCAGAGAGGAACACTGCATAAAGCGATGCAATATCAACGTTGAAATTGACTTTGGAAAAAGAAGAACCTCTGGGCTTATTTTTGTTGCTAGCGGCAGTGCTTGAATCAACAGTAGTATCATGGGATGAAACTGATTCAACGTTTTCATTCACAGGTTTACTGCCTTCCACTTTCCTATCATCCTACAGTAAAAGAAAACATGAAAAAGCAACCATCAGATGAAGCAAAACAAATAGTTTTTAAAATTAGCCATTGGAAAAAGGGTCATGACATTTTTTCCCTGGGGCAAGTTACCTACCTTACTCTTGTCTTTAGCTCTTGAAAGTGATGATTTATTCCTTCTTCTGCCTTTCTGGTCAAGATTACTTAATGTCAGAAAATGTCTATAGGGGGAAAATAAAATCACATAAGTTGGGCCTCTCCCGCCAAGTATCAAAGCAAATTAACAATTCAGTGCTATGTCTGACCAACCTCTTCTAACTGCTGGTGCTGAGGCTGCTTACCGTGAAGTTGGTGCTGTGCAGTTTGTCTCATTTGGACAGCCATCTAGAATAAGAACACCAAACAAACCTCTAGTCAGAAAATGAGCATAACAAGTTTAATGAGTATGCAATAAAGAGATAATTATGATATCCAATAGGAAGTCTGACATTAGGGAGACATGAAACCTGCATGATTCATGATTGCACATGTTACTGTGCAGTTTCATGCAGGTGTGCAGACACCAATTATTCGTGTGTACGAAAACTGGATGTCAAAGCTTATGAAAAGGGAAGCAATGCTGTCATGGAGAATATATAAACGATAGATGCACATAAAAGTACAGGTAAAATACACACACACACACACACATATATATATCAATATTAAACTCAAGAGGATTGACAAAGTTCATACCCACTGACACAAAAATATCACTGTTTTCTGCTTACCTGTGCGTTTTTCCCCCTTAAATCCATCTTGGGAACCATCAGCTTGTGACGAGCAAAACCGGCAGAGCTTCCAGGAAAACTGGGTGTCAGGTTCCCCAATGTCAACGACTGTGTTGGAGCCAAGATCTGCTGTTGATGGTTCATGGTCGATGTTTGAAACTGCCTTTGATTTTTTGGTGCCTGAAAAAATGTGTAAGGGCTTATTTCCCAAACCAAGATGAAGACCAACTACTGGCTAAATTTTTAATCCTGCTAACATAAGCACTTTCGTTGATGATTTGCTAGTTCTAAATTTACACTTAGAAAGAACTTAAAATAGCTGCCAAACGAGTTCAGCAAGTAAATTATTAAGCCTCTTACATCCAATGGCCACATATTCGACAGCATTGGATTGACATCTCTGTTCAGGCCTGCAATAGACAGAAATTAGGCATTAGATATGTAAAACAGAAAATTGCCACGTTAAAGAACAGAGGAAGCAGTTACTCAGAAGGGAGAAAAGAAAATGAAAAACAAAACAAAACAAGACATCATATGATGTGTTCAACTCTTTCCTATCTTGACAGAATATAGCCTGATAAATATACTGAACACATCTCTTTATTCAGTTGATTTTGTAGTTCTAAGAACAGAGTCAAAGTAAATCAAAGGCAAAACTAAGTTTCATTCCAAAATTATCCAGAGAACAAACAAAAAATTAAATTGTATGATGTCAAATAACCTGCCCCATGAAGTCCAGGTGCTGCAGGTACGGGACTTTGTGCACTATAGAGGGTAGGATCCATCAGTGTAGTCCTCCCAAAGTCAAAGCCTCGTAAATTATCCTGCATCATCGGTAAAATTTGTAACCTTTGAATAAATTTTAGCAATTGAAATCCTATTAATGAAGTAAATAGGATAGACCATACTCGCACAAGCTGAGACTGACTATGAATTTGCTGCTGCAGATGGCTGAAATACATAAAAGAATGTCAAGCAAGAAAAGAAGAACATTTTTAATTATAAAAAATCCAACTAAATGCGTTATGTTCACGCATGCAATCTTCTAAACATAAGATAAAAACTTCTTAGGTTCCTCATTTCAAATTTGTATAGGCAAGCACAAATTTTACTCTCTCACTCAGTCACTCTTTTGTATCTCGAACATTTCTCAAAGATCAGACATTCATAAACACAAGGGGTCTGAAAAGCCAAATAAATTGTAAATTGGGGAAGGGCAATGTATAAAAAGATTCATATTATTAGCTTTGAGAAACCATAATTGGAATTGTAATCTCACATAGAGCGCCTAAATTGCTCTTCGTCTTGAAATTTTGCAGCCAACAGAGATGGTTCCCCAATCATCGAATCAAAGTCAGCACTCCTTGGAAACTGTCTAGGCCTTTGCTGATCCAATGCTAACTGTGGCACCATGGGATGAAGTGGTTGATTCTCAGTCATATATGTAACCTGGAAATTAAAAATAGAACCCATAGAATCCACATTCTTACAGTCATAAAACAAAACAACAGGACTTCAAGTAAACAAAGTATCACCTCAGAAGAAGTCTCAGTATTGGATTCCTGATGCTTGAGCTGAGCAGCAAAGTCATAAAATATGCACCACCATTCATGTAAGAACCCATCAGGAACATCAATAGCTGAAACAACATCCCACAACTTCCAGTCAACAATCACAATGTTTATGAAAATAACGTGAAAATCACCATGACCATGAATGTTCCAACAGATCCAATAGATTACAAATATTGAGCAATATAAGTCCTCCATCAATTAAAATGAGAACTACATCAACAAAAACCATATCAAAGCGAAAGTTGAATCAATTCTTAGACTGTGTACATAAGATAACCAATTTTCCTACACTCCTAAAGAAAGACAAAATATAAAACCAAGGAAAGAAAAAGTGGTAACAGCACAGAAACAAAGCGAACAATAACCCTATTAAAAAGGGGCCCACACGCTCAAACAAAATTTGACATGATCAGCAGTAATTACAAATTAAATCAGTAAATTCATAAAAGCACACCAAATTCTTACAAGGAAAAAAGAAAATTTGAACAAGGACATGTACCAACAGAATGGCTGGCTTCGACATTGACCTCTTTTCTGAAAGTCTCAGCAGTCTCATGCATGTTATGCTTCACAAAATAATCGTGCAAGTAGAGTTCAAGCCTGTAACCTCCAATCATAAACCAAAATCAAGCAGTAAATAAAAGAAACATGACAAGCAACAATAGGAAGAACAAGAAAAAGAAAACAAGAAGATCCCGGCTGCTATCACACAAAGCCAAGACACCATTGGAGCTAGAAAACTAACATCCTTTGGGCATCAAAACCGCTATTTGAAGCCATGATCACCTTCACTAAACAAAACCAAACGGGAAAAGAAAAACGATCAGAAGAAAAATCTCAAAGCAACAACTTCTACCGTTTGTACACATACACAAAACATACACAAGGATTCAAGTGGTGACCAAAAACAGATAAAAGATTATTAATTCCTGTAGTGAATCTTGAGATTTAACATCAATACGAAGAAACTGAATATAAAGAAAAGAGACAGGGGGCGGTGCCTGAACTAGCTAAGTAGCAAGTGACATTGCCATGCAAAAAGGCAGAAATTAACTGAGAAAAGGGTCAAATAATTGGCTTTTTAATTTTCTGGTGATAAAAGGAACAAAAAGGGGGTACACATACTAGGCCAACGAAAAGAGCGCTTTCTTTCTTTTGCATATGTACGGCCAATGCGCCTATCTTTCTTTTTTCTTTTTTCTTTTTTTTTATTATTATTATTATTTTCGAATTCCTTTATTGATCAAAATAATTCGGCCCAGCCCCCACGACTTTCTTGCTTCTAATACAAGGAAATAGACTTTCATATATTTGTGATAATCAATAATTTTTTTCTTTGAAAAACCATAATTTTGATTTTTTTCCTTTGAATATACCAATTTGTTTTGTGGGCTGAATTAATATTAATGATATTTTAACCAATAACCTTCACCGAAAGTTAGATTTTCTTTTTTTTTTTTTCTCATTTTTTTGGGTTCTAGAATCTAGATTGTCAATAATGATCTACAATGACTGTTCACTCTGTGTAAAAATGGTAATAAAAAAATCATACATGGCAAGTATTTATCATCATTCGTGGGCAGATTTGGCCAGCTCAACGCGTAATTAACACCTAATTATAATATAAATGTGCTACGAATGGGCATTTAGTAGTACAGTGCTATGATTAAAATGATAGAAGTATTTATTCGTTCATTTGTTTTTGTTCATGTGTAAGTTCGGATGTATATGATAAATTAAAGAAAAAATTAGCCCCGTCAAATCACCTCAGTAAAAATATTATCCCGTTTACTCTAATTACAATCGTAATTAATTAATTTTAAAATGAATCTCTACGGTGAGCTTGTTGTTAGTTGGTTGATTTCGATGAGTTCACAAACTTTCATTCCACTGTTAATCCATTTTTCGATAGCCCTTCCAGGAGAACAAACGGTTTTGTCAAGTCACTTTATTCCTTTGGAAATTGGAATATAGCCTCGTAGCTTCTTTATCATGAAGCTTTTTCACGAAGAAGACAAACATTAAAGCAGCTTCTTTTTCTTTTTCTTTTCTTTTTTCTCAGAAAAATAACTGCAAATGTCAACACGACCCTCAAATTTAAGCATAGGAGAGAGCCAATGGCCAGGAATACGGAAATAAAGAAGTTAGGCATCTTGTTATCTGTAAGAGATGGGAATGGCATCCGGGAACACGAGTGACTAAAGTTAACAAGGAATAAGAATACTATCGCTGAAGCTTTACAGTTTATATACTTGTTGGTTTTCGAAACAATTGAAATAATCAGTGATACCAAAGATATGAAGTTCCTTCTTCAGCTGCCTTGCTGCTCGTGCTTCTGCTTCATCAAGGGCAAAAAGCACAAGCATAACCACAAGGAGAAAGAAGCAAAGCATGACTAACACAATCAGCTAGTTACATGCACCGTGATTATCCTCAAAAAGTAAGCACAAACCGTCCGGATTCACTTCTTTCCTTTCAACCTCTTCTTCTCATTTCTTTCAAGATGAATGCATCAGAAAATGTTTGTCTCTTATCTTTTCATTTAAACTGTTTGTGTGCCCTTTGTTACTGATGTCTTCATTTGAAATGCTATAGAAATATTCCGAGCAAAATTATTCCCCTTTATTGCTTCTCTGATGATCATTTGGCATCAAGTTCATCTCCTGCATTTGATGTTCAACTGAAACCAGACCAGTCTGCGCAAGAAACCTGAGGAAATTTCAACAAGTCATGATTTGAGATATCAGTATGCTCATCCAAATGGTCTCAAAAAAAAAAAAAAAAGAATATATAAAATCCACATGCATCTAGAAGGCACAAACAGCATAGCAGAATATTAGAATGACCAAGGTTCTTTCCCATTTTATCTTTTTTTTTTTAATATATTTTACACAGCTGCACATAAATAATAGCAGTGCTGGAATTCACCGGAATAAAATCTGAGTATTCAGTTTTCCTTGCTAATAAATCATGTCTTTAGCATCCTGATATCAGATTATGTCATAATCTACATATTAAACTAACCTGATATCAAGAAACCAACAATTACAAGAACAGAGAAACCCCATATAGACACAAGCAAAGAACTCAATTCTAATTACCCATCAGCCATATAACTGCTCCAGCAATCATCATGCATAAGTCAAAAGAATCTATACCCCAGGATCTAGCAGCGTATAATCATTGACTAGACAACATTATACCTAAAGGCATAAGGCTACAATGACTCAGGATTCCTGCAGGTATGAACTGTTAAGCTGCAAAAAGAAATATGTAAATTGATGCTAAAAAATCGAGAGAGATAAGGTTATGAATGTTTTAAGCTGGAATGGACAACCAGCTAATGACAGTTTTTGTGTCAAACTTGATTTACAACACCATGCGGTTACATAGAATTGACAGCACAGGATAGCAAAATGCGTTTTTAAAGTGCAATTCCAAAACATAAGATACTATTTTTGGATTTTTGTTTTCAGTCCTCCAACAGCCAGTCATGTAAGAGATTCTCCAAACTTTATGCATAATAGTCTCAAGGAAAATGGCCACATAATTAGTAGCATGCCAAGAGAAATGAGCATATTTGAAAAATAACTCTTCAACAAGAACCAAATTCATACTTAAATTAAGCACAGAATGAAAAATAGAGAGTAAAATTTTGAATTATTTCTAGAAAGCAACCTCATAAATTTTCCTAGACAGCACAGTGGCTGTGGGTAGCGCTTTGACATGTTCCTCTGAAAACATGATTTGTTTGTCTTGACACTTCCAAGTTCCAAGAGCTTCCACATAATAGTCAGTGGCACCAAAAGAAAAGAAAAAAAAAAGCCTATAAAAAATGAAGGATAAAAAAGCAAAGCATATATTCGTGAAGCAGCAACCTCACAAAAGAACAAAGAGCATTCACTTGCTTCCAACAAGCACATGCAAGTGCACAAATTCTGAAAGATATTGCACTTATAAATCATAAATCATTGGCATGTTAACTGACACTGATGAACCTTTAATCCTTAAATGCTTCATGCACAAAAGAATCTAGATGCAGAAATGCATTATGCCCACAAGCTTACAAGTGGGAGCTTGCAATCTTTTAGAATGAAAGTTCCCACTCTTCGCACAATTGCCCCTAAAGGTGTTGAAAATTGAACCGCTAGGAAATCGATATTCCTCCCAAGATCACTCCAAGTAATTTGTCAAGTAACAAATAAATAGAAAAAACAAATGTAAAACAATATCAATCTCACAACACAAGATTTACATGGAAAACTCTAAATCCGAAGAAAAACCATGGTCGTTGTCAAAAGACAACCAGAGAAAAATATTCACTATGTAAATTCCTATTACTCACTTAATGTTTAACTTGCATTAAATTACTCAGATCTCTAGATTTCGAATGCTTCTCAAGGATTCACCAAATGAGGGCTTGTTTTATAGGTAAAATTTACCTAAACTTTCCAAAATTCAAAAAAGGTAGCCACCGAATTCAGTGGCTGCTATTCTTGATCTTTTTTTTAGTCAATTTTTTCAACAATCTCCACCATAATTAAAAAAAAAACATAACTACCACTACATGCACCGATGCAAAACTCTTGGAATTAATTATTAATTCTAAGTGAGTATACATTTATAGTGGAGTATGATAATTCTCTATATTGAAAATTATGATCATTGGTGATAGCAGTAGTGGCAGTAATTTTTTCTTTTTTTAATCATAGTGGTGATTGTTAAAGAAAATATTGAAAAAAATGTCAAGAATGACAGCCACCGAATTTGGTGGCTGTCTCTTTTGAATCTTGAAAAGTAGCTGAAATATTTGAACATTTCAGCCACTTGCCTTAATTTTTTAGGCAAATTTTGCCGGCAAAAAAAGTTCTCATTTGAGAGCTTGTCATCTCAAATTCAAAGCATTCAATTGGTGAATGCAAGAGAAACATTCCGGCTTTCAAAACGGAGAGAAATATTCTTAAGTATATAGATATATTGTAGGAGCATTTGGCTCCTCAATATGTATATCACGAGTTTGTTTTGTCAAGGAATATTTATCAGGATCATGTATTTGGGGTTTGCGTGAGAGAAAATTATTTCTGAAAGCGTAGTTATAATAATTTTTAGATAGTGAATATTTTTCTCGTATTGTTTTCTGACAACAACCGTGGTTTTTCTCCGGATTTGGAGTTTTCACGTAAATTTTGTGTTGTGAGATTGATATTATTTTCCATTTAATTTTTCTATTAATTTATTTCTTGACAAATTGCTTGGGGTAATTTTAGGAGAAATCTCAATTTCCTAACGGTGGTAAAAGTCACGAAAGGCAGCCGCTGATTTCGGTGCCTTTGAAAACTTTGAAAAGTGGCTGAAATGTTTGAATGTTTCAAACATTTCAGCCACTTGCCTTGATTGTAGGCAAGTTTTGCCTATAAAAGGAAGAGAGAAAGAAGAGCATTTTATCCCAAAAATTGAAAGCATTCAATTGGTGAATGCAAGGGAAATATTTGGGCTTTCAAAATGAAAAAAAAAAAATTTCTCAAGCATGTAGATATATTATAGGAGCATTTGACTCCTTAATGTGGGTATTACGGGTTTACTTTGTCAAGGAATATTTCTTGGGATCATGTACTTTAGATTTGGGTGAGAGAAAATTATTTATAAGAATGTGGTTGTAATAATTTTTCACATAATAATTATTTTTTTTCTTGTTGTCTTTTGATAACGGCCGTGTCTTTATCAGAAGTTGAATTTTTTTCACATAAATCTTGTGTTGTATGATTAGTATATTCTCTATTTAATTTGTCTATTAATTTATAGCTTGACAAATTACTTAAGAGTGAACTTGGAGGAATCTGAATTTCCTAACAAAAAGTTCCGGTGGTTAAACAACAACTTAAACATGAAAAGCCACAAGTATGCTTCTGCAGCCTATTACTACAAATCCTGATAATGGTAATCAACAAAAGCTAATGCTATTATGTACTGTACATAATAGCAAACTCAAAGAAGTTGAAGCAATAACAACAAACATACCACCCGAGAAAGTTGTTAACAAGGCATGCCTAAAAATATAAAAATAAAATAAACAGTTGAGAAAATAGAGAGAGTGAGTAGAAAATAAGAAGAATACCAGCTAAGAAGAAAAAAGAGGGTGAGAGCAATTAGGAGCAAAAACCCAACATGAAGAATCAGTGAAGAGTCGCTTGAAGAGAATGCTAATCCAAACATAACAGCAAGACACACACCCAGCATCACAAACGCCGATTTTAGCGTTGTCCATGTGGCACCCTGAAAACAAAAAACCCAATGTTGACTCATTAGATCAGTATCAGATGGAAAAAAACAAAAATATCAGTAATATAGCTTTTGGAGAAGAAACTAATATTAAGAATAATACGGACATTAACACCAGGTGCCAGAGCTCCAAGGAAGACAGCTTGTGCCGAGGATACATCTGCTTTGCCTTTATGGGCTTCCATCTTTCGCCTGAGTTTTCTTCTTCTTCTTCTTTTTAAATTAATTAAATGCAGTCGATAGATCACGGTAACGGGATTCTAGTCAAAGTTGGTTTGACCTAAAACTGAAAATAAAAAAAGACTTAGAAATAAATTTTGTTCTTATATAAAAATTAAGTATTAAACCTCCTTACCAAAAATAAATAAGTTCAGATCTACGCAACGCAAGCTCCACTTCCACCCACTTTTTGCGCTTGCACTTTGAGGCGACGGAGAAGCAGAGAGAGTAAGAAAGATCCGATGTTAATTTGGGCTCAACCGTTTTGCATTGCAGGCCCAATTATGTCTTTATTGGTCTTCTTTCGGCAAACTGTCCCAACATAGCATATCATGCGATGATGCAAGGTTATATTTGGTTTTTTATTTTTTATTTTTAAATTAATTATACATCGATAAATTATGAATAATTAGACGGTGTGTGTTAATTAAGGGAGTGGCTACCTTACTGTTATCGTAAGGTACAATTCTCTCGTAATTGTGACGTGGTATAATTTTTTTATAAAAATAATAACTAATTGTAAATCTCACAACGTAATTATGAGAGAATTGTACCTTACTATAAATATAAGGTAGTAAGCTCTATTAATTATTAATATTATAAGGATAAAAGAGGTATCACCCTAACAAATAAATTTATCCACTTATCCATACTTAATAATAATGTCAAAGAATAAATAAAATAAGACAAAACTTAAAGAGTCAGGATTAGCATTCCTCGTTTTCTTATACTGTAGTTGCAAACCAGTTTGCACTGGATAAATAAACTAATCTCAGATCAAATTCAGATTCAATTTTATGTAAAATTAGGTAATTTTTTTGTTAAATTTTGCTACCTGCATTTGTACTTTCTAGCATAGTCTTATTACCGACGTTCTTCTGTCTATCTGTGAGGCAGGGGAGGGGTCCCGTAGTATTGAGCGTTGTCAGGATGAGGTAGAAACCAACCACACACAAATCCGGTGGAACTTCAGTTGTGCATGTTCATCAGTCGACGTCAATTATGATATTGAAGGATAGAGCAAGATAAAAATTTGATCAGTAAGAGTGTTAACATCATTATTAAACAAACATACAACATCTGTGGACAGCTTCAGCTAGATTTTCTCTATAAAACTTTCCTTGAACACCCATTTCAGATATCACACTGGGACGTGCATATTGACATATACAATCATAATACAGACTTGGTTAACTTTCATCAAATTCAATCTCAGGTCTACGAGAATGGCATCAGTCGTGTTGTGTGCTTGTATCAACAAGTTAATGATGTATGAACATTTCAGTTTCCCATATAAGGACCTCTCCCTGTTGGATCCCGCTGCAACAGCCATTCTTTCTCTTTAAGATACTGCAAAAGAGGCTGTGGCTCATCTCTAAAGTCTGTTGCGACGCCGCAGCCATAAGCGGTTGGCCTCTGGTAATCAGGAAATAGTTTATCTCTTCTGTGTTCATCTGCTGCATGAACTTGGGGAAAACCCGGATGCAACAATTGGCTCTCAGGATAAATCATTTGGTTTGAAGCCAGCGGAACTTGCCAATGATCACGAAGATTGAGCATGGAAGCATCTTGATTATGGAAGTTGCCCGAGTTCCTGGGAGCGTAATGATGAAGGGGCCGTGAATAGCTATTGGTCCAGTCAAGATTGTGGTTTTCTCTGTACTGGCGAAGCCATTCAGAAGAAGTCATTCCACGGAATGGTGGGTATCCATTCATGAAACCTGGAACAGCACAATCATAATTATAATGATCATGAGTAGAGTTCAAATTTGGATAACTACTCAACGCTGATGCATCAGACAAGTTATTTGTTCGGTTGATGCCCTCCAAGTTCTTGAATTCATATGAACTGGGTTGCACATCATTAAACCAAGAAGCATTCTCAGGCAATAAAGGAGCAGAAGGCACTGGAGCTGAATATGGAGAAGTGTAATTGCTGCTCGCATAAGTTTGCCCAGAACTTATAACAGAATCCTTAGTTTGACCAATGGAGAGACCAGATAAGGATGCAGAAGCTATTTCCTCAATGGGGCTCAAGCCAGGTATACTCGTGTCACTTCTCCCTTTTTCTCTATCATTATTGCCACTTCCTCTATTGAAGACCCAAGAACTGAGAGAGGGAGGCCCAGCAGATATGGCAGTTGGAGAAAATGAGGATGCTCCAGTTTCCTTTACAGGAGGCTCCTGCTGCTTAAACGGTTTGCTGGGCCTGAAATTAGTGATGTCAGAATGGAACCCCAAAGGATCATCCTGTGACTGGTTTTGTGCTATAAGGAGTGAGGTGGCACGGCGCAAGCATTCATCAGGTGGCACTGTTTGCTCCTCTGTGTCCTTTGGAGATTCTGAGTCCTTAGTATGAACAGAAGCATAGAGTGGTGCAGAATTATATCTTGTAAGAGGCTTGAAGACAATGACTTCTTCCTCTTCCATGACAGCGGATTCTCCTAGCACAGAAGGGCTAGTCTCATTTTCTTCCAGTATCTGTTTTTCATATTCCTCAGTTGACTTGGATATAGACTGATGGGCCTCTTTCACTTTAAGATCATTGGTCAACTCGAATTCTGAGTTGCCTGTGTCTGCATTCACATTTGAAACTGCCACAGAGAATCCCATTCCTATTTTGTCATAGATGATCCACTTTTGAGAACCATTTGATCTGTTTGCAATCTTCATTGCAGCATTAATGACACGATCAGCACGACATTCAATGCCAGCTTCAAAACTCTTTATATGTCCAAAATGCACTGAGAAATCTAATGACTGGTGCGAACACAATACTGGTGCAAAGCCCCTCAACTCATAGTCTTCCCACAGAGCAGTCTTTTGGGAGATGAGACCTCACTCCTAGCATTGAGCTGCTTCAAAAGGCCAACAAAAGCACCAAAAAAGTAAGACATAGCACTTCTACTTTTACCATCTGACGCATATAATTCAGCTTGCTCAAGTATGCCCACCAACCACTCCACAAAAACAAGTACAGAAGATAAAAGAGGGCTAGATTCCAAGCTATTTGACTTCAAACACCTTTCAACTAGGCGTCCCATGAAAATGAATGTAGCAGACAATGCCCACCGTATAAACTCCAGCTGCTGCATATCATTTTTGTCTTTCGATCCTTTTATTTCTGGGGCATTAATCAGATTCTCAATGGTAAAAATGAATATAGAAACAACTTGAAGTGCTCGGAAAGGGCCTGTTCTAGCTGAATCCATAAGCTGATAGGATTCCAGCAGGGCTTTTAGTTTTGCATCATCTAATTCCATTGCCGCATCCAACTCTCTCATGGTCGAAGCAAAAGTGTACGGGAAATCCTCCAAACTGCCTCCCATCCAAAAGGTGCAGAAAACATAAGAAATAAGCTAAATATGAATATACCCCAACCCACAATCTAATGCTGGGTTGTGTTTAGGTTTTCTCCATAATATTCAAATTAGTAGACAGCTAAAGTGTTTTAAGTTAATAAAACATGAATTTTGATAAGGAACCAATTAGATATTCCAGTGAAGGCTTAAAGCAACTAGCACAGGAAGGGAATGGAGAACAATCAATATCAGAAAATGAAATGTACAGCCTTTACACACACGTGCGCGAACACATAAATAAAAATTGTTACACGAATCACCACCCATGAGCAAATTCACAACTGGATCATAAGAAAATGTGCAACAAGGAATACCTGGATTTTATGAAAAAGAAGCTTATTGTTCTGATGATAAGTGACCATAAATTTGTTTCCTTAAAGTAATCATGTTCAGCTTTCAACATATTGCAATTTGAAAAACCATCTCTTGATTGTGATTTGATCTGATTGCTGCTTCTTTCAGATGGTTTTGAGAAATCAAAGTGGACCTCCCTAGAAAGGGAATGCAAATCAGATGACCTGTTCTGCAATATTATAAGAACCGTTGAGAGATGCCAACAACTGGATATCAGAAATTAAAATAAAGAAGGATAAAAATTTGCTAAACTTAATCTGGAAATAATGGGGAAAGGATCTCAACTCGTACCCTTTCAAAAAGCAAAATGAGGTTATTCCAGGCATCAGGGAAAGGTTCTTTAACTGCTAAACTCCGTACACAATGATATAATGCAAGGAACTCATCACCGACATATGTTGCCAACACTGCCAACTACATATACACATGGTTACATGTATAGAATGGAAGTAGATGCATTTGAAATCACACACACACACACACACACACATGGTTACACGTATAGAATGGAAGTAGAAGCATTTGAAATTAGACACACACACACATGGTTACATGTATAGAATGGTTACACAGACACACACACATGCACACACACACACACACATACATACATACATTCATTCATTTTGTAAAAAAACAAAGTTCAACAAAAGGAGTATAGATCCCAAGTTCAGAAAAGAAAATGAAATTACCTGGTTCTGAGGGTTTCCACTACCTGGCCAAATCATTGTAGCTTCCAAGTAGTGGGAAACTGCAACTGACCAGTTATGTTCCTGAGCACCAAAGTTTTCATACTGTTCTTTGTATCTAGCAAGATCCCCAAGACAAACTAAAAAGCGATGGCATAAAAACTGATATTTCTGCTTTTTGTTTGGTTCAAGAGTAGTTGACATATAACCTTCCTTAGCGAAGGAAGATTCTTCTGGAAGCCCATAATATCTTTTAATTTTAACTACCAGCTTACAATAAAATGCCATTGCTTCCGACAAAAAAGATTTGAATCCTTCTATATGATTGTCACTGCTTCTCTGCACGCTAGCACCACTTTGCGGCATTGTATTATCTGAAACAGAGCTTTTCTTTATTCTTTTCCGAAATTCATCGATGTGCCTATAGTGAAGCTTCCACAAAGAATATTCAACATCTTGAAGCTCTGCCTGATCATAATCATTTAGAAGAATTTTCTCATAGCTTGAGCAGACTCTGTGGTACAATTCTTGAACTTCAGGGCACATTAATCCTTTGGAATGGATCAACGTAACTAACTGTTTATCTGTATTAGCAACCTGAAAACCAATAAAATTTGTTAAGAATAAACTCAAGCAAGAAGATATTAAAAAAATAAATAAATAAACGATCAGATGCAACTACAGTCCAAATCTTTTTTTACCTCAACTAGAAGATTGGGTTTTCCTTTCTTATATATAAGGGGAAGATGTGAATTGCTGCTCATGATTACAACTGGAGAACTTCTTCAAGAGCTATTTCTTCTTTTCAGAGCGGAATGAGAACATTCACAGCACATCAGCCTGTCAATTAATGATGCAAACCATTAGAGAATGAAGGCTGGAAACAAATTTAAGACTAAAAAATCTGATAAGCACAATAAGCCTGTCTTTGTCCTTTTTTTTTGTTGTACATTTACAGTTCCAGCTCAAAGAAAACAAAAGGTCATCCGAAAGAGCCAACTGATTAAAAGTATGCCAAAATTCTTCACATGGAGATGAATTTGATCAATGGCATCAAACATTGCAATCCATTCTTTAGGAAGATGTGAGTACCTCAGAACAATTGCAATAGTAACAATTAAACTTGTCATCTTAGCACAAAACACTAAAATAGACCCAGTTGTATTCCCAATATTTTGGGTGAATTGGGCATCTTGAGCAAAAGCTTTAGAAAAGGTCCTAATTCTAGAGGCGATCATTGCTAATATGCACAAACATAACCGAACAACTCCAAAAATGTAACATTTCCCAAAATTTAAGGATCAATTAAAATTCTGGATAATTTTCCAATTAACAACTAAGAAGATATATTAAAAATAATAATAATAATAAAAAACAAGAAAGAAACTTAACCCTTCTGAAGTACACAATTCACCAAGAAGAAGATCATTGAAGGATGTTAATGAGAGAAACTCGGAACAAACAATATAAGCTCTAAAGGAATAACTGCTCATTCTCATACCAACAAGTTTTTAACTTCGTGTGATCATAATTAACTGAACAGACAACATATTTCTACAACCCACAAATAAATCCAACAAAGACAAAGCCATAAGACAAACAATAATATCCTTCCTGAGCAAGAACAAGTAAATTTGAAACCCACATAAACTGAAAGTTGAGAATTTTGCAGACACACAAAGGCGAAAGGTCAGCCATGAAAGTTGAAGAAAACAAATTAATAACCCCACCAAAAGCAACATTGAAAAGAACCCATATCAAATTAAGCAACAAAGGCAGCAAAAAGCTAAGAATTTGTAGTCTTCGCGGATCATAGAAAGAGAATTCGTGAAAGAAACAGAACACCTGAAGCACATGCACAGATACAAACATTGAATAACAGGAAGAACAAAAAGCCCCATCAAAGTTAGTAACTTACAGCAAATGTTCGGAGCAGAAACAAAGAACAAACTAGCCAAACACACATAAGACAGACAGGGAGAGGAGAAAATTGAAGCAGCAAGAAGAATTAAAAACCACGGGCCACCTGTACTTCCCTCAGTTGTGAAACAGACAAAGTAAAAGGTGGCTGATGATGAAACTCAATTGCAAAGACTATCTATTATCTAACCCAATAAATATTTTTTTAATTTCTTTTTTTTATTAGAATATAACTTAAAAAATTTTAATAATTGAAGAAATAGTGATGCAGCGGGTATCGCATTGTTCATGAATCACGAGCAACGCTACTGCACGATAATATTTGATTGACCGACGAGAAATTATGGAATTGTTACCATCACATGCTATTATGTGATTAATACAAAATTTTACTACTCCTTACATAAAATTATAAAAAATTATATCACTTACACATCATAAAATGGACGATATTATTCATCAAATGTTTTTTTTTTCAATAAATAAACAAGAGAGGAATAAAATTAAAGTAATCTGCCGTCACACACTCAAAATCCTATGTTTTTCTGAAAGTTGGAGGCCTGGAGCGGATCACTTGTGGTCTAAGCTAAGCCCATCTTTTAATCAGGTTAATATATTCTAAAGTTTGTAAAGACACCCCATTTAAAGTTAAATATGAAGGGAATAATATAGCTTTCATCTCCTTTTGCCTGTTAAAACAAAACGTTGACGCCATTAAATGATGTTATTATTAGTTAAGTTTATCTCTTTTTATATTAAAATATAAGTCGAAATTGAAAATTATTATTCTATTATTTGAAATTGAGTGATTGTCTTGGTTTGATCTTGATGTTGGAGCAATTTAATATGATGGGGCATACGGTATTTGGTGCATTTCCACAAGGATAAAATAAGGGGGGCCAAGCCGCACATGTGTACTGATCGAAGTGGCTCGTTTTTGTGGGTTGGTTGGGGGGTCTTGTTACTCTCACATGCGTACAAAATCAACTATAATTGGTGCTTTTAATTGAACGGATATGAACAAAAATCTTATGATATCAAATATATCACAAAAGCAATGTCTCTTCATGAACTTTCTCACTTTTGATATCCTTATTTTGTTGTATATAATAAATAATGCATATAACATTAATTTGAAGGAAGGATTACTATTAAGATCTCGTATTGAATAAAGAAGAAACTGATCTATTAAAATCATCTAGTAAAACCAATTACAATCAGCAGCTTGAACGGCTTGTCAATCTTGTTGATCACCGAGCCCACGAAAAGAGATTCGAGACTGCTCATATATTAGCATTAATCTCAACTGAAGTCATAGTCTCCGTGGCAAAAGCAAAGCTCTCCCACAGTGCATGTCGTGTAATGCACGACTCTTGGGTCCCTCACGAAGACCATTTCATGCAAATGATAATGGTGATGGGATATTTTAAAAGCTCAAATTGCACCCATCTTGTCATTAATTATTCTATTATTAGCCTTCAGGAACAACCCCAAATGGAAAATGAGCAATATAATTATCAAGTTAATGCGTAGCAAGTCAAATAAAGCGAGCATGAAAATGGGTCTACGTAGATGTTGTTAGGTTACTGATTTGAAATATTTCAATCTGTATTCAAAGCTCATTTATTGCTCTATATCATGCATGCTTGACTTCAGTGGGATTCAGCCAGCGAGGATTTCATCTTCTTCCATCTTTTTTTCCCCCCTCTTTGATGAGGAGGATTTCAGCCTCCTAGTTCTTCCATTTCTAATAATTTTACAAGAGATTTTAGGCAAAAAAATTTTAAAATAAAATTCCTACAATTTACAGTGATTTATTAAAGAAAAATCTCAAAAAAATGAGGAGAAATCCTAAAGTACATCGAAGATAATACAACCCATCAATTCATGTATAACATATGTATTTAAATTTAATATAATCATTACTTATATGATGATTTTTTAATGTACTATGTATCAAAAAATTTCATTAAATGAGACTCATTTTATTCTTGTAAATGTCACTATTGTTTTGTTTTTTGAGTTGAGATAATTAATTTATGTTTCAATTGATGCTATAATTCTATGAATGTACTATAGTATAAATTAAGAAAACATAATTAAAAAAAGAGAAGAAATGAAAATATCTAATGGTGGGGTACAAGGGAGAACTTGCTGTTGCATTCACCAAGGGCTGATCAGTCAACCAGTTCACATTATATATATAGTGTACGAGAAAACTTTACTTCACGAACTTGGAAAAATTGTGGGGAAGATATTATTTTATAAATTTACTGTAGTTTGCTGTCGCCAAATGATTTATAAAATGAAAAAGTCAGGGTCTACTCCATTAATTTATTTAGATGGATAAATATATACGAAATTTGAATATTTTACAGAAGAAAAGAAAAACGTCGATATGCACTGTCAAATAAAAAAATATATGGTCCAAGTTGGAGGACAGTAGTTTGAATTTCTACAAAAGTATTATGGGGTATTTTTTTTTTAATTAATCGAGTGAATGTAGTCTTCTTCCTTACTTATGAGTGAAGAGTAGACATCCTTCGAATATTTGTGAGGGTTAAAATCTGGGCAAAATTCCATTAGTATTGATATAAGTTGGTCCCAGTAATAGTCTAATTTATAAATATCAGTTATAGTCGCATGTAATATGAGTTGTAATATGAGCAATAACCTCATGTAATAAAAAAAAAATATGGGCTTGTTTGGGCACCAATTGGTCTTTCACCAGGGCGGGATCCAGTCACCTACGAACCACTATAATCTAGAACACTAATATTGGGAAAAACAGAACTAACAAAATGGACAAAAAAATGAAAGAGAAAAACAAGGAGAAAGAAACGGACTGCGACTGCCCTTAATTAACGTTAAACCTAAAAATTTAAGAACCACAAAAATCATCCGGAAAGTCGAGGAAGGGCGAGCTGAATCATTAAGAGTGATGGATCTTATTTCATGTTTCTACGTGTGTTAAATGAAACAACATCATATTTATAATAGTAAAGATCGAAAAGGAAGAAAGAATGGATTTAAAGGTGGTTATGATGCTGTTCATGGTGGCGGCGGCAGTGGTGGATTCCAGTGCACACGGCAGCTCAAGCTGGGGACGGATCAACAACATAAACCGTGTTGAAGATCCGAATGAGATGTTGATGCCAACGGAGGACAGCCGCCGTCAGCTTCTGGGAACGTGGTACAGCAGCTATGGAGCCCTAGAAGGCAACTCTGTTCCCTGCGATGCTCCTGGTAGCTCCTACTACAATTGCAATGGTCGCGGTCTCAGTAGACCGACTGCTACTGCTCCTCGTACGAAGCGACTCACTTGATTAATTTCCTTTTTCTTTTCCCTCTTAATTAGTTAATTTAATTAATAAATAATAAACTTCAACCAAGAGGATATGATATTAATTAATTAATTATATTTAATTAAGGAGCCAGCATGCAACTACGTACACCCCATAATTTTTGTCTTTCTTTTTATTTTTATTTTTATTTTTTCCGATCTTGTGATTAACACTCAACAACAAGACTGATCAGTTAATTTTAATTTATGTTGATTGCTTCTTGTCTGCTGCAATTACAATTGGAATGTAAAGTTTTATCAATAATTAATTAAAGCTAGATAGCCTAGATTTTATCATGACTTTTTTATTTTCCTGTATGTTTAAATTCCAGGCCATCATAATCTATCAATTAAATCATCAAATTATTTATCGAGTCATCAAGGGAAACAAATTTGCTTGCTTAATAAGTAATAATCAACCTTAATTAATTATACACGCTATGCTCTTGTCTCCTCTCCGTGGAAAAAGAGAATTTTGGGTCCCTCAACGAATACCAAATTCCATTTTCATTTGTGTTTCATCCAACAACCAATATTAGTTATCCCAACGTTTAAGTTTAATTTTAAATTTAATTGACGTGGCATTCATTTATTAGATGATGGTTAAGTAATTTTATAAGTTTTAAATTTCATCATCCATTCAGACTCAAATTTCATCATCCAATAGATGAGTGACATATAACATTAGAACTTATATTAAGACTCAAATATCTAGACTCCTAATTTTTTTTCCATGTAAATGAGACTGTATGGTAACAAGATATATCAAATCTCGTGATTTTTGTGGTCATTTTTTCACTATTTCTCTTAACTAGTAACAAGACTGATGGGGGAATTAATGAGTAATTTAACGAACAATGATATCAATCAATTAAGAAAAGCATGAAAATGGGTCCACGTAGTAGTTGTTAGGTTTTGTGATTGGCATCATTTTAAAGCCACATTCAAAGTTCATTTACTTGGTAGAATTTAAGGGGGAATAAAAAACCACCGGGGATTAGACTTATGATATTATTGACTCGATTACAGCTTACAAGTGTCTTTTTTTGTTTAACTTTTTTTTAAATCGAAAGACAATTTTGATTAATTGGTGAACTTTGCATTCACTATGGGCCAACCAGATAATCATTTTTTGTTGTATTATTGTTGTATGGAAGTCTAACGCACATGAAAATTGGAAATGTGGAGATTAAGATATTATTTTAACAACTATACTTAATTAGTTGCTGTCACTAAATTATTCACGCAATCGAACTGGTGTTTGGTTGGGTACACAAGCATAAGGCTACCTCACTAATTAATTTGACAAAAGCAAGAATGGGTAAAGGTTTCACATATAAAAGTCTTAGATTTGAATCTTGCCAAAGTCTTGGTAAGTCTGCAGGGGAGAAGGAAATGAAGGTTTGGAAACTATTGTAGTGACTTGATTGCTTTGTTCTCTAATTAGAAATAAATCACTGTCCAAGAACCTTTGTCCAGATCTGTTCAAGTTGCAATTAAATCAACACCAATCTGAGGCTTCAATGCTGATTCACACCTTAGCTCTAGGTTAATTGAAGAATTGGGAATGATAAGAGTTTAATTTGTCTGGACAGATTACTATTTTACTTTAATACCTAATCAATTTAACGGAATAATTTTGAAAATGAAGAGGAATAAATATTGGCCATTCCACTTGCTTATTGTCATGTATTATTAGGCTCTCAAAAGTCAAAAAGTACGAGGAATGAAAATACAAGAAGAAGATACTAATTAATGCTAATGGAGATAAACAAATTTTTGGGTCAGGTTACAATGTAATTGTGATACCATGGCACAGTTGCACTAATCATTGGATCCACTCAAATAAGTGGAGTCCATTTGAATAAGTAAAAATTTAACGATTGGGTGTAATTATAATACAATACCATAATTACACTATAATTTTGTCCCAAATTTTAACCATTCAATTATTGTCGTGTGTTACTAGATTCTTAGAAGTCACAAATCCAAGGAGAGACAAAATAGGAAGAAGATACTAATTAACGCTAATGTGGGACCTGTCTATGTTACAAATTCTGTAACAAACATCTCCCGTCATCCCACCATCCGATTTTCTTTTGTTTAGTTTCTCACTCCACATCCAACGGCTGATGCTGCAGTCTGTACCTTACAGAATCTGTAACGTAGTTTTGTCCTGCTAATGTGTCCTATAAAAATCTGTTCAAGTACTACTTTTTAAAAGCAGTGATACTGATATAAATAATAAACCTCAACAGGATGGTGACAAAAACCGACACGAACCCATTTGTACTAATCATTCATTTTTTACCTTTTTATTGTCAACTTTTGAAAGGCAACAAACAAGAGTGAGAGAGGAGGAAGGAAGACATTTTCTGGACCTTATGTATAGCAACATTACATTCAATACGGATAAAGACAACATATAAGAGGTGCTAGTATGTTGCGGAGAAGAAAGCGCAGAGCAGTTAGTAATGATACACCATTTTTTTATTGTTCTTAAACGTTAACATTGCTAGTCATATATCTATATAGACCTTGTTTGTATTAACTCTGTCTCACATAACTCAATTGATATGTATTAAGGCGATTCTACTTTCTATTTGGGGATTGATGAATATGGATCTAATGCTCCTCCAAATGGAAATATGTCCTCTAAAAATTAGGGGAATAAGATGTGATTGACAATAATAGTCTTAATTCGACACGTTTAGTCAACCACATACATCAAAACTTAAAAGCAACTCACGATCATAAATATTTTAATTTGCTAGATGTGAATAAAGAAAAGGAAAAAGGGCATTCAACCCCTCAACGTTTAGGAAAAAGGACAAAAAATCCCTCAACGTTTCAAAAATGACTTATAACCCCCTTTCCGTTAATAAACACCAGTTTGTTTTAACAGTAAATTTATTTTTAATTTTTAATTACTACTATACCCTTATAATAAATATAAATTAATATATTGATTTGAGACATGTCACAATTAATAATTTTTTTTAAACTAAAAATTGAGATACAATTACATTTTTGCCAAAATTATTTGCTATAAACTATACATTTCTAATGATCAAACCTTTCATATGTGATTATTACTAATAAAACAAAATTTGATTAAACTCTTTTTCTTTGAGGAATCAAAACCATATTATTATTGTTAGAAAGGTATAATTTATAGTAAATAATTTTGGCAAAAAAATAATTGTATCTAAAATTTAAGCTTTTAAAAAATTATTAATTGTGATATATCTCAAATTAATATTTTAATTTTTTTATTATAAGGGTATAATAGTAATTAAAAATTAAAAATAAATTTACTGTTAAAATAAACAGTGTTTATTAACGGAAAGAGGGTTATAAGTATTTCTTAAAACGTTGAGGGGTTTTTTGTCCATTTTCCTAAAGGTTGGGGGTTTGAATGTCCTTCTCCCTAAAGAAAAATGCATCACCACTCTTAAAATCTATGCATTGTCATAACTTTTTCAATAGTTTTAGATACATTGAGTATACGTATACCATGTATTGTGTTAGTTGATCAATTTGACCCAAAAAACTTAATAGATAATATTGATCCAATGTTAGTATTTCTTAAAAGACTTGTTATGAATTAATACTAATATTAGTTCCTTACTAATTCAACTTAATCATTCATCTAATTGTCTGATTGTGTTATTCTTATCCTAGTCAATTATAAGTTATCTTGATTTATTGCCGGGAATTTCTCCATTGATTATACTTTTTGGGATCCTTGCAAATTGCAATATCTATAATTGACAAGATCTATTTATATATGACGTGATACATCTGTATTTGGTGAGGCAAATGTTCCATATTTTCATTAATATGAATCACCGGATAAACATATCAAAAAAATTAACAAAACCCATAATTAAAGACGAAATAAATCAATTAATCTTCATACATACTAGCTATTAAAGCCATTGGCATTTTTGAAACAACAATAATAGTACCACATGAATAACAAATTAATCAATTAATCTTCATACATACTGGCTATTAAAGCCATTGGCATTTTTGAAACAACAATAACAGACCATATATATATTTAGACAGAAATACAGAGGGATGGAGCAAGAAATGGGCAGCTCTAAGTCTAAATTAACGTTAAGCCCGCAGAGTTCACAACCACAAAAATCATCAAAGGATTCCCCTCATTCAACTGAGTAAAAATCACAGCCACCCTTCAGTCAGTAGTATATATCCCACATTTCGCCTCCTTTTATGTATAAATCAGGAGAGCGCACAAAATTTAGAAAAGGATCATCATCAAGTGAACATAAAACATCACTCGCTCTTTTTAAACTCCATTGTTTGTATTAATTAAGAGTTTCCTCCCCCCCCCCCCCCCCCAAAATAATAATGATTATTAATAGTAATAAACTAAAATGGGTACAGCAAAGCAGCAGCTGATCAGTACGGTGTTCCTCGTATTGGGCATTGTGATGGCCATGATGGCATCAGAGACAAATGCCTTCGACAGCGGCAACTGGGGTCGCCTCACCAACATCGGACGCATTGAAGATGACACTGAAGTGTTGATGCCCACAGAAGATAGCCGTCGCCACCT
This sequence comes from Citrus trifoliata, assembly GCA_018350135.1. Taxonomy (NCBI): domain Eukaryota; kingdom Viridiplantae; phylum Streptophyta; class Magnoliopsida; order Sapindales; family Rutaceae; genus Citrus; species Citrus trifoliata. The sequence goes on along the minus strand of CM031385.1, from coordinate 27,697,682 downwards.
CAATGCAGCAGGCTTCATCAGCTACGGAGCCCTACAGGGCAATTCAGTTCCGTGCAACCGACGTGGCGCTTCCTATTACAATTGCAATGGAGGTGGCCCCGCTAACCCTTACCGCCGTGGTTGCACTGCCATCACCAACTGCCAGAGGGTCACTGCCTAATCAATTAATTGACTCGTAGGATCGGTACGGTATTCAAAGCTCATTTAATAGAAAAGAGATAAATAACATGTCCCCTTGATTATAACTAGCTAGTACTCTTCGGAAACTTGAGTTATTTTGCTATTGCGAATTTCCTTTATTATTATTATTTTTTTGTAATTTTTTTTCTATGTTCTATTTTTTTTTTTTTTTTTTGTCTTTTTTAACCTAGCTCTTTGAAAGCCTTTTTTAACACTCAAGAATTAATGGTCATTTTAAAGAGTCGACGGAAAAATGGATCAATAATGATGATTTTAAGGAAATCATATTGATAAACTGTGTCATCTGAGACCAAGGTCTACTTTACTGGTTATCGGGCAGTCTTTTCAAAATTTAGATTTTAGATTCGAGTGTTATAAAATGTGCATGTGTATAATAATTTAAAAAAAAAAAGTATGCCATCCTTTTGTAACCATTCATGCACATGGCCCTTCATCCAATATTTTATTTACTTATAAAGTAACTTTAACCACTGCTGTAATACTTCATAAATGGATTCAAAGAAATTTATCTTCAAAATGTTATTCCTAATGATACTTAAAGATATATAATCAGTGTAAAAAAAGTAAATAGTTTCAATCTAGTTATAAGTTATATTTTCTTTTTAATACAAATTAAGAATGAAACTATACTCTACATGCATTTTGAGATAGTCCAATGCATATTTGAGGACAAAAATTAAGATTGTCCAAAAAATATATATTTATTATTTGCTTAATATTTCATTAGGCTTTATCTTTTCTCTTATTGCTTTTGTTAGCCTTGTTTTGTTAGTTTTTTTTTTCTATGACCTAGAGGTTTTGTTTTATATCTCCCTTCGAACATAATTTTCTTTACTTTGATTAATTTTACAAGCAGGGGTCCTCTAACACCCACCTTATTGGTGATTTTGTTTAAAAATAATAATTTACTTGATATTTGATTTTGAGAATATAAAATAAAAATTTTATTATAAAATTTTAAAAATAACAAAAAGTATAAGAAAAATATATAAAACTCTATATGACATGATAGACAACAAACATTTGAAACTTTTGATACTAGCTATTTTATCAACAGGAGTGAGATTTCCTCGTTTTCGATCAAGAGAATCTTGATTCATAATTGTTTAACGGCTGTTCTTTTGATGCATTCAAATTGACTAAAAGGTTACATTATCGTCAAAAAACTCTTCAAACGAGATTTTACTACTTATTTAAAGAGTCAAATCAACAAAAAAGATTTTTAAAATATTATTCAAATAAGGTTGTACAAAAGTTAGAAATTTAAGAACATGGAAAGAATGAGATTTCACCAAATTTATAAAATTAAACTTATATCGTGAAATACAACCCTAGGATGAAACCACCCCTACCTCTTTTTTCTTTTTTTTAATTTGGTTTTTTATATTAAGATTTTTAGGAGAAGTTTAGGTCTGATTAATAGAAGTATACAGTTCTTTTATATCTAAAAATTTGGATGATAGTAAATTAAATTCAACTAAACCCAGCCTAAATTTCCCCAATTAAACTCTAAACTCGATTTGAGGTTTCGAGTGAGTTTTTTCTTCTTTTTTTTTTTTTTTGTGTCACCATAAGAAAAAATAATATACTTGTTTGCACACACATAAGTCATAACATCACCTCATAGAGAAGAGAACTGTGAAATATCGCTTGTACTACCAGACAACAGAAAATGATGAACCCATGTGTTTGTCTACCATACAATTGGGATTTAAGGGCTGGCAATTCCAAATTTTGGTTCCAAATTTGCGGCCCAAGCAGCTGCTAAATTACAAGCTGCAAATTTCGCACTGAAAACGGCTGGCTGGTCAATTATTTAGACGGTCTCAAGTCTCAACCGCAGCAGCCAAAGAAACAGCCGGTCATTTCAAACATTAGCTCTTATCTTCTAGATTGTCTTCTTTCGTTTTTCGTGCATGCCGAGACTGAGAGTGAGTGGCGGCCCAGGTATAGTGTCATCTTGTCTCCTGTCCAAGCATGGCAGTGAAGAAGTTACATTTTTTTAAAAAATTAAAAATTAAAAAGACTACGGGTAATCATGATTAGGCCACTAATAATTTAAATATTTTGCTGCTTTTTCCCTAGATTCCTTGCTATAGTTTCATTAGTTTGTTTGATTATACTTTTTGCAAGTTTCAACTAAAAAAAGGTCTTTATTTTTTCTCGATACTTTTTTAAGTGGTGGGATTTTTTTAGTTATTTTGTATGATGCATTAATTCTCCACGATGACGTCAATTTATCATAAAATTTCTTATCCTTTAAAGTTAGGGATACGGCTAACTGCCCGGCAGGAACCTTCAAGGCAACTTCAATTGAATACAAACAAAGTTCCTACAAATTGTCAAAAATATCAAGCGTGAAACTTGAAGCCCCCGGCATTAGCGTTCAAGCCATACCCATATACCGTTGATGGATAAGTACTTTCATTATCAGGTAACAAACTTGGAAAAGATGTATTTTAAAATACGGAAATTATTAATATCCACTCACTATTTCCTCTAATTTAACAAAATAATAATATATTTAAATGAGTTAAACCAAGAACTTTATTTTGTTTAAGGTTAAAAATGTCGATTTATTTTTTTCATTTTCATTTTCATCTCCCATAAGAATGGGATTCTTGCTTTTCGTTCCCAAATTTATGAGTCCCAACCAAAATTCACTTTCACTCCTTTATATATTTAACAAGTAAACACAGATGAAAATGATTCTTATTTCTTTGATCCAAAAAGTAAACAGCCATTAATTTAAAGTTTACTTATTTTTCTCACCTTGGTATTAATAGATTTTAACTTTTGATAATTTTATAAAATGGTCATTTTGCTCATTTTCCGGAGAATATGCTGAACAGAAACACATTTGTAGAATTACTTCAAAATCGGGGAAAATTAATAGGTTGAGGATTGACAATTTCCTTTGAAAATTGAAAAGAGGAAGAAAGACGTGCGTCTTCAAACAAGGCACGTAGAAGTTTCAGATGTTCAATTAATGACCTACCAACAAACTATAACCCAATTCCTGTTCTCTTTTTTTTAAAAAAAAAAAAAATGGGAACTATAACCCCAGCACAAAATAATCTAATATGCAGGATTATATTATTTTTTATTTTCTCATTTTTGAAGAGTGGGATGTGTTATTATTATTTTAGTTGAAAAAAATATAATTAAAATGATATGAATTTGTTTTTATTTAAAAAATCTTCTGCTCTAACACCACGTTTCACGGCTTTCTTTAATTACATTTCAAAATGCTTATTCAGTCTTTCATAATCAAAAAGACCCACTTCTGCACACCTGTCACCTGCACATCCGCATGTCTCACCTCACTCAAGTTGGTCTCTCTTGAGTCAAAAAGCAACGTTTCGTCACAGTGGGTTTAGGTATTGGATTCGAAGAGAGAAAAGGAAGAAACCCCCATGACCACTTTTTACAGCAATTCTAGTCTAAAGTACCCACTCACTGACTCGAGATTCAGGAAAACTCAATCAAATATCGAAAACAACTGGGCCTCTGGGGCCATCCATCAGCTTTCTTTTCTTTGCACGATTCCTGCACAGGTGGGTCCTTCAATTAATTGTGTCCAACCAGATAAAATCTTGTGTGGCTGCAACTGTGCCCAAAATTAGACGTCATCCTCAACTAAAAAAGAAAAAGAAAATTTAGTCGACATCGCATTAACCAAAAATCTTTTAAAATGCTTAGCAATTGTAAAAAATCATAATGCAATCACTTTAGGTTTCTTGTCCTCATTGGGAACAACTGTTGAGTGTTGACTTGACTGTACGCTGTCAATGAAACAAGTATGAAGACTGGTTTATAGCTGAAATCTGTATCTAATCCATTTTACGTATCCAATGGCGAATATTTTTCGCAGCATTATGAATCGTGATGGTAGATCTAGAATCAAAGATGGCATGTGTCTGTGACGACGATATTGAGTAAGTGCATTGTCCACGTAGAATTCTTTACTTGAATTGGCATCCTTTTCACCACAAAGCAAAAAAACACAAAACAAGAGTCATCAAGATTCCTCCCTCTGCCATTTATCTTTGACAGCTTTGCCCAAAGCTGCTTTTATTTTTTGGCCATTTCATACGAACAAAAGTTTTCCCATTTTCCCATTTACCCGTCTCTTCCTCTCCCTCTCTCTCACATCTGCAGTGTTTTATGTTTACAAATTCTTTTAAGTAATTGGAATTAAATTTCTGGATCCACAGTCATGCCTACATTGGAAGTCCCTACCGACGACCCCATAATTAATAAAAGTTAGAATATTTAGCAATTCCAATTAAATTTTTTTCCTTCAAAAAACCTATATTCATACAACATCAATTCCTCTAGAAAATGTTGTAAAGCTAAAACTGAAAAAATTTACCACTAGTTCTTAATTTCTCTTCACTCCTTCAAACGAAAAATTTGGACCTTCCCCATCAATCATCATATGAGAACAAATCATTGCTATTTGCTAATGCCTAAAATGGTATAAATATAAAAGAAATAGTATTGCGGCCAAAACATAAAAATATACAATTGAAGCAAGGATTTTCTATCATTTCTGCAAATATCCAACGTTACAATTTTATTTTTCTCTCACTCTCGTTACCAACAATACATAAAAATCTTACACAGGAAAAAAAAATAAAAATAAAAGAAAAACCTAATAATAATTTAAGAATTAGAGGCGGAAGAACCTGAAACTCTCGGCGAAGACACCGGAAAGAGCGGCAACAGCCTCGGCTCCATCTCTCGCGGCGTAGTTGATGGTGACGGGTGCAAATAAAACCCCTTCTCTTTAATGGCCTTCTCTTCGGCTTCTTTATCCAAATTCTCGCCCTTTGCTTGCAAAGAAGTATGGTTATAGTTAACATGATTGCCGTGCACGGATCGGGCAAACGGGTCGGGTATCAAAGGGGTGACCGGGCTGAGAACTAGGGACGGGAAGTCAAGAATGCTCGGAGAAAGAATCTCGGATTTCCGGGGGGAGAACCCAGAGTTGACAAATGGGTTAGGGTTTAAAGGATTGATCTTGAGATTCTTGAGCGAGTTTCTACGCTCATAGAGTTTGAACCCGGATTGCTGTTGCTTTTTGGGAATAGATTTGATGGGAGGGATGCTGTGAGTTTTGGCATTTGGGTCGGGTTGTGAAGTGGGTTTGGATGCTTGTTTAGCGGTTTCAGAGGATCCGGTGAGCATCTGGACGACTTGTTTGAAGGAAGAGGTGTCTGCTTGGACGAAAGTAGTCGGGTACGGGTTTCCAGATTCGGATCTGGTAACGGGTTTCGGCGTAGAGGGGTTGTTGTTGTTGTTGTTGTTGTTGTTGATGTTGTTGCTGCTACTGCCGCTGCTGCTGCTGCTGCTATTTTCTTGGAATTTTGGTGAGTGCTCCATTGATGGGTTCGGGTTCTGGTTCTGGTTTTGGTTTTGGTGGGGAAGAGAGAGGAGAGCACAGAGTTTTAATGAGTTCGAGATTAGGAAGAGTTTTCTTTACTTTCTATGGTTTGGTAAGAAAGTTTTGGTGGGGGCACTATCGCCTCTCTTTCTGTTCCCACGCTCTGGTTTTATGAGTGTTTTCCACTTCATTGTCAACGGAGGGTTCTTTCTGTTTGACTAAGGAAGGCTATCTTTGGAAATTAATTTTTCCTTATTTCAAAAGTAGCTTACTAAAGTTACTTCTCACGCAACAAATCATGTGATCTCCACTACTGTATTATTATTCCTACGTGAAGAGTTAAGTTACAATCGGCCGCAATTTAACATTTGTCATTTTAAAAAGAAAATTTTAATTTTATTTATTAAAAAATTATTTATATTTATTATTCTTATTTTCAATCATTAATAACTATATACCATCATTATACGATCGTATTAACATATCGATTATTAGTATTTTTATTTTTTTACATTATCAATTACCAATACATGTTACAACATAATTCAATAAAAGCATGGGTAATTTATTAGAATCATCATCAATCCATCCACTCATCATGATTTAGTCAAAATTAAATTGAAAGTTTTATGCTGCAGGGACTTACCGACTCCATCCGAAACGGAGCGCACGCGCCAAGAGTGAAGGTGGTAAAGAGTTGAGAAGAAGTCCAACTGGTAACATGGCATCGGAGGTGTTGGGGATTTCAGACAAAATGAGTGGGCCAGTGGCATGACCATGTGTCTATGGCCATGAGAGAGAGAGAGAGAGAGAGAGAAGAAATATTCAAAGAAAATGAAATCGTCAATAAAGTGTTCAAAATTAGGCATTGACTTGCACAAGCATAATCCCCACCCACTTGGCCTTTGAGTCTGACTACGGTAAGGTACTTGCCACCTTAATTATTTTAATTTATCGATTATGTGTATGGTGCATTTAACCTCAACAACTCATTTTATCACATTATTATAATTTTTAAATAATTAAAAATTAAAAATTAAAAAAATACTAGCATCAAGTGCAGCCTTTTCGCTCCCTCTTTTTCCTTCTATTGTCATTAATACTATATAATTAAACACTATCAGATGAATTAGAATCTTTGCAATCAAAATTGAAAGTATATGGCAGTGATCTTAGGCTAATCGAATTGACTACAAGAACCGACTTGGATTAGATTAGATTGGATGAGACTGAATTATATATAGGATTAATATCAGATTAAATTATATATAAGTAAAGTTAAATAGTATTTAATTAGAACAATTAAATTTATATGTTTTTAGGTATGATGTATAATTTGCCTATTAAATAAAATATTATTGAAACAATTAAATATTAAATTATTTATTTATCAAATGTTAATGTTTTACATAATATTCATATGATAAATGGGATGTTTCTTAATAATAATTTTGTTAATACATATAATATACTATTAGTTAATTATTTTAACATTAAATATTAATTAATAAATTAATCCTATAATTATAAGACTAAATTTAAATTTAGTCTACTTAATCTAATTTAAGTAAATTTGCCAAATGTAGGATTAGATATTTTATAAAATTAAAAAAAAAAAAAAGAAAGTCGGATCCCACCCTTTTGTCCAGCTCCCAAACATGTCCTTAGGGAGTCATGATCTTTGACAGAGCTTGGAGAGGAGTGATTTAATGATGCCCCACATTGAAGTAGATATTATTACTTTATAGCCACTGTCCAAAGCTTTTAGCTGAGACACGGCACACACAACCGGTGAAAAGGGGGGAGAGAGAGAGAGAGAGAGAGGAATCCAAATTCTCATTTATGCTACGCATAACTTGAAAGCAAAGTGCTGAAAAACTTGTGAAGGTGGGGACCACCAGAGCAGCTGGTAGCACAAGCACTTGCACGAGGGGAGCTGCTGTCATGTAACAGAGAAGACACTCGTATTCTATTATTTATTTATTATTATTTTTTGAATCAATTTGGGTAGTGCTCGATGCACGCTGACCCAATCGTGATCGATGATGTATGGATCACCTGACGCATACGAAAGCAATTGAGTTTGGGTTTCTTATTTTAATCCGTCAAAATCAGCCTTTAAGCCCAACAAAGGAAACAATCCATCTGGGCCTTGCCCTATTTTATCTCATCAAATCCCCCAACTTTTTATTTAAATTTCTCAATTTGCCCTCATTTAATTCCCAATATTTCATCAGTTCTTCAAGCACCACCTTTAAATGCCAGTTCGCGGCGAAATCAACAAAACCAAATTATTTTTAAGTAAATTTTTGTAAGGTAATCTCAAATTCTTCTGGGTGTCCCAAAGGGTTTGGAAACTCTATCACGACAAAAACACAAATTTATATGGTCAATTAGAAGACGATGGAACAATTATCCATGACTTGAAGAACGACGGGAGTTAAGAAAATAAATTGAAGAACAATTTCAGATTGCAACACAAATCAATACCACTTAAAAACATGGTGTTGCGAAGCCATGTCACGCTTGGCAAGAAACAAAGCCTTTGGATGTAAAATTGAAGTAATCTTTAATCAATTAGAGTTGAGAACACTGTAGCAGCTTATTGTTAATTTCCTTAGTTTTAGCTGTTTTGACCCCTGTGGAAGTTCTTTTAAGTTCCTTAGTACTCATAAGGTTACTAAAGTTGTACTCAGATTCATCATTTGTCATCTATGATAATTTTGTTTTATCCATATGTATTATTTTTGTAGTGTAATAAAATAAAATAAAATATAGTGAAAGTGGATTGATCTGATAAAAAGAGAGGGTTTTGATTGTTCCACTCTTAGACAACATTTGCTTTTCTATTTGAAATCTCAGTAGGTTTAAATTTGTTTAAGGCTAAATACATCTAAATGTAAATATCTTAATTACATGTTTAGTTGTTTGTTATTATTATTTTTTAACATCCGAATATAAGTGACATTTTGTTTATTTTTATTAGGGGTGTTTGCATATTATATTTTACGAATTAGAGACCAATCTATATATGATCCATATGATCCATGATTTACAAATTATAACTTTGTAATTCAATCCAATTTATGGATTGATGAAATTCAATGTAAATCCAATCCATAAGTTTGCAAATCGAATGCAAGTTTGACACAATCCACATTTAATACTATTTTGCATATTTGTTGTGAATTAAGAAAATTTTCATTGTATCTAACATCAAATAATTAAATAAAAAATTTGAATGTAAAAGTAATTTTACTACCAATCAAATTCAAAACTAAATAACATCCAAATAAATTAATTGCTTAAATAAAACTAAAATAATACATTCAAAATTTCAAATTATAACACACCAAGAAGAAAAAAATATGATTTGTTTAGATTAATATATGAAAATTAACTAAATTAATGGAATTTAATCAATACAAAAATTGAAACTTGAATGTTTGGATGATTTGTCAAAATATCCACCTCCAATTCGTATTTTGAACTTCAACCTAAGCAAGATAGACATAATTGAAGTTAATAACAAATAAAAATATGTTGTTCCAATTATATTGTTGAGGCAACTATATTTACTTATTTAATTATATAATTTTAATTATTTTTAATTGTGTATTATTATTGTGTAGGAATATAGGATACGTTACTTTTAACTTGTTTATTTACTAAATGCTATAGTTACAATTTTTTATTTAATTTGTTTAAACAAAGTAAATATTATTTTTATTTATTGGCGAATTTGTTGATTTCTATGGATTTACTTATCCAATCCACTGACTGTAAAATTTTCAATCAAATCTAATCTATTGATCCACTTATTAGATTTGTATGAATAAGACAAATTGAATGGAATGGACTTGATTCTAAACACTCCTACTTTTTTATGAATAAAAAATATCTTACACTAGGGATGATATAAAAATCCCGCCTAGCACAACTCTAAGTGTTTCAAGCTAGGCTTGGGCTTTACTGAAAAAGCATTTACTTAATCTTCTAATAACATATATTCAAAGTTTTAAATTTTTTAGCTCTACTTTTAAATCCTAATATAGTAAAATAAAATTTATATATTGTAAATTTGTAAAATATAGTGAAAATATTATTAAAAAAATGTAACACATAAATTCAGGCTTTTATGCCCATCCCGATTCGACAAGAAACATGCTCTGGTTAAGCTCAAGCTCTGCCAAGCTCGATTTGAGCTTGAAATTTTGCAACCCTATCTTAAACATGACTATTTGACATTTATATCCTTACAAGTCAAAACAAAAAAGGGATAATGTTTTATAATTTAGAAAATAAGTATATTTAATGAAAATGTTTTGGGATACATTATTTACTTCCAATTAAGTTCTTTTCTCATTTAGATAAAAGTCATAAAAAATTTATTAATTTTATTAAAATGTAAATATTTAAAAATCATATACATGTTACAAAAAAATAATTAAGTAAACTTAAAATAGTCTGAAAAATAATAAAATTTCAAACTCAGAAATATTTAACACACAAGCCATTAGCTTTCGCTTTCTATGTGGACCATTAGTCTACTATGATTTTGTCGGGCTTCAATGGCATTTCGCTATCATGGACGAATCCATTATCCCCCTAAATTGTGAAAGTCCATTCTCTTTAAGCAACGAGAAAGCCCAAATAGAGACAGCCCTTCGTCGCCCACCCGAATTAATTAACTCCTTTAGGATATTTACAATTTTATTATTTATTGAATTACATACAAGCACAAATCATATATAATTAAACCTACATGTAAAATACATTCTTTTATTATCCTTTTTCCATAAATGGTCCATGCTATAACAAGGAATTTATTGAAAGCAAATAAAAGTTAAACACAAGAGAAGTCTAGAGGGACGTGGAAATATATATGAAAGAGTCAAGGCTATTGTTTGGTGGATAAAATGGGGGAGCATGAATGGGTGTTTCTTCTCACAAATCATGCCCTCCCCATCAGGCCGCCACCCAGCATAAAATATGGAAGCAACGGGAAGTGTCGTCAAACTCAAAGTAAGCTCAGCCCATACTCACAAAGTGGCTTCTTTAGGTTGAAAAAGACACGAGCAGATAGATTGTGCTGTTGGGCGGGGATCTTGGAGAGACTCAAACCAAATCAACCAAAAGACTTGGTTAAAAGTCAACCTGCGAATCTTCTCTTAAAGGACATGAACATGATTCACTAACGATCGTGCCACAGTCCAAGAAGCGTAGTGTTCTCATGCTTATTAAAGCCTCTAAGAATTCAAATCACATAAGTGATCCTCTTTCTCTAAAAATACAAAACAACTGGAGTTTTATTCTTTTTCTTAGTTCTTTTTATTTTTTAGAACTTTTTAATTAAAGCAAATCATAGTCAAGCCACATTTTTTTGATACACATTTTTTTTTTTTGTAAACCAAAAGAAATGACTTAAGAGTTAAGAGGGCTGGAAAAATCTCAGCGTCCCTCTAATTGTTCTCCATAAAAGTTGGTTCGGAAGTGCTTCTGGCCGCACATATTTACTTGGGGTGAGAAGTTATAGGTTAAGGTATCTCCCCAACTATAAATTTTAAGTGTTGGAGTTGGCATTTGGTCACTAACTAACACGAACAGATTGCAGCATCAATACATATCAAGTAAATAACGCTCTAAGCCTCGAAATGCACCGAACTTGTCCAAGTAAAGGAAGGACGTCCAATGCCTAGATTAGCAAGGTCAGCAGCCAAACCATTACTTTCCCAAATGTGTGAGAGACGGTGTGAACAAGAATGCCCATCAATTTTGAGTACTTCATTGGAAACTCGAAGAGGGATGAGAGAATAAATGAATAGCCAATTAATATCGAGTCACACTCTAACCATAACTGATGCCATCCTCTGTCAATAGTTGATTCAATTGCTAAAATAGCAGCCTTAAGTGTCTGCCAAAAAAATAAAAACACTGCCACAAGCAGCTGGTCCTAGGTTGCTCTTACAATTTTGCTAGAAACTCTTTACACAAACATATTACAAAAACTGTATATATATATATATTTAGAAGTGTTTGTTTGGTAAGAGAAAATTTTCGTAGATATGGGGCATAAATGAGAGGAAAATAGAAAGTTTGGGGGGTCTGATGAAGAATGATTTTAATTGAGGTTAAATTTGTCATGAAGAGGCTGTTATAAGTAAAGAAAATGAGTCTTCAGAGATTAATTGGTGGTAACAGTAGTCCAATTCATATTTTCAAGAAAGATAGTCCGACTCTAAGTAAAAATATCCAAACAATTTCGTGATTCATATCGTCTAAAATTACTTAATATAAGTCTATGTCGAGTTAATGAAACACTGCTTAGGATTCTGTCTTTGGATGAACAAGAATAAACTTCACAAACAAAGAAGAGATAGCATCAAAAATTGATAGACAAAGTCAGGCGGTGGAGGTCAAATCCATCGCAAACCTTTTTAAACAGAAGGTGACAAAGATGAACTGCTCATACAGGCAGCCGCGTGCAGCTTCGAAATCATCTCAACGGCTAGCCCAGTCCTTTTTTTGGTTCCCAACCCCACACCTCCATTATTTGTTGCCGTACGTTAACAATTTTACCAAGTAGTACTCGAAGCAGAGTCATGGACCCCATAATTTTTCAAACTTGCTGTTTTCTTTTTTACCGTTGAAGAAACAACAAAATAACGGCTCAGATTTTAATGATCAGATTATACCAATCTCTCTCCCTCTATCTTGTTTATTTATTATTTATTTGTGGAGTCGAGAGGAGTAAAGACAAATGCATGCATGGAGAGAGAGAAAATGACATGATGGGCGTACGAAAGCATGATTAATCGACATGGGGTGACCCCATCACCATGATTCACCGTCTGAACAAAAAAGAGTGCAAATTGCCATCGGATACGTTTTACATTTTGCTATTGGTCAAAAGGGAATTTGGAATGAAAGATGATTCGAGAAACCGGTGCCAATTTTGGGCAGGGGTCGCCGAGTTTTTGAAATTTTTTAGAAAATGGGTAGAAAAAATTAAAATGTTTTTGAGATGACCCCTATCTTATTTTTCAAGACAATCCTCAATTTTCTCAAAATGTTAACTTGCAATACATTTTAGCAACTCTCATATTAAAATCCTTGTTGTTCCGCCATTGATTTAGGGTAATGATATCTAATCTACACTACAACAAATACAAATTTAAAATATTTTAATGAATATCCTTAAAGTTTGAATTAATGATAGAATTGCACAAATATTTTACTTTAGCGGGCTTATTGATGAGATGCGTATCATTTTTGTCAATTTATAGCTGTAAATTTATATTTTTAAAATTTATTTTAATCATCATTCCTACTTACCTCACAAAGTTGTTTTTTTTTCCAAAAAAGAAAGAAAAAAAACCGTTTGAAACATTTTTTACGTGATGCACAATTATTGTGGAAAAATATATACGATGTTTGGGTGTTGTTTTACCAATTTTCTATCTCAATATGCATATGAATAAACATGTGATTGAAGTTGGACACCGCGGTTAACTAACTACAATATGCACTAAAAAGGTGCTATTGAAATGAATATGTGATTTTAATCATTTAAAAATCTGAAATCTGTGATCTAAAACATTGCGGGCAGATGTTTAATCGCAGCAGTTATCTTTCACAAATTAAAAATTTTTACATCAAATTTTTTATTTTATTTTAAGTGGTCGTCAATTTATCTTCCATTACTATTTTTTTTTAATACTGATGATACACCATATTATTGAATTACATTAAATATTTATAATTATTATTACAATAGACAATTATACTAATATTTATAATCAGACAAATAACTCTTACAAATAAAAAAAATTTCTAATCTATTCTTATTTCACAAAAAGAAAAACTTACAAATAAATCTACACAATTACACATAATTCTTAATTCTCATTGTGAGGGTAATGAGGGTAAAAGTTGACCGGTCCATAATTCTTAGTTAAGTGATTCGGGAAATCTCGTCGTTTTACATTTTCCATGACCAATGGGCCAGCTCCACAAAATAAATTAAGATTTAAAATAACTAACATAAATGATTATTTAATTTAATAATACTAGGGAAAAAAAAAGAGAGTAAAAACAAATTCCAAGGACTTGACTTTTCTTTTCTTTTGGAACATTATCCCAGAAAAAAGTAACAATTGCTATGTCTCTCATGTTTGCCACAAGGCAGACCACTCAATTAGTTTTATTACAGCCCTTTTTCTTGGTTTTGATTAAATATATATATTAATTACCATTTAATTTTAGATCCGCCGTGTACATTTATGATGACAAAAACATTAAAAAAAAAAAAGGGAAAAAAAAACATGATCCATATAGCATATGCATTTATAAATATAATTCAATATTAAAAAAATGAGCCTCATAATTTATTTGTTGCTAATTGAACTAGTGGGATACTATAATTTATTAATGTCAACGAAGCGACACGGTACAAATAGAAACAAACAGACTGGCATTCCCATTACAAGTTTACAACACAAGATTGGTACAAAGCACTGGAGGATATGATACGATATGACTGAAGCAAAAGACAGAGATAGAGATTAGAGAGAGAGGGGGATAAAATAATTAAAATAAGATTAATGCGGGCATTTGGGTTCAAAGGCCAAAGGGCCAACGGTGTAGAGAGCGACTGGAGGTTTGCCTGCGGAGAGTGACTCAAGCCTCAAAACGGCGCCGGTGGCTCCACCGTGGAGATTGGACGGTTTGGCGCAGGAAGCCGAGGGTGATGTGACTAGGAACAGCTTGCACTTGTGAGCTCCGTAGCTGGTAATTGTCTTGGGTGCTTTGATCCTGAAGTAGCCGTTCTTGTCCGTTTTGCCAACCACATTGAGTGGATACTTGGTGTTGTTGCACTGCAATTTCACAGTCGCCCCTGACATATCGAAACGATGTCTTTGTCAGTATTCATTCCGTGGTCTTTTTTTTTTTTTTTAACTCAATACTCTTGTGGCTTGAGAGTGAGTAAATCAAGATTTGTTTTCAAGCTTGATTGAACCCATGGACAATATTAAAAGAATAAAAAAATTTAAATACTGGGACTTCAAAAACAGAGCCTGAAAAAGGAAAAAGTGGCTAGCTATGCTGCCATAACCATGCCTCCTACTGAATGTGACATAAACCTAGAACAAAGAGAAAGAAAGAGATCAAGAGCACCTCTCTCTCTCTCTCTCTCTTCTCTCTCTCCATTCAAAATCTGGAAATGTATACATCACGCATCCATGAAAACAAATGCACATTCGCATCCATACGCATGTTATGTATGCATGATATCTAACTAAACATACATGTGAAATTAATTGAAGTAATAATGATAGAAAAAATGAAGTATGTAAAAGTTAGAAGCTGGGAAAGTTAAATTGAAAGAGTTCGAAACTGACCGAGAACAGCGGTAGCTCCTAGGAGGGTATCAGCTCCGGCGTACTTGCAAGACTTGCAATAAACGACGCCTTGAACTTCAACAAGGCTCCTAGGGAAACGATGGGTGGGTGTGGGTGGGTGAGCAGGAGCAACGTGCGGCGGAGGTGGGTGAGCAGGAGCAACGTGCGGTGGAGGTGGGTGGGCAGGAGCAACGTGTGAAGGTGGGTGGGCAGGAGCAACGTGTGAAGGTGGGTGAGCCGGTGCATGAGCGGGAGTGTGAGCCGGTGCATGAGCCGGGGGGTGGGGGTGGTGGTGATGATGGTGGTGGCTTGGGGCGTGAGCCGGTGGGGCAGTAGGAGGGTGGCTGTGGTGGTGATGATGGTGGGGGCTTGGTGCCGTTGCCGGGGTTACCGAGTGGTAGTGTGATGGTGGCATAGCCATGGAACTCTCAGTGTAAACCTGTTCACCATACACAGTGAAGCTGCAGCCGGCTAAGACCAAACAAACTTGAACAACAATCAGTAAAGCTTTACCCATTTTGTTTTTTTTTTTTTTTTCAGTCTTCTTTTATCTCTCTAGTAAAGAAGATGGCCAGCCAACTAGGGGGAGAGTGAGAGAGAGAGTGTGTGTTAAAGATCGAGAGAGGTGGTGAAAACGATCTCCGATTGGGGGAATTTATAGGGGTTTTAACCCGTGATTCTCTGCGGTTTTTTGTGATAAAATTTTTATTTTATAATATGGTGGTGGGGCTATTATTATGCATTATGCTGTGAGGTAGACACAAATATAATGCAAAAAAGAAAAAAAAAAAAAGAAATAATGATATGGATTCCTACATGTATGTAATTTAGTATTAGTATTTAATAATGTAAGATTGATTCATTAATTTATTTTAGCGTTTGTTTGAGGCCAAAATAAAATTTGTTGATTTTTTTTTTAATTTTAAATCTAATATTAAAGTCTAATGATATTCACAATACTGATATTCAATGTCAAATGTGTAGACAACTTCTAACATCTCAAATTGACTCCATAATGTGTGTATATATTATTCAAGGAGACTTAAAGGTCTGTCCACATGTGTTTTGTGTAGAAAAAGAGTGACTAATAAGTGGGTTCCATACGTAATTTTACTTACCAGGGAAAAATTATACTGGTGGAGGATTTTAAAAGGATAATTAGGAATACAAAGGTGATTAAATCCCAAGTGATCGTTGTGAACAAGTGGCTCAGAGATTCACATGTAGAGGTGAGACCGTGCGAGTGCGCTCCGGAATTTTGCACATGTAGCGAGGCAACGTAGAAGTTTCCGATGTTTCTTTGGTTACTGAACCTCTCGTCTTTATTTTTTTTTTAAATTAAATTAAATAGTACGTTGATTCTTTCATTTGGGAAATTAATGATATTTACTAAAACTCTTGGTAAATGGTAATTAAGATGAATGATTGGTATGGGCCCAACGAAAAAGTAATGGCAAGTGATAAAATTTCGAGCTCTTTGTGGATAAAGAAAGAATATTGTACGTTACAATAATTTTTAACGTTTAAGTTCCTGTGTTTCACAAGAAAAGTTAAAATAAAATAAAGCAACCTTAAGTTTTCTTCGTTATTAAAAATATTATAATATTTTAAAAATGTATTAATTATTCATCTTAAGTTAATAAAATATATTTATAATTTATTAAATTGTTAGTTATCGTTTAAATGTGATGATATTAGAGGAGTAATTTAATTTTTCCACATGATATAAGTGATAATAAGAGAATTTAAAAATATAAAAGTGATAATTTAAAGATACATAAGTGATAATAAAAGAATTTAAAAATATATAAGTGATATTTTTTTTTACTTTAATTTAAGTTTTAAGAATAAAATCGTTAATTCGTTATAATTCTGTTAACTTTTAAATGATAACTAACGATTTAGTGATCGGCATATATATTTTGTTAATTTAAGATAAACGATTGATATTATTTTTTACAACGAAACAAATATAAGGTATAAAATGATAATTTTTCTAAAATATATAAAGAAATGAAACGCTATTTTCGTTTTCGGTTTCGAATTATCGTCGGAGTCTAGAAACTAGGTTGTGTATTAATTATATGTGCTCTGTTTTTATATGTTTATCTTTTCTCTGTTCTGACACCTTAGAAAACTTAATCAGAAAACGACATGGCAAGGAGAAAAGAAAATATTATACTGGGGTTATTGCTAGTAAATCAGAGCTAGAATTAGCTTAGGGTTCCTTTCTTTAAACCCTAAAAATTGAAAACTCAAGTTTATTATTTATCGTAATATAATTAAATTCCGACAAAGTTAAATAATGCGTTCATTTGATGGGTAAGTCGTGTAAAATTGATCAATCGTTTTTGGCGTAAAATTAATACTAGAAATTTCCAAATCTAAGCGAATGTCAAATTTGCTCCAACGCATGAAATAAATTAAAACCCTGGAGATGATAGCTTTCTTGATAATGTAATTGATTGTCCAAGTGATTGAGCTTTTTATATATGGAACTGCAAATGTAATTCCTCTGTTCCGGATTTCGGTCCTTTTATAGAAGGTTAGATATTATATTTTGATTAACTAATACTTGAACTAATTAAATAATTATAAGTAATATTTATCATTTTAGTTGGAATATAAATTAAATATTCTAATTAAGTAAACATAGTATTATTGTTACGTTTTCATGGGCTTGATTCTTGACCAAATCATCCCTCAGTTGATTACTGACATGGGCATTAACCCTTCCCTGGTTGAGACGCAAGTAACAGGTACTTACTGGCGATCGAGGTCGGTTGAATTATTTGATGCAGTACATCATAAAATTTTTTACTAAATTTGGTATAGATTATATCACATTAACATAAATTTTTTAATAATAATTTACTAATGGTATATAATTAATAATTCTTAATTGACATTTCTCTCTCCTACTTATTTGCTTATCCTTCCACCATTTTTATTTTATTTTATTTTAATTTTTTCATTTATCTCTTACTTTGTGTTTTGTTTCAGCTTCTCATAAACTCTTTCACTCCCAATCTATAAACAAATATTTTCATGCATTTGTCATAGAATTCCAGTTAAATCATATAACTTTTTTTTTTTTTTTGAAGGGAAAGTAAAGCTTTCCATTAAACTGACTTTGAAAACAACAGCAAAACATTTTCTGGAAAATTTTCCAGCCACAGAGCAGGTCTTTCAAAACTTAAAGCTAA
Organism: Citrus trifoliata; assembly: GCA_018350135.1. NCBI lineage: Eukaryota > Viridiplantae > Streptophyta > Magnoliopsida > Sapindales > Rutaceae > Citrus > Citrus trifoliata. Next base: position 27,679,485 of record CM031385.1, on the reverse strand, counting down.
CTTAGCTAATGAATTAGCTAAAGCATTACAAACTCTCGGGACAAATTGAATTCTTGAGGGATTTTGGTGCTTTAAAAACAACTGAATGTCAGCAATTGTCCAGGCTATCTCTGCTAAGCTACCCTTTCTGTTGATAGAAAGCTCCACCACCTTTGATGAATCTGATTCGATAATCATAGGCCTACAAGTTAAATCATATAACTTGAAGTTGAAGAACTTTGTGTTTTGCTTAAACACATATGCAATAATTGATCTTCAATGTACTTATCGGAAAAAAATTATTTCAACAAAAAATCATTGATTTTTATTTAAGCCCACATTAATTGATCCACATTTCCACACACAAGTAAAATTATAGATCAGTAATGGCTGCTTAAACTTGCATAATATTACAAAATGGAGCTTTTAATGTTCAGAAGTTTCACTATGCTTTGATTTTATAATCATAAAGATTGCAAATAATAATTTTTTTTAAATCAAAAAGGCTTAAATGACAAAGCTTTTGTTATAATGATCGGCCGATGAATCGCATGTGCCAGAAGAGCCGAAGACAAGCCCAGTAAAGCAGAAAAAACAAAAAAAAAAGTATTAACTGTCAGTTAACTCATAGGACAAGTTTAATTAATAAAAATTAATTATATTGAGTAAGAAATAAGGAACACTTAAATTTTCTTTCTTCTTGTGTTTGGGGTAAAGGATTATATATAGCTTCACTGATGTAATCATCATCAGTTATGTGTAATTTATGATGCTGCGTCCATAACGGGATCCACCAAGAAGTCACATTTTAAATCGAACAGCTGTTTTTGTATTCAATCGAGAGATTATACATTAGGCTTAGGGTTGCAGCGCCTCAATGGCGAGCTCAAAATAATAAGTTGTGGTTGACTTAGAAATATAAAATGAATTAGAATGATCGAGATAATCGGATATAACAGATCATATTATAAATACCGATTGTGGGTATAAGCTAATAGCCGTTCTTGATTTCTTGTATTGTATGATTGTGTTGTATCCATTCGATTCAAGCATAAAATATAAAAAAATGAGACGGGTATGAGTTGAGCAGTGCTGCAAAAGAAAAGATGATCACCCGCTCAGCCGCTTGGCAGTTTGCATGCAGTCCATGAGCAGCCATTTTTCATTCAGCTGCTCACCGTCCTTGGTCCTTATTCCTAATATTTATTACCCTATCAACTAACTCTCTTGTAATTTTTTTATTTTTTTTAACAGCATCAATGATATAAGTAACATGTACTGTTGAATCTAATCAGCTGTACAAATTATTTCTATTAATAAAATTTTGTAATTATTTTAAAATAATAGAACTAGTTAACAAATCGATTAAAAATGTGATTTTAAATTTAAAAAAAGTAAAAAAGTAAAAAAGAGATACGATAAAAAAAAAAAAACAATGTCTCGAGTTCTTTTATTTAAAATTAGATTCTTTATAAGTATTGCTTATTTTATAGCACTTTGATGTCAAAACATATGAACCGCTTTGATTATTTTAATTGATTTGATAGTTAATCCTTGTGAATTTGAGTCCTATTATCAAATTGGGTTACTTTAAAAAAAAAAATAAAAGAGAAAGTGGTTGTGCAAGGGTTTATCAATGATTATTTTTTAGGTACTTAAACTTATATCTAAGGCTGAACCTTATCTAAACGACTTGCTTTTGGTCACCCGAGCACAGCCAGCCAACAATTATGGCGGTTGAATTTGAATGGAAGACTAGTATTCTTTCCAAGCAGTGGACTTAGGTTGCTAAGAAAGGGCGAAGCAAGTGACTTTTACAATCACTTTGCTTCTTCTGTTCATTAATATACACTTTGCATTTGACGTGTGGTTATTTCAAGATGATTTGGAACCAAAACTTATTTTTAAGTTATGCCAATTAAATTCAAAATAGCAATATTTAATTGTTTTCATTATACCCCGGAAATTCTTCTTTTGTTAAATTAAAATGATGCATAATTTGATTCTATTAAGAATGTAGCCCGCATGATGACGACTTTCACCTATCTAATTCTTTAAAATATTTCATATTTGTATGAATAATATGATCTTCCAGGGACTTTTAGTCGCTCATGTGCTTTATTTTGTTATCCCTCATATATTCCTTGGTTTCATGATTGTTGATTTCATGTAGAAGATTTATTTATATTTGTACAGGAAAGATAGTTTTACTTTTCAAATTATCACAGGAGACTCTCTGCTTGTTATTGACTTATTATTTCATCAATTGTGCTGGATGAAGGAAATGGAGTTCAAGAAGTTGTTTGATATACAAAATATTGCCGCCTTGCTGCCTTTCGTATTGAGAGGAATCCGATTCAGTGTTCTCCTTCCTCACTGCTCGTTGCCAGCTCTTGAAGTGCACCCAACATTTACCGTACGAAAAGCGGTCAGTTTCCATACCTTTTGAGCATCCTTACTAGGACTAGGCATTGGATCGGATTCGGATAAGAACTTGTCAACTTGACTTAGACAAAGTCTACGAACCCAACCAAACCCACGAACCCAGCCGCATTGACATCGTTGGCCAGATTCACAAACCCTCAGCCACAAACGTAGTTGGCAGCCCCAAACCCACATCAACTCCCGAACCAGCCAGCACCGAGCCTCTGGGAAGAAGGAAAGACTAATTGGTGTAGGTAACAAGTTCTGTGCGGCCAATGTTAAATGGCCCAACTTCGAAAAACTTCCCACACTAGCGCTGTCTTGTAAGGACACACACACACATATATATATATCGGTCTTGAGTTAGTCTTGACTGTAAAATCCATTTTGTGGCGAAGTGCAAAGTATGACAAGAGATGACAAGGCAAAAGCAGCCAGCCAATATAACAAGATAATAAATAATAGTATCACCACCAATCTTGCGAGTTCACTTCGTTTATCCTTAATGAAGTCAAGCATGACAATGCCAAAAGATAATCAATCATAATTAAAATTCAAAACAAGTGAAAAAAAATAATCATAAAACCTTGAAAATCATTGTAGACAAGGTTCCATTATCCATAGCAACAAAAGTCATGGCAACTAATTATAACCACTGATCTCCAAAGGGCACCATACACTATCATAATTGAAGTATTCTGCTGCTTGACTTACAACATCAAAAACATCAGGTCAAAAAGGGCCAGAATCCTTTCAGCTTGTTAGTCGGCTATTGTCATGATGCAAACCACTCACTGGCAGGTATCTGTTTTTAGAAAAAAAAAGACTTCGACCTGTAATCATCAAATCGTAATTTAGCAATCAGCAATTCAAATCCGCTACAGGGTTGAGCAACCTTTTGCAAATCAAAAAGATCGCACTAATTCACATAATACAACTAATACTAAAATGAATCTAAAACTCAGATCAGGAAGTGGTCAAGCCATTAAAAGAATGGTCAGAGTGTAACAAGCTACCAGGTGTTAACAATGGAGGGAAGTGGTACAGTGAGAACAGTGTGCTTGAATATGCAAAAACAATCAGAGTCTACCAACCGCAATGAACTGGATGCAATAGGAAATGCATTAGTTGCCACCATTAAGAAGATAACCGTTGCCCACAGACAACAACAGTGTTGGATACATCCTAAGAAGAAACAGGGTACCTTCACTTTATCTGTTTTAAGAAGATTAAACAGTTCAATATGGAGGTATAACAGAAACAGTGGACTCCACTGAAGAAGATATTCGATTGAAAATTAAGGAGTTGATTAAATCTTTAAGATACTGAGACAGCATAGTTTTTTATGAATGGAAACAAAATAGTACCCATGTTGCAAGTTACAAATTCAGCCAGGAAGCACAATTATCCTGTTGCCCCAAGATCAAGATTACAGAGGAAGTTCTATCTATACTTTGTATTTTAAGTTTTGATCCAAAGAAAGAACTATGTTTCTTGGATCACCTTCAAAACCTTGCAATAGAGTAAAAGGACAATTTCAGCTTGAGAAGTAATTGAGCCATAAGTTGCTTATCTCACTAACCGCTGAGAAAAATTACGCATGCCTTATCACTGATCCTAAACATCAAGCATTTGAAGTATTCAGTCAAGGAAATTAAAAAAATCAGTTCCTAGGGTTTTAAGAAGAAACATAGGATCTTCTTCTTCCAAACAGCCACCACTAATAAAAGTTACATAACAACCTTAATCCCAGAGTAATAGGACAAAAGAGTCAACTCACTCTTTTCCAGTCCTTATGTCCTTTCTGCTCTTGGAATTAAGGGACAGAAATCCCTTCATGTCCTTTCTTTGATCTTCTTTTAGTTCCTATTTCATGTGCTCTTTTTCTAGTGGCCAACAAGTCCCAGCATGCTAAGGCAAGAAACCAAGACATACTAGTATTTAACTCATCAATCCTTAGCATGACAGAAACGCCAAAAGGACCATGCCTAGAATGCAGAAGACAAAATAGGCAAACACTACTGGAACCTCTCAGCTCATCTCACATATATTCAACATATCACAACCAGTATCTTGACCTTGGAATTCAGTATTGTTGCCAGCATTAACCACAAAAATTCATCAACCATGTTTCAGCTGCTTTGACATGTATATTATAGATACAAAAACTACAAATCTTAATGCAAACAATAGTTATAGAAGACATGTAGCTAAAAGAGTACAACTCATTAAAGTGCAAACGATAAACCAAAATAAATAAAATATAATAACGAATAAAATAAATAAAATAAATAAAATATAATAACGAATATTACCATCAAGCTTGAGCATCAACAACAACATCATCCAAATCATTTGCAGCTCCAGTTGCCTCCACTCCTTCAGCATTCTCAGTAGGTGGCTGAACCTGCTCCTCCTCTGGCAAAGGCTCCTCCACATAATCGTTCTCAAATGCATCTGGGGGAACCTCATAGATCCTCACTTGCGGCTTAGATGGATCCTTCACAAGCACATACTTCCCCTCATTCAACTTCATGCACAAATCCACAATACTCTTCACAATTCCCCACATATTTGCAGTACTCAAGTTAATCTGGGTGGCAAAATCCTTTGGCTTATACCCCATCACAGCCAATATCACATGGTTAAAATGATCACGTGGATGAACCCTTGAAACATATCCCAATTTCATCAAATCAGCACTAGCCAACAACGATTGTGCAGTCCATTTTGCCAACTTATTAGCATTGTTCTTCAACTCAGTGGCTAAAACCGCACCCCTTTGAGTCTCCAACTTCTGCCTCCAATCAACACCAGAGTACTTGGAATCAAACTCATTAAGAGCATTTAACGTCAAAAACGACCTCTGATTATTAACATCCACAACACTCTGCGCCTCACACCTCGCAACAAGATACATATCATCGTCAAGCTTCCACCTTCTGTACCTATAAGCTACGGAAGCTACCTCCTCTCCTTCATTTGCAAAGGGATTAGGCTCATCAAATGTCAACTTATTACCATCCCTAACCAAAACTTGCTGTGAAAAGTTCTGATTAATATAAGCTGCTTCAACACTCAACGAATAAGCAGAATTTATATCATCTTTAGCCTCAGGTAAAGGCTCCTGAGAGGTCTCATGAACAGATAACAAATCTAACTGTGACCCATCCCTTTTATCAAAAAATAACTTATTCCCAACTCGTTGAATCACAATATCCCACGAATAAACTGACCTGGGCGCGCACATAAGCGTTGCTAAAATTGCATCCGTTGCAAAAACCGTTGCTTTATCCTCATTAGCAAGTCTACGAATCACTGGATCGTCAGTGGTAGTAACTTTGAAGAAGTTCCTGTACTTAAACCTCTCGAGCCTACGTTCATTCTTCGGCGTGACACGATCGTACGACCTGTCGTAGTACTCAAGGGACCCACACAATAACAAGTCTTCAGGCTCCGAAACAGAGAAGGAAAGTTTTGAAAAAGTTGAGAAGGGAATTTGATCGAGCATGTTCCATTCGGGCTGAATGTCGACAGAGGATTTGAAAACTGCAGCTTCACGTCGGGTCTGGTTGACATTAGAGCGGTTGAGGTTGTAGTGGCGGTCACGTCGGGCCCGCTCTTTTTCAGCCTCGCGCTTACGGGCCTCCACCTCCTCGTCGCGGCGCTGGGGCAACTGAGGACGGTGGTGCTGATTAAACCGCCACTTAGGGCCAAACTTCGGACGCGGTGGAGGCTTGCCGTCCACGAGACGGAAGGAGGAGTCGTCGTCGGGATTGGCAGACAGAGGAAAGGAATCGTCGGCAGAGAAGTCGAAAACGGTGTCGGCCGGATTTTTACTAGCGTTTTGGCGGTTTGATGGATTGTTGTATGCGTTGCGGGTCCAGTCCGCGATCCGACCAAGTTTTTCGGATCGGGAGAAGGGGGCAAACGGCACGTGGAGAGGGAGGGCAGCGGTTGTGGTTGCCGTTGATTCCGGTGGGCCCCAGCCGTCAGGATTGAATGGAACGGCTCCGATCTCAAATTCGCCGCTCACCATTGTGATTAGACTGAAGTGGGAAAGCTAGGGTTTTTTATTTCGGTGAAGTTGAAGTTAATAACTTAATATAATCAGATAAGCGAGTGCCAGTTCAACCCGTTTTTCAACTTGTGACCTTGCCTTTTGCCTACTTGAGATTGTGTACTATGTGTAGGGTGTATTACTTGGGCCAGATGAACCCAACCGACATAAACCGAACCCAGCCCTTTCTGGCCCATTTGATAAGTGGCCATGATTTTGAAATACACCCCGAGTTATTTAAAATACTACCATCACATCGCTTTGGATTAAAAATCCATTTTTTTTTTTGAGAATAAAAATCCATATTATTTGGTTAAACTTAAGTTGCCTGTTTCAAATTTTGATAATTTTAAAATACTTTATTTATTTATTTTTTAAGTTAGAGGTGCGCAAATTTTTTTAAATTTTGTTTTCTCTTTAGATATGCTTAAGTTCTAATGTTTTTAAAAGGCAATTAGGTTCATGATGTAGGAAATGCCTCATTTACTGCATCAAGCAACCATACACAGGTAATTAATTTTTGTTGACATTTTTGAATCGGTAAGTGAAACAAAAGATTAAATATTTTAGTTTACAAATTAATTTGTTGATTTTTAATACTAAATTAAAAATAGTTGATCAATTGGATGTATACAGATCAACGTAGTTAATGCGCATACTAGTTTGTAGACATAACTAATTTGTATGTGTACTATTATTAATTAACCTTCTATTAATGATTTCCTTCAAACTAAATATTTTTCGTAATGTTCAAACTAAATGAACAAAAAGTTTGAGCCTAATATTTATGGGTATCGATGAGGGTCTGGAGAAGTGAAAAATGACCAGTCACGCATGTTTAGGGATGGCAATTCAACCCGGACTCAGACGAAACTTGGATTTTTCGAACCGGGTTCAACCCGTACCGGATTAAATAAATCCGATCTCTGGATGCCATTTTCAAAACCCGCATATATTCGGGTCCGATTTTCGAGTTCAGGTGAACCCGTAAATCCGAAATCCGAACCTAGATATTTATTAATTTTAATATTAATTTTTTAAAATTATTTTTAATATAAATAGGGAAAAAAAAGCCCAAATGGTGCCCTAACTCATTTACACTTTCACAGCCGCATCAACCATTTCCTCTCTCAATCCCTCTTTAGCTCATTTTCATCTTCATCAAATCATCGTTTTCACATTCGCAGATGTTCATCATCATAATCACCAACCATTGTTTCCTTGTCTTCTTTGGCGCAACCGGTAACCAACGATGATGTGGCTGTTCATCATCATCATTATTTATAGTTTATTTAATTTTGAAATATTTTTTAACTGTTGGCTGTGATTATTCACTCAACCAGAGTGCTTTCACTTTCTTCTCTCTTTCACCTACTCATCTCAATTTTCTCTTTCTGTCTTTCATCTATTCTCTGCATGGACTCTGAGGAGTTACATCGATTATGTACTGCCCTTTCTCTTCTTGAGGAAGAAGGCGAGGTAGTTGCTATTGAGGGGAGTGCACACAATGCTAGCGTACACAGATTAGAACAGTGCTTGGTGGAGGAAGTTTTAACAAATAAGGCAATCCGTTGCGAAGGGTTCAAAACAACCACTCAACAAATCTGGAGAACTACTCACGGGTTGAAAACTGAAAGTCTTAGTTGTCGTTGTTAATAGATTAAAGTGCTGGAAACGTGATCGATTTGATTTAAATGCAGTAATAATGATGATGATATCGAACCAAGAATTGAACGAGCTGATTTGTATTTGGTTTGTTTAAAACCTAAATTTGTACTTGATTTGCGGAAATCTTGGATTTGTATTTCTATTTGATTTTTCAATTGAATTTAGTTTTTTTTTTCAATTGGATTCATCAATCAGGGAATCCAGATTTTCCCAGGTTGAACCCGAACCGGATCTGGAGTGGAAAAGACAGGTTTATTTCTGGGTCCGGTACAGAAAATATGCGTCTGGATCCAGATCTGGAAAGGCTAAACCAACACTCGGACCCGAATTTTGTCATCCCTACGCCTGTCAGCCTGTGTCTATTCAAACCTGCACCCACACCTGGGTTTGTGCGTGTGGTTATATTATTTTTTTAATATTATCATTTATAAAAAATAAGTATTTAGTTGTTGTTTATTATTATTATTCCAGTTGAAAGTCTTTGATAAAATATTGTTAATATATCTAAAGATATAGAAATTTTAGAACATATTAGAGGTATGGTATCAGAAATATAATAAGTAAATAATGTTATGACATATGTGTATTTATTTTAAAAAATCATCATACAAATAATAGTTATATTAAATTTAATTACACACATGTATAATGGTTCGATTTTTTCAATTTCGATTCAATTTTTTTAAAGCTAAAAAAAATGTGTAAGTACCGAACCAAACCATTTGAAATTGAACTGAGAGTAACAAAACCCGAACTGAATCGATAATATCATTTTAATCCCTATTATTTATAAAATTTTAATATCACCCAATGTTTATGGAATGTTTGCATGTAGAAATTTTGTTATGCGCTAATATTTTTTGTAAACTTTACAAGAGGGTCCTTGAAAGGAAGTGGTTGGGTAAAATATCGTTATGGTCCCTAAAGTTTTGATAAAACTATTACGGCATGGAAACTTAATTTATTTTATTTAAATTTTAGTCCAAAAGTTTTTATATTAAAGATAGTCATAATATATTAAAGATAGTCATAATAATTACGAAAATTATTCATTATAGTCCAAAATGATTGCAATTTTTTTTATGAATACTAATTTGTAAATTATTTATTTTTGTTTATTATACATTAATTGTAGTAGATCTTGTGTGCAAGTTAAGCCGAACCAAAAAATTAATTTGTTAATCTAAACCATCACCGAAAAATCAAAACCAAATTAAAAAATTAAAACTAAACTGAAAAATTGAGAAATCAAACCAAACTAAACTATTAGTTTCGATTCTATTTTTATTATCCTTAAAGATTGGATTATTTTTTTTTAAATTTCAAACCCAAATTGAACAGAAATAAAAAATTTATTCCAAAACCAAATCGATCCTAACCAACGCCCACCCCCATTAGTTAATTGTAATACATTATAAGTATTTCTAAATCTCTCCAAAACATGGCACTGAGCAGTGTCGTAATATAATTGCGTAGCATATGGATAAACAGTTTGAAGTTTGAACCCTGACCACAACTGTTGGGAAAATATGCTCTTTAAAAGCATATGTGTTTATTTAATTGTAATAAACATTATTTCTGATTAATAAAATAAATGAGGTATTTTATTCAAATATCTTAATTGCATTAATATTTGGATTAAAGTCCATTTAATCATATTATATGTATTTATGTGATCACTATGTGGATTCACAGAAAACATAAATACAAGTTATCTTATGATTAAATAAATTTAGTTCGCAATTGATAAATAAAGTTGGGCACTTTATTTAGGTATAGACTGTAATAAATTCATTTAATGATTTGTCTTAATCATGTATGAATTTATTGATGTAATACGACTACATTGAACATGATCACATGTGAGATTTAATTAACTTTGTAATAATTGTCAGACTTATTAAATCTCATAGACATTGATTTTACTGTAATCTTAATCTTGAGTTAATTATGATTTCATGATTGTAATTGTTATTCTATTTGAGTTACCAATGGGCATGACACATACGTGTAGTCTAGATTACCCAGTATCTTAGTAGGAGCAATTATGAGTATTGGAGTTATAGATTAACAATATAGAATTTGTACAACACATCTCTTGATGAGTTTTCGGCACTTGATCATAAAATTCTCTGACCAGAGTGTGTCAACATATTTAATATGTTGAAAATGATCATTAGAGAAAACCAGTAAGGATCAAGGAATAAGATGTTATTAAATTGATTAGACAGTTGAGATATCAATTTAATTAACGATGTGGTACAAAGGATTGTGCAGTAAAGAAATCAATGTGGCTTGGGACGAATTATTATTCGACCATACAATTATGGAAGTCAGTTCTAATCTTTTAGTGGAGTAGATTTGGAATTAAATAATTAGGCTAGTTTAATTATAGGCCTAATTGTTATAGCCACTATTGTATGTTCCCAAATGATCCCCGGGTTAGCTCATTTAATTGACTGCATCACTACTGGACTAATAAGTAAAATAACTAGCTATTTGGGTCAAAAGCGTAAATATATCATTTAGTTGGAGGCTCCATTTAATAAGCTTATGTGTAAGGAGTCTTATGTTATTTTACATGGTGGGTCCCCATTAAATGAAAAGTAACGTGAGTTTTATTGAGGGCATTATTTTTGGAGCCTAAGGTTTTCACTAAAGGGTAATATGTAAGGCTTATTTTCTCTAAAGAAAAAAAAGAAGTCATTTTATACAGATCGGAGAATAAGATTTTTCTCTCTATTGTTGAGAGAAAAATTTTCTCGTGCTATTTGCTTTGGTAGTGATAAAGGCGCCCACACTTCAAGTGCAGATCGAATCTGAGTCATAACCTGGAAGATCATTGGTGACAGTTCGTGATCTAACAAGCGTGGTGGTGACAGATCGTGATCTAACAGAAGTGGTGGTAGCGGATCGTGATCTAAAAGCCTAAATCACTTCAGCGGAAAAAGCCAACTCAAATTTTCAAGGTAAGATTTCTAAATTACGTATTCTTATGTATTATATGAGAGCGATCTTCAAAAGATTTTATAAAAAATTTAAAAATTTGATTTTTCTCCAACAACAACAACACAGAGGGGATGGGTCCCACCACCTCCACCATTGATTTGAAAACTCGAGGCAGCCTTGCGCGCCTCAAAACTGGGGAATGTGCTTTTATTCATTAGCTACTCTGATTACTGATTACCAGCACTAGAATTGATGGAGCCACAAAATGAGTGGATAACGAAGGAGGTCTCTTCTGCTATGGCCATAATCATATAAGCCAACCCGTTACACATGAGCGTGCATTCAGATTTAGGCTCCATTTTATTTTACTTTCTAAGTTTCTAGTACAAGTACTTGAAGGAAAAATTAAAACAGTAACCACGTGGCACCTTTATATATATATATGGCAAACATATGGCCAGACATCAATAATCTTCGACGGGTTTAATTAAAAAGGAAGAAATTAATAAAGAAGCAAACTCATTCTCTCACACCTTAAACCAAAGTGCATCTGAATTTACAAGCAATTTTGACATAGAATATTCTTTTACTTTTGCTAGTTGTCACTCATCTTCCCGAAAGTCTTCAAAATCTGCGGCCATATAATATATGTTTTATAAGCTGAATGCAAACATGATTTTGATTTCTCATACCAATCTCAAATTCTAAAGTGTAGGATTTAGAATAATATGCATGCAGTCGCTTGTGAACATTGCATGTTCTAGCAATCTGGCTATTTAATATCCAGTACAATCCTAGTTAACCTAATACTATCATATCTAATTTAATCCGGCAGGCCAAATGCACCCAAATTACCATGATAGCATCTATATTCTATAAAGATGAGCAGTGTTGTGTGACTAGACCACTACAACGCAAAGAGGAATGGGTCCTGTTGGTTTGAAAACTTGAAAAAGCCTAAATTAATTTCAACATGGGATGTCTAGTGATATTATTAGTTGAATACAAATTAGGTAACTGTAAATATTATTGTGTTCAGATTGACTTAGACTTTATTTAATTTCTAGCACAAGTAGTTGAGGGGGAAAAAAAATAAATGAAACTCTATTCTCTGTCACTTAAATATTTTCCTCATCTCAGAAGAATCAATACTCGTTTAAATTTCTACTTTCTGATTTATTTGATCATGCAAAATTATTTTATGCTCTAAAATTAAATTGTAAATATGGCCTCATGAGGAAATGGACCCGCAAGAAACAAATATTATATTTATGCGTGCAATCCTTCAACAACATATACCTTCAATACCCTTCATGACTTCATCCCATCTCAGTCTTCTTGACTGCTTCAAACATATAAATGACCAGTCATCAATCATCTTTGAAGTGGGGAAAAAGAAAGGAAAAAAAAAAAAAAGGGAAGAAGAAGGAAATAAACTCAGTTTTTCACTCTTTCAAAATAAATAAAAAAACTCATTTTTTTCACACCTAAAAAAAAAGTGTATCTAATTTTACAAACAATTTGACACATTTAGAAGATCTTTATACTCTTGCCAGTTGCCACTCATCTTGCTAAAGTCTTCAAAACTAGTAGCCATATATATCTATTGTATATATAAGTTGAATACAAACATGATTTTCCATTACCAATCTCAAATTCAAAAGTCGCAACCAAATTTATTATCTCCTCCAACAATTTAGAAGATACATTCTGTACTTGTATGTAAACATTACATGTTAATCTAGCTATTTAATATAACAATGGAAGGAATGTCAAAGTCAACATGTGATGAACAAGGAACATCGAGAGGTCAAGATTTTTATATATTAATCTAAACAGACCAGACCAAATGTGCCCATTTGTAGGCAATAAGATATAACCAGCAGAAGCATAAATATTTAACGCTAGCTTTATCAGATCCACATTATGATCATCAAATTAAGAGTAACCCAAAATTAATCAAGCAACTAAGTGTAATCCAATATTAATCAAGCAATTATCGTAGCATTTGAAAGCAAATAGTCGTCTGAACACATTTCCAGATGAATTATTCAAAAGCTGCTGCACTAGCCGTAGTTTAACTAGAATTGATTAATAACACACAGAACTCTAATCACACTTTAATTAGCTAGGGTTATTGTGTCGATAGCTAGACAGTCAAATACAGTTCTTTTTTTCAAGTGCATCTACACAAAAACCAAGATGGAAAGACTAGTAAGAACAAAATATCCTCAATGGGCACACTTTTTAATTAGAGCATTTAGGTTTCTAGATCACATTGATGCAAAGATATTGAGCGATGAACCTTACATGCTTCCTCCATAAAAAAAGGAATCATGCATCTTACCGTATACTTCAAAATGAACTAGCATCTTGGCCAAACTTCTTCAGTCTCTCTGATATCCTTGCTGAAGCATCATGGTCCGACCCAGAATCTCCAATCTGCTTCACAATATAAACAGCCAAAAGAAATTTTTAAACCACTGAAACATTCTTAATTAGAAAACCTAAAGATGATTGTTATATATGTAATATGTTTGTGCAACTTAATTAATAATACCTTAGAATGTATTGTGTGAAAGATGGTATCTTCAACAACATTGAAACTGGCATTGACTATTTCAACACCTTCTTCGTGGAGCAAGCGAATAGTCTCAATAAACATGAACTGAAAATCCAACCCAGTTGTCAAAACCACCTCCAAAGCCGAACCCATTTCGTGAATCTCAATTTGCGGTGACCTTAACCCGGTCGTTATTGTTCCACTACTATTCCCACTGCTGCTTGTGGCTGCAGTTGCATCAGGCTTTTCAATTCCCATTAACCTATCTTTTCTCTCCTTCATTCTCTCCAAGTTTGTCTGTAACCTCTTTATGTACTTGGTAGCTTCATCTAGCTGATCAGGTAGTGATGTCGCTTCCTGCAACTCCATGTTGATTAAACCGAAAAGAAAAACAGAAATGATCAGTTAGAAAATTAATGTTGTTGAGAGAGAGATATATACCATAGGTCTTTGATGGGGCACAAGAGAATTGAGAGTGGAGTAAAGGGCCTTCATTTGATTTCTTCTATTTCTCTCAATGGTTTTTCTGTCAGTTCTAGAGGAACTAGGGTTGTTCTCCATCAAGAATATTTTTATTTTCCTCTGTTAGTTCCTTAAATTACTTAATAGATGTAAGTTTTGCCCGGGTTTTTATCACGGAAAAGAAAAGTCAATTGCCGACGAAAAAAGTAACAAAAGACTATTACTATCATGAGATGCTACTGAAAAAGCGTTTGCTAATTTGATGAGAGGGTGGTGGGGGAGCTTGCAGGCTCGCCGTTAATGTTGCTGTGGGCCTATCACTTTTTCAGAATTTACAAAATCCACTGTATGAATTTCGGCTTTAACCGTAAAAGGGTATTTTGACTTAACCTTGACTCCATTGGCAAAGCTCAAGAGAGTGTCCTATGCGTGTTCATCACAACAGACTTACGGTTCTTTAATTTTCCGGAACCGGAACGAGTATGGATAGAATAAGTTGGAATCAAGATGATGAATAAAAATAATAGTAAATTATTCACTTTGAGTTACAGGAATTAAAATCAGAATCAGAATCACAGATGAACTATATTTTTATTAACGTATTTGTTTTATTTTGTAATCAGAATAAATTATCGCAAGTTATTAAAATGCTTTTATTAACAATTATGTATTTGTTCACTAACAAAATAAAGAGCAATTATTATTATTATTATTTAAATGGGTAAAAGATATTTTTTATTCTATTAAGCGTAAAAATATCAATACACTCTTCATTCTCATTATCTCATTTCATTCTCAAATTCCCTATAAAAATGTAATTCTAATTCATTCTCAAATTAAAATTCGTGGGTTCAAATTAAAATTCATTTCCATTCCTTTTATAGCAAATAAACATTATCAATAACTAAAGAAAATCATTTACTCTCAGTCACTATCCAAGAGGTAAACACACCACTAATTGCTAATTACATTCGTTTGTGCAAAATATCAAGGTGTCAAGGATTGCCTTTTAAAAAGTTGTAATATTAATGGAAATTGAGATGAAACCAGCATAAATAAAATTGAAAAATGGAAAGTTTGATTGAAGTATATACACTATATATATTCAGAGTCGTAGTCTCACACCCTACCAAGAAAGTCTAGTGGTGTTAACATCATCAATTGTGAGCACATCAACATCCAACGTAATTTCACATATTTATGATGATTTTAAATTTAGTATTAGTGTATGAGTAATGTTATGCTTCCTTATTTTAGGTGTTTAATTAGGATACTTAATAATACGGCATATTATGTGTCAACCATTAATTGAGTTATAAAAATAATAGATTAATAATTGATAATAAAATCAATTATTATCATATACATGACATTAAATGATTGATGACAAATCAGCAAGTATACTAATTAAGTATCTAAACTTAGTAAGGTCTCGTTTAGCATTGAGGTTAGACCATTATAGTTTAAAAGGTACAACACTAAAGTATTTATTAAATATTAATTACTGTAAATTAAAAGTAAATTAAGTTGATAAGTTATTTTTATGTTAAAAACTATAATATCTTTACTATTTTTTTAACATTATTATTTAACAGTCATATTTACTATACACTATTAATTTTTATTTTATTACTATAATTTTTTTTTACAACAATTGCAGCTTAAAAGTTACAGCACCAAATAAGACTAAAATATAGAATTATTGCTAGTGCATATGGAAAATTTTATTGAATAATTGTCTGCTTACGTGTTAACAACAGCACCACATAAGCATCTTATTTCTAAAAATTAAATTTGGTCAAATTTTCAATGGAAAATATCTAAGGTACTACTAGTATCTAAAATCAATTATTTTGTAATATAAAAAAATTATTATTTAGCATTATGACAATTCGATCTCCTCTCTCTTCTCACTCGTACGAGTAAGGTTCTAAGTTTAGATCTTAATATAAGAAAGTTTACTAATTCAACTAATAAGCACCCACAAAATGTCAAATATGTTAATGGGAGAAATGTAAGTATGTGGATCCCATGCGTGAGGAATTTAGAAATTTCGAGTCCGTGCAGAAGCTAGTGATTAAAGCACGATTCTTTTGTTCTCATAATTCTCAAACCATAGTTTGGAAAAAGAAGGCCAAAGAATCAACGAGGAACTGATTTTTAATTGTGTGGTATCTGGTTGAATAACGTGGTGATAGATCGCCTGCATGATGAGGAATATTATATATATTTCTAACGAATAGTATGAAATTGTTTAATTAAATAAAAACTTGTAGCCGATCAAAAAAGTGATTAAGGATCCATCCTTATCTTAATAATGGCAGCTAAATGGCCGGTTCCAATTACATGGATCACGTGGTTGACGAGACGTCGCAAGTCTACAGATAATACTGGAAGGCTGGACTAATAAGCCGATAATTACACACGAGGTTAATAATATAAACCCATCCAAATTTTACGTTCACACACGAGTCATGAAACATGCAAGACATGGTACTCTTTTGTCGTTTCCAATTTAAGCACGAGATGCAAGATGCCAGCCAGAAAAACTGAAAGGGTACTCAATCAAAATTCAAAAACTTTTAATTGAGAAAGAGATAGTCTGCTTAAAGTCACTTTGAGTCTCTTATTTACAAGAGCCAGAAACATGTTTCACATCTTATCCAAATAAATAAATAAACATGTACCACATGTATGTGTTAATAACTTTGAACTTTGTGGTGTGTACTGAAAAATAAGAGAGCCAGACACTCGGTCGTGCTTTCAAATCTTGATGAAAAAATTAATCAGTCCAAATCGAGTTGTTGCTTTCTCCGATGTGAAAGGGGGGGGAGTCATACGTAAGTCTTGAATGATAACAGAGACTAAATTCTACTTAATTGTCCTTCGCAATGTAGATAAGGACGAAAGCTTTAAAGGGAGCCTTTTAGTTTCTTGCCTTATTAGCGGCATAAATGGTTGCTTCAACTGTACATTGACGATCATTTAGAGGTAACTAGAGATTCTTTTTAGATCAGGAGCTCAAGACTAGCCGTTACATACAACTTAATTATAGCCTTGGCTTTGCTTTGATAGCGTGAAACGGCTATTCATTTGGATTAAATCCTAACAAACTATTAGGTATAGATTTTAATCTAGCTGTGAAGTAAAAATACGTATCTGTCAAACACCTTAGATTCAAAATTGAGTAGAAGCACAATAAGAATATATATATATATATATATATATATATGAACTTTTTTTATCAGTTAGTATATTAGTATTTATAATTTTTGTTTTCTGTTAATAACATTCTCACTTTTATTAAAATGAAATTATCTTCATTAGGAAAAAATTTCTAAACATAATATCCATAATTTATACATATCATCTGCAAAATCTCTGTCAAATCTATTTTGGATGTATAAGCAAGGTTTATGATGTACAAAGGTGGCCAAACTTCTAATCTTCCAAAGGACAATTCATTTGTCGCTATCCAGAAACAAATCTTAGTGGACGATGTCTAAAGTGAAATATTGAGTTGATTTTCAATCTAGAAAAGTAACCAACAATCCAAGGCTAAAATTTTTAGTGATGAGTGTGAAATCCAAGCTAAGCAATAATATGTGGCGTTGTCCACTAACAAATAACCCCACTTGCATTGCATATATTGAATCATTGATCCAAACTTTACGACCCAAAACAATACAGAAAGAATTATATTTTCCAACAAGAGCTGATCCGTCGTACAAAAGCACTAAAAATCAGCTTAATTTGAGATACACTGCTTTAACTGCTTCAAGTTGGTGCTTTCTTGTTAGTGCTTTTACTTTAGCTATTATTTCGAGTACATGTTGGATACGCAAATCCTACGACCCCACCTGCTACGGGAGCTTGAATCGTTTCAGTCACCAACAATTTTCCCCATTCAACCTTCTTCTGTTATATATGTTCTTCATTCTAACTACCACAGTTGCTTTCCTTTTGTTGCTTTACTGTTAAGAGGAAAAAATCAGTTGGACTTCAACCCAAAAGCTTAAGCTTATATGCCTTATAGTTATAGGACATGCCCTGAATATGAAACGTGGAAAGAGACTTCGGACAAGAGGAAGAGGTTCTAAATAGACTGATAAGCAAGGATTTAATAGTAGTATTATAAATAAGTCTGACTTTTCCTTCTCAATTATAGTAGAATAAAGACTTAGAACTTAGGACAGAAGCGTATAGATGAGTCGAAAGATAAGAGAGTTTAAAAGTGAGGGAAAAAAATTAAAATAGAGTTTGCAAACGAGAGAGTAAATTTAAACTTAAGACTTTAATGTCGTATAAAACAAATCACAACTAAAAAATTTAAATGGATAGACAATAATTAATATTAATACTAAAAATAAGTCTAATAATTACAATGACATTGAATTTTGAAATATCATCAGGTTTCCATGACTTGTTGATATTTTCTTTCTAATTTTTTATTAACATCTAAGTAAAAGTTTCTTATCGAACAATGATAGAGAGTGCACTCCAATCTCACCTTAATCTCCCACAAGAGTAAATAAAAATTGAATTAATAATAAACTTATCCAAAAATTTATTTTCATGGGGTTGAGGTGGGATTTATTTATGGGGTCAGTATATTTTTTCTTTCTTATTTCTCATCCGAATAAATGTTTCAATAACATATTAGTGTTGGGTCTAAGATGCAATGTAATCTAATTTGATGCACCTGTAGAGGCTGACCAGTTACGGCCATGCAAGTCTTTAACTTTGATCATTTTTACAATCAAAAAAATAAGAATAAATAAACTTTGATAATGGTTATATCAAGTCAAGGTATTTGAGTTATCCAATCGAAAATATCCACGTTTCAGCCAGTGACTTTTTATAATTTAACAAGTTCTTATCTTGTTGGTTAAGCTGCTAGGTTGGAAAACAACCCACGTACATCACACAATAACGTTGATTTCTTCACATATTCCCATTAAAGTTGATAGGAGGAGTCAAGTCTACCGTCAATTTGGGTCCAAAGAATGGAAGAATTCCCCCCCACCCCCGGAAATAATAATACTACAGGAAAGTTCATTCCGAGGAAAATATACCTAAACAAGTAAATATTGTCTGAATAACCTTCATCTTTATTCATTTATTATTACTGCCCAAAAATCCATGTTAGGTGCAAAGACCTGCTCCGATCGACAAGGCACGTACTCTATGATAGATTAAAATAAGACTCAATTCGTACGGACGTGGGTTGTAATTTGGATGGTATGATTAACTCAATCGGTATTAACTCTTGACAAAGTCCATTTAAGAGACCCTAGTCCATAAAGTGATATCTCGTGAAACGATTTTTTTTTTTTTTTAAAAGGAAGAAATTTGATTAAGTAAAAAGACTTATAAATTGTTTAACAACCACTAAGGTGGAACAAACTTTTACTCATGAGGATCTGACATAGAATATGTTGTCCTTGCAACGGAGTGAGCAGTAAGGTTCGCAAAGCGACACACAAATGAGAATTACACTTCTTTTATAGACTTAGCTAAAGTTCGACAATCTTCAATAATCAAACCAAAACTATTTGGACCGGAAAACTTCTCAACCAAAGCTTGGAACACTTGTAGGCAGTTCATCTTTATGATAACACAAGGGAATTGTAATTCTTTAAGCTAACTAAGAGCCTCTCGTATGCCAAGAGCTTCAGCCTCCCTTGCTCCAAAATTTCTTGCCATATCCGCACACCTTGCTGCCAAGAAACATCCTTATGAATTTCAAATCACACAACCAAACCCAATCTTCCCTTGAGAAGCAAAAATAGTTGCATCCACATTGCACTTTACCCAACCAAACTTAGGCTTCTCCCAACACAATGCCCCATGAACCAACCTATGAGCATCATCGTTAATATCAAATCTTTGTTGGTTTGCTGCTTGCCACTTATAGAGAAACTGCCCAGTAGAGTTAAGAATTTGATAAGCTGAGCTAGCTGTGTTGTTCCAAACATTGTTATTGCAATTAACCCAAATCCGCCAATAAATCATCATACCAATATTGCACTCATCTTTACTGCAACGTGTAAAAATATAAGCAAGCCAATCCAAGAAAGAAGAGCAATAGCCAACAAAACCAAAGGGGAAGAAATACTAGCAAGACTTAGCAAAGATGCACACAATCAAGGAATGTAAAATAGTTTCCTCATAGGCATTACACACAGGACAAGTAGAGAAAATATCCACCCTTTTAGAGATTAAATTGACTGTTGTAGGCAACACATTTTTTGCAGCTCTCCAGACGAAATTCTTAACCTTATTCGGCATATTCAAGTTCAACAATTTTCGCCACACACCTGCAAAGGAACCAAGAGTGGTAGAAGTTAAAACCTTATAACAGCTACGAATTAAATAACAGCCTCGGGGATCAGCCAACCAGCACCACACGTTATCATCTCGGTGGGAACTAAGAGGAATTTTCATAATCAACTCCTTATCTCTTGAATTGAAGATGTTTGAAACAACATCATAGTCCCATGCTCGTTGGTTGGGCATCATTAAGCTGTTGACAGGAGCTACAACAAGCTCCTCGTTAAGATAAGAAGAAACAAACCCATCATTGAGATCTGGAAGCCAATGATCCTTACTAATGGAAACCGTATGACCACTACCAACATGCACTATGCTCCCTTAGATCACCACTTCCTTTGCAGCCAAAATAGAACGACATACATAGCTGAGATTGTGCCCCAAAGAAGCTTGAACAACAGAAGTTCGCGAATAGTAGCGAGCTTTGAGAATTTTAGCCATTAGAGAATTAGGACAGGTTAATAACTTTCTTTCCTTCCACTGTGATTGCTACGCCACCCGAATGAATTCATCATCACTTCTAACTCTCTACATAGCTCTTTGGGCAACGTTTTTTTTTTATTACATGAGATCATTGCTCAAATTATAACTCATATTACATGAAATTATAACTGATATTTACAAATCATACTATTACTAGGACCAACTTACATAAATGCTTATGGAGCTTTACTCAAATTTTAGCTTTCACTAATATTCGAGAGATGTCTATTCCACTCACATTTGGGTAAGAGAGAAGAATACCTTCACTCAATTATACAATATAATTAAGGAATGAAATACTCCCACATTGCGCTTGTGGAAGTTCAAATTGCTGCCCTAACCACTAAAAATAATAATAAGTCTAGTTTAAAACAATGAATCCTAAATCACATATATACATTGTACATACATTCACTACTTATTAGCTTTTAAATTAAAAGTCGATGAGATAACATTTTTATTAGTTAAAGAAGCTCACTTTGGCAAGTATTCATCACATTTGAATATACATGGTTGACAATAAGAAATGCATGCTCATAAAAAAAATTAATGTATAAACAAAACATGCATAAAATTAAATTCAATTGACTAATGTTCTTACTATACCAATTAACGGTGACAAATTTATATGAAGTAGATTCTCGTGTGGTCTAGCAGAAATATAAACATAATAATAATAATAATAATAATAATAATAATAATAATAATAATAATAATAATAATAATAATAATATAGCAAAAATGTTGTGGAGAGTTCATAGGTTCTCAATTAAGTCTCCAAAAAAAAATTGTTAAAAATCAATGAGCATGTCTTAATTAAATACATGTTGTTGATATGGATGAAGCATGCATGAAATAGATGGAAAGGAAAAATTGAAGTCCATAAATAGCAGGCTTCACAATTCTTTTGGGATCATCCATTTTCTTAGCTAAGTAATTCAAGAGATAATTAAAATTAAGTTAAAAGTATTTCCTAATCCATTTTTTTCTTAAATTTTTTTTTTAAATTTAGCCTGAAAACATATTAAAAAAATAATGTTGAGAAAATATTTTCAATTTTCTCCCATTAAATACATTTCCTGAGTCACTTTAGAAATATTTCCTAAGATAATTTCTAAACACATCTCCATATTCCTTTTCCAAAAATATTTTTTTCACATTTTTCTTAATTGCATTTTGTAGGCTATAACAATTTTAGAATATTAATATTAAGTTACTAGTTCTCTATTATTCATTGGTGTATTCCGTTCCCACATCAATATTTATAACAGGTGCCATTATTATTTATGGCCAATTCTACTACTCTATGAAACAACAATTATAATCAAAATCGCAATATGAGCTTATTTAGCTCATACCAACACCTAAATATGTTTTTGAACAAAATAATCAAATGGCCTGCAGACTACTAAGATTGAATTTCTAATCAAGCTTAACCTTATTTCAATTAAAAAAAAAAAAAGAAAAGGTAGTCTATCATTGTGACAAGTGGCCCCGATTTTTTTTATCAAGATGATACTTGACTAATTTGGTAAAAATTCTTGCTCGAGCGAAATTCTTGCCACAAAAGGCTGTCATGCGTGTAATAAGTGTTGGACTATTGGCATCACCTCTAAAATCTTTCAAAACCCCGTAAAATATTTACAACTCTACCTTTCACTGAAATTACATTGGAGGATAAAATATTACCTTTGGACCAACATACGTGTTATATGTATTATATATAATTCCAACTCAAAATTTATTAATTGAAAACTATTATGGTTAATTGAGTTTACGCTAGTCCCTCATTGATACCAGCAAGAGCATCGAATTGAAGGAAAGGAAAAAAAAAAAAAAAAAAGACAATGGTTCGTGACATGCAATTTTTTCATGATTGAAGTTTAGAGAATAATCTTTTTGACTAAATTTTGTGAGCAACGCAGACAGACAACTCCATTTTTTTGGGGTTTGAATAGTAACAAAGAAAATTAAAAGACTCTGTTTTTTGAGAAATGATTTTAATTAACGTCAATTTTTCCATTTAAAAAGGTGTAATTAGAAATTTACTGTATTTTTAAATATTGAATGGAGTAAACAAAGAGAAAGAGGTTTAATAGGTCTATCTATGGGTCCGAATAGTCCAAGTCGTGTAATAAAGAAAGCAAGCCCAACAAAAGTTTACAGCGAGGTTGGCTTCACAGGATTTTGTTTCCAGGGCCTAAAAAATTTCTACCCAAGTGGAACTATTGGCAGCCTCCAAAAATTCTCTTAAAAGCCCTTATTCTATTACATTACAATTATAGTATCTTGAGCGATACTTATATTTCTCTCTCTCTTCACTCTATTTTTTAAATGAAATTTACTTTTATAACCAAATACTCATGTAATTAACAAACTCCAAATCATACTCAGGTTAAATAATTGAATCAGTTTTGCTTCTCTTTCTCTCTCTCTCTCTCTCTCATATATTTTTCTGTCTCATCTACAAAATTGACTTGTGCAAACTTAAGACATTATTATTTTTTCTTTTCTTTTTTTATATTAATTATTATTATTTTTAAATTAGTGTTTTTGAATTTGTAGAGAGAGAAAAAATTAAAAAAAAGTTTATTTAAGAGAATTTCAGACGGGTGCCAATATATTTATATATATATACAATGTTAAGTTACAACTGAGTATAACTTAGTTGGATCTTATATATATACTCAACCTATAATTATGAGAGATATTTTAATTAGATTACCAATTAAAAGGAGAATTTGAGTTTTTATTTATACAGACTGCACAGAATTCCAACTGATCCGCAGTATAATTTCTTTTTCCCAAAAAAAAAAAAGGTAAAAAAAAAAAGAAATTCATGAAGACAACCTTCGAAAATATAGGACGATGTTCTTCGTTTTAAAAACACAAATCCAAGGCATCCCTGAACGCACCAGAAATTGAGAATTGTGTTTTGTGTAATGGCTCGTATTAATTTTGTCATTTTAAGAATTACACCCAATAAAACAAGGTTTGTTACTCTGTGTAAACAAACTGAACTATTCGCAACTCCCAACAGGTCTTCATTCCTGATGGGTGACTGCCATAAATATGGTTCTCGAATGCAGCGTCGACTCAACAAACTCAGAACCAGCAATAAATGTTGGGATATTTTTATTAGCCCAAAGGGAGTATCGTTACGTGATTGTGAGAAGATATATATGAATGAGGCGTAATCATACAATAAAGACTGGCAATTCCAGGCACGCAGAGGTAGCTGATTCCATGAAACTAGATGATGTTGCTATTTATATATGTAAAGAAAAAAGTGTATATCACGTGATCTACTTTGTTCAAAAAACAGGGTGATGATGACACCTTCAACTTCTTCTGAGTAATAAATAAAATGATCATGGGACAGACACGGAGCGAATGTGAGAATTATTGAAGGCATCTACTTTCCTTGCTTCTTCAATCCTATATTCATCATGTATGCAGAGATTGGTACACCCGACACCCGACAATCTAACAAGAAACAGAAAGATGTGCGTAGGGCATGCACTTGCAACAGCACATGCGTGTGTTAGTTTTCAGTTTTCTTGAACATGAGTACATACATATGAATGAAAAAGCTATGCTATCATTCTTATTGCAGAACGAGCTTCCAGCCCTTTGAATGGAAAGAGTGAATGCAAGCCTCTAACCAACAAGCCAAGATCCTGAATAAAGTGAACCCGAGAGATAAATAAAACACAAAAACAATTAGGACATACATAAACTAATCCTAATATAGTAAATTCACCAACACATTTACTAAGAATCAATGCCTCCGCACCGTGTATATATGGACAATTTTTTCGCTCATTCTTGCTATTGTACAAAACTTCAACTGTTAAAGAGAATATTACAAGGATGCAACATAAGCAGTGGAATCCAGCGGTGAAAATCACACCAAATTTAAGAAAAATTGTATGAGAATAAGTTGGAAACTATAAAAGAAACATGAAAAATGGACCATATTTTATATACATGCATAGAAACAAGCAGCAAAACCAGTATATGTTTAAAATCTTCCAAAAGAAGTCCCCCAAACAGCCTTAAAAAAAAATGCTTTTCCTGACCCAATATCGAGTATTCACCATGTCCAGAGCAACATACATTGATGATCATTTGCTGTGTAGATATGATTGAAAATCAAAGACTTTTCACTTCAAAGCATGCCTAACAAAATATTCATTCACTCTCACATGAATGTGTCATTGAGTACAAACATAGCAGCCTATACACGAACCTTTTAATTACAAGTGACCTGGACGTACTACAAAAGCCAGGTCATAAGGAAGATTCATGTGAATTTAGGTTTGGGCATAGGTGAGCTATGAGGATGCATAGGACCAAGCTTTTGAATCCAATGAAGGAGCCCTTTCTTATGATCTTGGCAAATTGGGTTCTGAACCAAATTCAGGGTTCCATTGCAAGCAAGTGAAGTCTCAAATTGCTCCAGTACTTTCACAATGTGCCAGAACTCAGGCCTCTTGTCTGGTTGCAAGGACCAACATTGCTCAATTAAAGCTGCCATGGCAGGCGGACAGTCACCTGGGATAGCAGGTCGCAAATTCTGAAAAAGAGAGAAAAAAATTCAATGGCACAATTACTGACCTCATAAACAAATTATCAAAAATGCCTCTAGGGATGAAGAGATAGAGATGTTTCTAGCTCATTTGATATCCCATGTTTAGCAAAGCAAAAACCAAGAAAAAGAACAGTAAAAAAGCAGTTGCTCTGCTTGTTATTGATCTAATGTAGCATGGAAATCTAGATGAATATATTACACATCAGAATCAATTTGATCTGTTGATGTTATGTTCTTAAAGAAAACTTCTGAGCATGCCTACTAAAAATAAAATCTGTTACAGCAAACTATTTCTGCATATGAATGTTATGAAATTTAATTTTTGCCATTCCCCATGAAAACCCAAACAAAGCTTCTTCTTCTTTTTTTCCTTGTTTTCTTTTTGCTCTACTATAATGTCAATGCAGATTGAAGTTGTTTCAACAATAAAAATATATTTTACAGAAACATACCATAGTCAAGGAAATTGTGCATCGTGAATATTACACAACCCTGAAGATTAGTAAGTTAAACTGATCAAGGCATTTAGTGCACTTTCATGCTAATGTTTCTTGTGATTGCACTCTGTGGGCTCATTGTCTATAAACAACAAACTCAACAATCATTAATTAGAGAGTTGAAACCACGGGGCAATTCATTTTCAGTTTCAATGGAAATTTACTAACAAAGCGTCGAAGATACCATTCAGAAAAAATTAAGCTATGTCAGAGCAGCTCATTGCATATGATGAATTCAGATGAAATGGAACAGATATGCAGTCATAAACCAGACAAATTTATCAGCAAGAAGCACCAAAATTTACCTTATTCACTACTGCAAAAGCAGCTTGGATTGGATTCATTTCTTCATATGGGATAGTTCCAGCCACCATTTCCCACAAGATGAGTCCAAAACTGTAAACATCGACCTTTCTCCCATATGATTTGTGCTTGATCATCTCAGGTGCCATCCAACGATAAGTTCCTGGGTCATCAGACAATGCATCACAGTACACCTCCTCACAGGCTATGCCAAAATCAGCAATTTTCAGGTGGAATTCTTGATTAATAAGGACATTTTCCGGCTTAAGATCTCGATGAATGACACCTTGAGAGTGAATGTATTCCATTCCACGTGCAATATCGAGAGAAATTGCAATCAGTTTCGGTAAGGGGAGGGTTTTGTGCTCCAGCTTATGCAAGTATGCCCTCAAGGAACCCTCTGATAGATATTCTGTGATGATACAATATACTGGTGGCTTTTTACATGCTGCTACAAACTGTTTAGCAGATAAAATAATCTTACATAAGAACAGATTCACAAGGCAGCAGCTACGAAATTCTTCACTAGTAGTAACAAACCAATTACTAAATCGCAAAGAAAGCTAAATAAAATATGAAAGGGGAAATGAAAGAATGTTGTCACCTTTATGACATTTGGATTGTGGAGGCGAGATAAAAGAGCTACTTCTCGATTGAATTGTTTCTCTAATCGAGCTGCCAAGGTTTCATTTTCGTCATCATCTGGTATCCTGATAATCTTCACCGCAACAGGCTCATCCTTATATATCCCATGGTAAAGTCGGCTATGTGCCCCATGAGCAAACCTAAGCCCAAGAAAGAGCTGAGAGAGGTCAACAGTGTGTTCATCTGCAGCATCCACAGCATTAACCCTAACTCCGCCATGATCAAAATACTTGGTCCAAGCTGATTCCTTTCTGCTCTTATATCTCTCGGTAACTCTCAAAGAACCCAAGTGCCTGAGAGGGCTTGTACTGTAGGAATTGGAGGATGCCTTGGTCTCTTGAAGGGGTTGTTTATGTAAAAACTTACCCACCAATCCCTTGTCTGATTCTTTTCTCCTAGGATGTGGAGTTGAAAATCTCTTGGTGGCAGACCTTGCTTCCTTGAATGTATCAGGGAGAACTGTTTCGGGAAGGGGTGATACAGATCTTGGCTTGTTTGCGGCAGGATTTTGCTGACTCCGTGAACTGTTTGGAGCCGATTTCTGATTGGAGGAAGCTGTTCCAGGCCTTGATTTCAATACAGAAATCGTTTCTGGCAGGTTAAGCGGAAGGGAGGCCAATATAGATGAATCCAACCTATGACAAACTGTGTGAGAAAACTTGGTCCTCCTGATCCAAGAATTAGCCTCATCCCCCATCTCTTTTTACTTTTTTCTTTTCAAGTAGCTATACTAATACTGGAGAGTTGAAATTCTAACAAACCCTATGCCCTAAAATATTCCTGATTTTCTTCTCTTCTTCTCCCTCCTCCTGCAGCTGAGAAGGGTAATCCCCAAACGATCCTAAATACGTTACAGAGTTGAAGAAATAAAATATCTTCAAACCCATTAACAGTCTAGCCACTGAAGATTCAAATTTTGACTTCACTACAATCAAGAATACCAATCAAACCAATGGATTAGACTAATAAAAGAAGAGACTGTCACAGACGCCAATCTAATCCCCATCTAAATCAAAATCAAAATCTATTGAAACCCATCAAATCCCATAAAAAGGAGAAATCTTTGAGACCATGAAAGCGGACCCTGACCAGACCACAGCTTCACAACCAAACCCTTCACCACCAAGCCAATCCTGTTTATCTATTTTATTTATTTATTATTATTATTGTTATTATGGCTTCAAAGTCAAACGCCGCCTCCCTTATGAGCCTGGAAAATCCCACAAACCCAAATGAATAAATCAACCAAAAAGAAAATACGCAATTTGATTAAATTATATCGAAAAAGAAGACACACCCATGATTACGAACCCCATTACAAACACCGAGCCAAATAATTTAAACAAGAAAAAAAAGGGCAATCTTTTTGTCAAAACAATCATAAAGCTATATTAAAATAATTCAAAGATAACAGAGGCCCAGATGAAGGTATCACCTTACGCACACATAAATAAATAAACAGTCATAAAAGTACCAGCTAGTACAAATACCAAAAATGGGGCACATACCTAACCACAGGATGGTGGTGGCATTTTTTTACTATGAAAAAACAAATACAAAAAAAAAAAAATTGAAAAAATAAACACAATGCCTTTGTTTTTGGAAGGGGTTTTTATTTTTAACAAGGACAGAGAATCTTTTGTTTTAGCTTCTTTTTTTTTGTTTGCTGGATGGCAAAAATAAGGTTTTACATTTTTATTACCAAAACAAGTAGTAGAAATACGTATTCGTATGGGAGACACAGGCCGTAGATTCAGTTGACCCGATATTTAGCGTCAGTAGGGCCCAGGTGAGAGTAGGGGTGTGGTGGTGGTGGGGATCCACACAGGGAAAGTCAATAAAAGACGGAGGAGGGAATTTAAAAAATGTCTAGTTTATGTGAATGTGAAATCATAAGTCATAACGTGAACAGTGGGGCCCATGCGAGAATACAAGTGTCGTTATCGGAGAGAATAACCGAATGTGCGGGTCTATGGTGCTCGATGGTACGGTTCGCACGGATACTTTCGTTTTACTTTATTTTTATTTATTTTATTTTATTTTTTTGGTGGTGATGGATGGGAATTTGTAGGTATGATTTCATTTTTGGTGCTATGTTTGTGGGTGCAGTTAAATTGATCTGTGAAACCTTACCGCCTTAATTAAGCAACGTTTGGTATTTTCATTTCATATGAATGTTGACATGTTAAGTAAGATCCATAACTTTACGTCTTAGTAAAAATCATTTTTATTTTAAGGATTTGGGAGAGAATATTCCTTGAAAAAACTTGTTAGGATGAATTGGAAATATTATAATTTTTAAAAGGATAAATTTATCCTACCCCCTTTAGTAGATTAGTATATTTTAATTTATCCCTTAAAAGTATGAAAACTTCAATTTATTTCTTAAAAACCGTTTTCTCTCCCTTAATTTTAATGATCGAAAGGGTAAAATTGTATTTGTATATTCTCTCAATACTTAACTCACAAATAAGAAGTCAAAACATATAAGTTAATTTCCACAAAACCCAAATGTTTCATCAAAACCCAAATGTTCCATCAAGATAAATTGACAAATAAGAATAATTTTAGATTTTAATAACATATGAAGATATATTTGGATTTTATTAAGTATAAAAGTAATTCTTAAAAGGACAAAACTATTTTGTAACCGTTGTACCAAACTCCCAAATTTGGTATTTTCTTTAACAGTCCCTATTGTTTTTCTGCAAATAATAAAAACTATAACTTTTAAAAATTTTATGCAATAAGCCCCAATTAAAATATAATAATTTCAAATTTAAAAAAATTATTTAGTGTTTTCTTTAGCAATCCCTATTATTTTCTATAAATAATGAAAATCATATGTTTTAATAATTTTATGTAATAAGCCCCAATTAAAGTATAATAATTTTCAAATTCTAAAAAATTTATTCTCTCTATCTCCTTCTCAAATTAGTTTGTCCTACTTTAAATCTTAATTTATTCATTATCAAACATATAATTCTTCTAAAACATAACAAATAAGAGTCTTATAACTACATAAATTAGATTAATTTCTTAAACAAAAAACCTAAAAAACATAATACTTGCATTTTCTCAAAAGAAATATATTGTGTTTATGTTTTTTTCTTTACCATTGTAATAAAGAAAGAGTTATATATTACTTTCTATAACAAGATCTAATCAATTAGAGCCTACCGAATGCGATTAAAGATGGTGGGATGGGTTTACTTTACTAAAATTTAATCTCAATAAGGTGTTTGGCATGAATAAGTAAACTAAAATAATACAAGTCAGGCTACCAAATTATCATGTGATAATGATTTTTTTTTTTTTACCCTAAGTAGACCATAGAATGAGTTTTTTAGACTAAATTTTTGTCTTATGTTAACAACAAAAAATAAAAATGTTACGTTAGAAGCCTAAAAAGTTAGTTAATTTTAATTTTTTTTAAAGGTATCCTCCCATAATCTATTAATTTAAGTTATTATTCATTCTTTACCATTTTAAATTTAAGTTTCATTCTTTATAATTTTAAATTTAAGTAATAAAATAAATATCATACAATGCATTTGTTTTCACATTAAATAAATAATTAATCAGCTTCATACGTGTAATAAGGTATAAATAATTTTATATAATTTCAAATTTACATATAGAAATTTATTTTTTTGAAAATATTATTTATAAACTCCATAATAAAATTTAAATGACTATCCAAGCACTTATTTAATATTTATTTATTTTTCATTTTGATATTGTCAAAATTTTTATAAAACCTTATCCAATATTGAATTACACTAAAAACAAGATAATATTATTATAATCGAATTGGTATTTTAAGTAAATGATGTGGAGAGTATTTTAGCAAATTAAGATACATCCATCCATATTTTTAATAGATAAATATGTTCATTTACTAAATTACTTTTGACTCATAATAAAATATTTTAATGGATTAATGTGTCAAATTTTTGAAATTTAATATTTCCTTATTTGTTTAGTAAACAGAAGGGACTACTTCGTTAATAACTAAGTAAGTGCATCCATGCCGTTGGAATAACTTTTGCAACTCTTGGGTTGAATCCAATGGTTGGCTCACAAAAAGACAAAAAATAGTGTATAAAACCACAATTGTATTGTAGCTGGACCTTTCTTAAAATTAGATTTTGAAAAATTATTCCTTTCCATTTTTCAAGTTTTTCAAAATATATTGTAAAATAAGGTGATTTTACTAAAAATGATTTTTTAAAAAAATTTACCAAATACTAAAATTAACTTTAATTATTTTAAAATTACTTTAAAACTTCCCAAAAACAATCTCAAACGAGTTTTTAAACCCTCTCGAGCGTAAAGAGAATCATTGCTAATGAAGAAATCTTAGTAAGGTATACTTAAGGATGGCAAAAAATTCAAGTACAGCTTGATCTGCATTGCAAAGATCTAGATTCAAAAAAATTTAGATTCATACATTAAAAAATGTGGATCTAAATGCTAAAAATTGAAATCCGCCTGGATCTGAATCTGAATGCAAATGCATCCATAAAATTAGATATATAGATCCATATTATTTTTTAATTAAATTAAAATTAAATTAAAAATATATAAGTTAAATTAAAACAAAATATATTTGGATCTACATTATTTTATGTAGATTTATGGTGTTTTTATAATTTTATTTGTGGATTTGTGGTGGTGGTGTTAGGCTTGAATTTATGTTAGTCTTGATGTTTAATTTTTGTAATAGTATTTTTATTTATGAATTTATTGTATTGTTGTTATTCTAGATATTGAATTGTTGTTTGTTGGATTATGATTTGATTTGATTTAATTAGATAAATTTGTTGAATTTTAAATTTAATATAATGCAAATTTATATATCTGAATCTGCCTGCAACAATCTATATGAGTATTACTGGCATTCAGATCCGTACATATATATTTTTGTAATAAATCCAGATCTCAAAATATTATCGTAAATTTGGATATGATTGCACCCACTTTCGGATTTTGCCATGCTAGGTATAATATTCGTAATGTAGAAATAAGAGATTTTCAAATCTATCACGTTAAAGCGTTTGTTAACCATTAACTGAAAAAGGAGAGATGACCGATGATATGGTAAACGACATCATAAAAAATGTGATATAATTTGTGGAATATAGACATAATTATAACGTGGGAATCTCAGATTGCGGAGTTCGGGAGAGAAATTTAGATAGAGATAAGACTTTTCTTTTTGGCTTTCCTATCTGAAACGTGAAAATAAAGAAGAGATTAAAAGAACAAAAAAAAAAAATTAGTGTTCGCTTGCCGTGCCATGTACGTTTGCTTTTCGAAACTCCACGGATGTACAATAAATTTGACACTTCCTGCCGAAGGAAATTTATCTGCTCTTCCATATTCGTTGCACTTGCACCGTTCTTGTCGTGCCAAAAAACCTTTGCTTGCGTCCTTCGGTTTTTCACCTTTTTTTTTTTTTTAATCACATGGGCAATACAATTACAAATATCTTCTTTTAGTGGACTTTTCATCTGATAGTTGTTGGGCCTTTTGGGTCACAGGATCTTATCTTACAACCCCAGGCATTTGGAGGACCTATTGGCACCACGCTATCATTCTCATAAAACCCTTCTTTTAAATTCACCCATTTAAAATTCATGTTTATTGTCCCCAATCATCATAGCTTTTACCTTACCATGATCTGATTCTGACATCGCCCGTTCTTCTTAAGACTCGTTCATGCATCATCGACTACTCTATAGAAACAGTTTACTAATGCTGAGCATAAGGGGTGTGAGACGAGCGTGGCCCACATAGCCAACGACGGCGCAAAGAACTTGAGCCCATAAATGCCCCATTTTAGAAATATGAGAACTTGTTCATGGTTTCAGTTGGGTATATGGCTAATTTCAGTAATTCCAACCAACCGGTATAGACGTATAGATAGTTCATTGAAACATAAAGTATGGCTTGCTGCACGAGCCCACATGTTCCATGATTTTGAATTGACACAATCAATTAAAGGCTGACGCTAAGTTACGTTGAGCGTAATTTAGGCCCTCCCTCAATTAAATAGTAGTACTAAGATTATTATATTATTTATCATATTATCCAATTGTTCATATGATAGACTTCAATGAATATTAGAAATAAAACATTATTCAGTTACTATATTAGCAGACAAAAAAGGTACGTCGCATAACCGCCGTAAATTAGGATGAAATTCCAAACTATAAGATAAATTATTATTATTATTATTATTATTATTATTATTATTTTACGTAATTATCTGTAAGTCTTTTTTATTTTTATGATAGAGAATAAAAGTGTAAAAAAAAAAAATTCTCCAGTAAATGTGGGTAAAATAATAGCTAATGGTTTGTATATTAGAATTTATGAAAAATAAGATATAATTTTTTTAAGATATTAAAGTTATAGTAGGAACTTTAAATGATGTGGTAGCTTATCTAATAAGGTGTTTATAAAAAATAACTTTCTACCTACTTCTAAAAGTTGTTGTCAAAACGAAAAAAATTATGAAATTAATGACTTGTATAGAATTTAAGTATGCTTTATTGATGAAGTTTTTCCACTACCATGTTGTTTTCTTTACTTTAAGTCTATGTGTTAAAGAAATTGTCTAGACTTTGATATATATATATAACTGTAACTCAATGTACAAAAGTTTTGATAAAGGAGAGAAATTAAATACTAAGTAGACAAGGATTTATACATACTACTTTAGCTGGTAGCAGAGAAGATGAAATTAAAATAACAAGTGTTGTTTTTTGTAATTTACGATCCATCGATCCATCTTTCGCATATCCACACTAAATATTTTACAAATATAAAACTAATTTTGGCCCTTGAGGACTTACAAACCAAGAAAAGAACACGGCAAAATCTAGTTATTTTGCGTAATATTAAATATAATCACACAAGTCACATGGGCATAGTTGGTTTAGTTGCAGTGCAGCTGTAAGCCCTACTAAACTCACTCGAATTCGATTCTTGAGGTAGTAAGGGGTAAAAAAACTGTTTTTGACTTTTCCACCCCCTTTACCTTTATATATATATATATAATCACACAACCTGGACGGCTGTACAGTGCATATTGGGCAACTTTTCTAACAAATCTACCGTTAGCATGGATGCCCTTGGCTTTGGCAATCGATCAGGATCATATTGACTAGCC
Organism: Citrus trifoliata; assembly: GCA_018350135.1. NCBI lineage: Eukaryota > Viridiplantae > Streptophyta > Magnoliopsida > Sapindales > Rutaceae > Citrus > Citrus trifoliata. The sequence goes on along the minus strand of CM031385.1, from coordinate 27,645,345 downwards.
ATCGATAAATTTTGCACGGATGTGGTCCTTTCGCATGCGCCAAGCCACTTGGCTTGCATGTATCTTTGTTTCCTCCACGGACCCATGTGCATCTTTTTCTCCTTCATGCATTTCTTGGCAGCAGAACACAAGATCTTGATCACATTACTTAATCTCTCAACTTTTCCAACGAATAATTCCGGCAGCCGGCGGACTAACCTGTTGTATTCTTCGCTTGCTCTAGCCATCTCAAACTCAGCCCTAAAGTTCAACTCTACGATCACCCTCACCTCCCCTTTCTTTGTACTTGAATTATCTCTCACATCCATGAATGTATGCTCACCTGATGGGATATCCGGAGAGCTTCTCCACTTGGACTTGCAGATGGCACTGTTATAACCAGCGTTTCCTAGCCGTCCGGAGACCTCTCTCATCAAGCAACTCCGGCAGGCACCGGAAGCCACCGGCCGTCTCCCACAACCACAGACGTTATTGCCGGCAGCCACTTGTAATTGTATCTCCTTCAATATTTCTTTAGTAGCGTTTCTAATCTTCGACTCCAAAGAGCTAGTCCTACACAACGTTGACTGTAGACACTGGTGCTGTGACTCCCAGAAGTTTCTTTTTTCTTCAGCACTCTCTTGATTTTCTTTTTCTTCATCTTCGCCTTCATGATCATCATCATCTAGAACTTCGTTTTCGGGCGAAGCAACACTAGTAAAGCCCGCCGGAATCAGCTCGCCGTCTTCAGGAAGCCCGAAGAACATGTCGGATAAGCTCCCAAGTGATTGCTCTGGAATTCTGGTGGCTGTAACACCTGGCATGTTTCCGTATTGCAACAGTTTACGTTCTTTATGTATATATATATGCAGATAAACAGGATTCTGATTCTTGTGTCGACTTAGCCTGGATTAGGAGGATTTATGATGTCTCCTTTATATACGAAGTTTGGTGCGAGCGGGACCCATATCTGTACACGTGGACCAACAAGCCGCCGATCAGAGGAGGGCTGACTCTTGCTGACGTGGCGCAGTACCATTAGGAGATGTACATCAAAACAGTCCATTATTATTTTTGGCTTATAATAAGTCGGACAGCAAGGATCCACGTCAGTCAAATCCAATAATTTTGATCTATACTCATCTGGATATACTCGAATATTCACCATAGTAATGTCTTTTTCATAATATGTATTATTAAAGGGACCAATACTTGCCAAGTTTTATTTATGTTCATTAAGTTAATTATCTAATTCTCATTTCCTTTTTTTTTTTTTGGGATATAAAATTCGCAATAAAAGGTGATATGTCGTTTCCTTATATCCTGTATCCTGATTCCTGTCCTGTGAAATGGAGGGACCAACATAACGTGGTACACAGTGATGTTCATCCAAATGATGATTACGATGATGAGACGTGGCGGAATGAGGGACGCGCGATTTCGGGTTTATCCAAAAGTGGGACCGACTTGCATGGAGCCTCACCAAACGAGTATTGATATTGTTTTATGTTTTGTTGAATTTTGGCTGAGGGGTATAATGATTTTAATTTTTAAAAGGAACGTGGCATAAAAGATTGTCGGGAAAACGCGGCGTCTTGCCAGTGGTTTAAAGCATTTCTGTGCACCAAGACAACAATCTTTTCCAACGACGACTGGTGGCATAGTTTTACATCCGATGTGGACAAAATAGAGTGCAAATTTGTCATTCGAATGATACAATAATTGTTGGATTCAATCCTGAACCGGAGGAGTCCTTCATACTGGATCACGAATCCTGAGGTGGCATTCATGTTGGATATAAAACAACTTATACTTTTTTTTTTTTATTAAGGGAACTTTTTTGATGAGTATACTTTTAACAAGAAATACATATAAATAAATATATATATATGTGTTCTAAAAGGTTCGTGTCGACTATTTTTCTACCCTAGGTGATAAAAAAAGGAAATTAATATTTACATAAGTAGTGAGCTTTCCCACGTAACTCAATGAAGGATACTGGAACATTTCCGAGCCTACACTTTTTGAATTTCTAGTGCCAAAGTGAAATTTCCACAGGAATTAGGCATTTTTTTCTTGTCACGACAAAATTCAGGTCGGTATATATAACATGACTAATATTACAATCATTAGAATCACAGTTTATCTAGAGTTAAAAAAATCATGTGGGAGAATTTAGTAAATCAACTTGAAAATTAAAAATAATAAAAATCAAGACAAGTGAACAAACTTCTGATCAAATTTCATGGCATTTGTTTTTTAATTTATATCACAACGTTTTGATTGAAGATATATTTATTGTCTCGATGTCACCAAGTTTACTTTAATGCAAACAAACAATATGGGTCGGATGTTTAGTCACCATTTCTGATCAAAGTCGATGTTAACACCTAACCGCATTTAATAAACATACATCCATGAGTTACAAAATCCTCAAAAATAAATTAATTATGGCAATTTTGACTAGTTAATAGCTAGCTGGCCACGTGCGATAGGGGAGATTGATAACAAGTTGACACCCACGAGGTAAATCTGTACGCGGATTTGACCAGTTAGTATTCCAGCTCGCTGTAGATATCGTAATCAACTAGAGGAAACAGTCAGATGTAAACAAACTTGTGCCTTATTGCAGGCATTAATGAGCCAACTTGATCTTGAACTTGAACTTGTAGTGGGGATGGTGTTTTGAATATTGAGTCAAGCAAATAATAATAATAATAATAAATGTCATGTGTTAAACATGTGCTTTTATCGTAAACGACCTAACCTCATCATCGAGAACCATCGCGGATCCTGCCAGATCCATCAATTTTTTCTCTTTAATCTTCCACTATTCAATTATTGAAATTAGAGTTAAAAGCGAGAAAGCCATTTCATGAGTATTCGTGAAAATTAAACAATCAAGTTGCTGCAGCTTATTTTTACGTATGGACTGACTTGGAGGGGAGTTTGTGATACCCACCTTCGCCAAGTTAATTATTAATAATTTCGGTTATAATTGTCATTTTTCTGTATGATTTAATATGTCTCTAATTACTATTACTGTGGTGATAAGAATCAAATAAAATTAATAGAATTATTAATTAAAAAAGATTAATTATCAATCAATATAAAAATTGACTAACTTTTGTCTTTGATGATTAATCATTTTTTTTATCAGATTATTTTAATTGTATTGTTTCTTTTTCTATGTTTCAAGTGCTAGTATAAATTGAGTTTTTATATTCATGAATCATTAAAAGTTAGATTAATGTATTTTATATTAATTGTCCCATAAAAGTTTTTACGGTACCAAAGTTAAACACATGCACGAGTAGGCCCATATTACCCAACCACTGCACGTAGTGATATAAACAATATTTCACACCAGCTGAATAGAATAAATATCGGATTAAGCGTGTAAGACTTTAGTAACCATTAGCTCTTGAACTAGTTTTTGAATAAAGTTATAGGTCTGAAGGCTCCTATACTTGGGAGATTTATCAACTGAACTTTCAGGGAAAAAAAAAAAATGAAGATGGTGGAAATCAAAACTCATAGCATGTATATCTTTTCTATCTCTTAATTACTCGTAATACAAATTTATTTATTCTCAAGTTTCACGTGGACACGAACAGAAAATGCTTTCTTAATTTAATGAAAACACCAGCCAGAATACAATTCGATAATCTTGCACGTATAGTTATTGTTTAAGCTGGTTCGTTAAGGTAGCTGCATACTTCATTAGATGTTGGGAAAAGAAAGGTACGAACAGAAAAATATGAATAATAAACTAATAATCTTCATTGATTGTCACTTCATTGATTATCTGGGGAGCAGAAAAATCTGAATAACAATATAAATTGATTCGTTAAGGTAGTTGCATACGTCATGTGAAGAATATTATTATTATTATTTTTTTATCTGAACCACGAGGTGATCTTGAATGAACTTCTATTATAAAAGATATTTTTAAGTCTGTACCACAATTCAGACAAATCCCAACTTACACCGAATCGACCCATAAAATATAAAATACTTCACAGGAATATGCTCTGAGACTTGAGATATGTACTTCATTGATTATTCTTCTTCAATGTCGTTGATAATTTGATTCGAATAATTAACCAGCTACCCTAACTTTTTCACCGATTGTAATTTAATCAGTAACGTACATGTGACCCACGGAGAGAGAAGAGACAGATAAGAGTAGTGACACCCGACAGGTACGTACACTACTTCAATAGAAACAAACCGATAAGGTTAGGTCTAGAATTAAGTAGATAACATGATTCATGTGGCCGCCCAGCCAATAGTTAGCTGCAAGTTAAATTACCTACAGGCCACAGCTAAATCATACATAGTTTGAATTGATTTTTTCAGCCATGCCCAACAATCTGGCCATAGTTTCCAAATGAACTCCTGACAATTATTGGTTAATGCTCATGATCTGCGGTGGATTTCACAACTAGTGATCATCTGCGGCAACTTGTCACTGGAAAGCATCTACGCTCAGGCGTGTCACTGCTGATCATCTCCTTCTATGAATGGTTTCCACGTGCGTCGCTGCATGGATCGAAATCACAGAACGAGGTCATATTTTCTGTTGCCACATGTCTATATATCACCTGTAATATGATTTTTAGTAATGATTTCTCTGTAAACAATTGATTGGTCGGCCACTTGAAACGCATTTACGAACCTCGTGACCATGAGGGAGGGAGGAAGACAGACGAGAAACCATCCATGCCTGTGGACACGATTTCTTAAAAGTGCTAAATAAACGTGTCACGATTGATAAAATATAATTTATATATAGTTTGACGCACGTGACCGCCAATTTTTTTTTTTAATGTTAATGCGTGTAATTAAACAACTTTTAAAAGGGAAAACAAAAACAAAACTACATAACGTTGGCAAGATTACTCTGTCAAATATGTCCTCCTTATTGTAATTAAAGGATATGCTCAGAAGTTCGAAGACCTACTTTTAGCACCGCCATAGAATTTTCAAGTATTGGGTTACAATCAGTATTGCGAAACAATGGAAAAATAATAAAAAATAAAAAATTCCACATCTAGGGCTGGGCGACATTAGTCTAATGACTTCAATAATGCTCTAGATAAATCTAATAACCGTCTTTGTGGGGAATTTTCTCTGTCTAATATTTAGAAATAAATATAAAGTCTTTTAGGCTTAGGTATCTGATCACGACACAAGAGTTGGACATTCTAAAGATTTCTTATTTTAAATATGAGTAAATTTGTAATATTATTTATATTCAAAGGATAATCAATAATTTTTCTAGTACAAGGAGAAGAATTACGGATTAATGGCTGGCAAGTTTAAAGGACTTCCGGTCAAGGACGGTAGACCTAGGGTTTGTTTGTTGTTTAGAGAAGATGGGGGCGTCTAGAGTTTTTTTTTTTTTTTAAATCATGGAGGACATTAAATGAATCGAGATGTGAGAGATGAGGATAATATTGGAACTATAATGGGTTTCTGAAAGGTGTAAGGGTGCAAATTCTGTATGTTGTAACATTACGTATAAAGTGTCCTTAGAAATGGGGTCGCTCCATTCCATGAAATTAGAGGGGTGTCAGTAGGATCACTCTAGCTATGAAATGGTGATTAGGCCTTGCATTCAAAGCCCAAATTCCAAATGGGACAGAAGGGGTAGAGATAATGGGCTATAGCCTAGGGTGAACAATGAATTGGACCGAATTCAAAATGATAAAAAATTTTGCGGTGAGCGTGGATCGAACACGCGACCTTCAGATCTTCAGTCTGACGCTCTCCCAACTGAGCTATCCCCGCTTGGTGATTCCCGTGTATTTAAAGCTTCTATATTGAAGAAACAAAGAAACGACCATCTTAAAAGCATCTCTTTATTTCAAAGCAATAGGCCAACAGAGAGGGGCAGAATGATTACTGCGATAATAAAGTTTTAACGGTAAGAGATCCACTCACCAAACAACAATCACATGCAGTGAGAAAAAAGTAACTTGATATGATTTAGAACCTAATATCATCCTTCAATTATGGTAAACTCTCTGTTTCCATTTCACAATTCACATATGTACAGAAACAAGCATTCATTAAACAAAAATCAATATAAATAATTAATCTCCCCTATAAAATCCTCACCACCCCAATAATCGCAAATAAAGGTATAAAGAAAAGATGTACACTACAACTCTATCTACCTTCCATTATCGTATTGGACCAAGACAGTGACATTGAATACGAATTCGACTGTCTTATATCATGGAATGTTGGGTGTGTTGCGTTGCCATAGCCGAAACTTCGCGAGTAATTGGCCCACATATCCTTAGACTTCACTTGCTGCAGCAAATATGCATCCATGTCCTCAGTTTCATTCTCAATACCCAGCCTCAATCTTTCCTTCTAACACTTTGACCACTTGCCTCATTGTTGGCCTTGCTCTGGGGTCAGGATAAGCACACAACAACCCCAGATGCAGCACTCTCTCCACTTCCTCCTCATCGAATCCTCCTCTAGCCCTCAATCTTGCATCCAATGCATCAAGTAATTTCCCCTGCACCATCAGTTCCCACACCATTTCCACCAAATTTGGCTTCCCTTCTTCTATAGGCCTCCTACCACTCAAGACCTCTAATATTAAGATCCCAAATCCAAACACATCAGTTTGAGTCGAAGCTCGCCCGCTACTAATCACCTCCGGCGCCAAGTACCCCACTGTTCCAACCACACGTGTTGTGCTGGCCACTTGTCCGTGCCCGTGCATTCGGGCTAAACCGAAATCCCCTAGCCGTCCATTCATTTCTTTATCAAGCAACACATTGCTGGACTTAATGTCCCTATGCAGCACCTTTTTCTCCCATCCCTCGTGTAAGTACAATACCCCGGCAGCCACGTCTTTTAAGACCCTTATTCTCTCTTCACAGCTCAACATCTTATTCCCGTCGCACTGAAAAATCCACTTGTCCAAACTCCCATTTTCCATGTAATCATACACCAACATTAAGCTCCCTTTTTCTCTTTTACACCAACCTCTTAACCCTACTAGACTCTTGTGCTTCAGTCTTCCAAGGCTTGAAATTTCAGCAAGAAATGCTCTCGTCCCTTCATCATTTTCATGCGAAATGCGCTTCACAGCAATCTCTGCCCCTCCTCCTTCAAGAACACCTTTATAGACCTTCCCATTTCCTCCAACGCCAATCACATTTTCCTCTGAGAATCCCATTGTCGCCGCCTCGATTTCTTGGTATGTTATCCTATGTGGCCAATACTCCAATTCCCAATCTTCCATTTCCTCCCTTTCCCTTGCTCTCCTTTGCTTTCTCTTAATCAAAAACAGAGAAAACAGAACAACGGCCACGATAATAAACAGACCTCCAACTGTTACTACTGCAATGAACCCTTTTGATTTGAAAATCGAATCTTTCGGAAGAACAAAAGACGGCAACCCGCTAGTGATCAACTCTTCACTTAATGAAAAATTTGTATTACTAAAACTCCAAGCCAAAATCTTGTGACTTTCAACCAATTGCCCGGTTGCTGCAGTGAACCCCACATACATTTCATCCTCAAGAACCCCAGATAAGTTAAGAGGAACACTCAACAAAGGCCTTTTAGGCCTTTTCATGCCTGCTTCAACCATAGTAATATTGATAAAAGAATCCGCATAGTCAATCCAAACTCGATAATTCTTACCATTGTTCAACTTCAATTCCTTGAATGACTTCTCATCATCGCCTGTACCGCCGTTGCTGTTGCTGCCGCTGCTATGTGTTTGATTATCGGGCCAATATCCGGCCGCGTGCGCACTTACCGAAGTCAGTGAATTCACATCAATCCCAACATGATTTTCATCAATATCGTTGAACTCTTGGTTCTTGAAAACATCAAACTCGACACCAAACACATGGTTGCTTGAATTGCCATCATTTGTGCGGTTAAAGAGGCCAAGATGCTGAGCTTCTGTGGCGCCTTTGATACCATTAAACGGAACAAAAAGGAAAACTAAGCCGTGGCCCGCAAGAACTCCCTTGTAAGGAGCCATGGCGAAGATGAAGGAAGTTGAAAATGGATACACATAGGAGGAGTTTGGCCTCTTTGTTGGTATCTTTGAAGGGTACAGAGCACGACCAATTGTGAAAGTTGTACTGTTTGTAAGAGTGAGAATGCGAGACTCAACGGTGGCGGTTCCATAGAGTGACAAGTTCGAAGAATTGAAGCCGTTAAATACGAAATCAACAGCTGAAATGGATTCAAGAGATAGGAAAATCGATAACAGTAGGGAAAAAAGAAGAGGTTTCGGCTGATTCTTCATTGCAAATGAAATTGAAGCTAAAGCCTCTGTGTCATGTGCTATTTTAGGTTGGGGGGTGAACAAGTGAAACTAAAATGAATGGATGAACGAGGGAGGACGAGAAAGGTCGGAGAGAAAGGTGACCAGAGTTTCTTTGAATTGAAATTTTATTGGTCAACATTATTATTATCATTACTATTATTATTTTTATTATTATTTATATGGATTAATGGATTGGGGCGGTTTTGCCTTTATGTTTTAGCACTTGGATAAATTAAAGATTTTTTTTTTTTATAATAAATTAGTATTCGTTAAATGTTTATGATTGAATTTTTAGGTGGGGTGTGCCGACGGATTCATGTTAAAGGCAAAGTGGTTGGCTGCATTCATGAGTGTGAGTGTATGACCACAAGTGCACCAGTCAATCATCTTCCTGGAAACTCAATAAAATTACTTTGTTGTTTGTAGAGGAAAAAAACAACTGGAAAATCTGTTTGCATTATCTTATTCTTCTTTTTTTCCCCCTTTATTTTGCTGGGCGCTGCACCGGGAACGGCCCCCGTTTCAATTCTTAAATTATTTATTGATTATTGATTAACCCACCGACTTTGATTATTACTAATTAAAATTATAAAGTGCCTGTTATGGAGCTGTATTCGAAATTTTGAACATTCCCACACACGCAAGCTGCTAAGCCTAAAACTAAAGATGGGTTTAAATTATGACCACGTTTTTAATTTTTAGTTTCTAATTTTCTTTAGTTTTTTCTCTTTTTTTTTTTTTTTTCATTTATAAGGATATTTTGGTGGTTTTAGAAGAAGAAGATAAACCTTAAAACGTAAGTGCGATGAGGTTGATCTTTACGTACAGCAGAGGGTCAGTGATGATGCAATCGGCTGCGTGTCGGCCACTCGAGAAAAATCTTTATTAGAATTTAGATAGTTTGGTTAGTTGAAACATTGAAATTAAGGCTGTAAGATATTTTTTTAAAAAATATATATATGAAAAAATCTGTTAGATATTTAAACCCAAGAACTATTGAGCGTACCGCACAGTAATAAAACATGTCAAAATTTTTCAGTTGAAAAACAAAAAGAAATTTGCAAAGCAGAGAAGTGGCTGGAAACTGGTAATGTAATCTGCCAATAAATGGGGTTTATGATTGTCAAAAGATGACCAAGATGATAATATGAATACGGTCTCTTTTCTTCTGAAATTTTAAAGTCTATGTATGTGACAGTCTGGTTCAAGAGATACGTAGTGGATCACTTAAAATTGTTCTCTAACAGCTTGTTTTCTAATTCAAAGTTATGAGAAGTTGAAAAGTTGAAAGCTCCTGGTGGTTGGCTTCTTGTGATTGACTAGTCGAACCTTAATTAAATAGAATTTTTCAGGCGAGAGGTCTTGTCTTGTAATGAATCGTGTTTGAGGCTTAATAATTATAATTATGCAAGTCTAATTAATTACTATCGCAGCCATATTTTCCATGTCTCTAGCCAGCATTTTGATCGGTGTTAAAATCATCAGATCTTTGATTTCATTTCGTAATAACTTGTACACAGAAATATATTTTGCATGCTATAGATAACTGTTTCTATTGGTTCAAAAGATAAAAATGGTGGTAGGCTGGTAGCTGGATCTCTAAGTATATATTTAGAACTCATCAACACCATTTGAGTAAAATTCAATTATTCAAACTGAAAATACATTTTTCGGGTGTTCAAGAATAATTGATTGCTGATCAGTCCATAGAATCATTTTTTTTTTTTTTCCTTCTACTGGAAACAAAAAAAAAAAAAGTCAAAGATTAATACTTTAATAACAAGAATTCAAATTTGAAAGATCCTACCAACATGGACATTTAAATCCCATTTTGCTCATTGCTTACTTATGATGTGTATCGTCAATTCAATAAAATAATAGATCATTGATACGCTTAGGATCATCAAAAAATATAACCCAAAATTCCTAATGTTACCACTAACTTATAATAGCGTGCCTGTTTCCTTAATTATTGGCCCCTGCGATATCTGAAACATAAGGAATATTAACGAGTTAATGTCAGATGTTATATCATCAACAACGACCCTTCCTGCATGGAGATTTCTTTCTTATTTCTTTTTTTCTTGGGTTTTTGATAGGCTAAGTGCGAATGCAGATTTTGATCAGCCGAAGTTAATGCTATTTTGAAAGTCGTATTATTTTTTGAAGAAGATCGTGTAGGCAGCGACGGGGTGAATTTTGAATTTGTCATTTCACATATTAAATAAAAAGGGTTGACAAATGGAGATGCAAAACAAATGGGCCGCGATGAATATTATAATCTCAGCTCCGGTCTCCTCCGCACGCTTCACGCACTCAGGAAAAAACCAAAAAGTCTTAACAGATTGTGTAAAGAAAGAACAATTAATTAAAAGTCTGTCTGATAATGTTGGGCCTTTTGACTTTTGTCCCAAATTACGTAGGTATACACAGCACATCAAGAAAGTCTTTGTACAAATTTTGCTTCTACACACGAGCAAAAGAGAGGGTGTACCCACTATCCAGACTCCACAACGAAAATTTTGATTACAATTACAGACTTACAGCATCAATGTCAAAATAAGGTATAAATTATTTATAAGATTAGTAAATGAAAAGTTAAATTAATAAGTAAATATTAGATTATTAATCAATAAAATTGATATAGCATGGTCTCTATAAAATTTGAATGAAAAAATAGTTTATTTGTTTACTTTAATTAAACAAAGAGAAACACTCATCAATTGAAAAAAAAAAAAATTACATTGAAAGCAAGTGGATAACTTTTATTGAATTGCTTTAACTATAAATTTTATATTTATTTGAGCACATTTGTAAACATTTTTTTTTCATTTTCTATTATAGTATTTATTTACTGCACGGTTAATTAAGCATAATTATTTATCTTGATATGGATCGAACCAAAAAAAAGTCTTATATTACTAGATACATATATAATATATGAATAAAATGATATCTAATTTTGAGTTTTATGCATATTTTTTATAGTTTTAAATTTATTTCTTATTTATACTTAGAGATCATATAGGGTTGTTGTTGAAGAGGTGTAGAGGAATACAAAACCGTCTCATCTTATAACAATTTTGAAAAACATTTAAAAGACTAGTTTTTCAAAATCCAATTTTTGAGAATAAGTTTTATATCTTTAATAAAATATCACGAGTATTACATAAACCCACACTATGATTATTCAATTTAAATATAAAATTAGCAAATCTATAAGGTAACCAATAATATAATTAGTTTTAAGTTTACATTTGTAAATTTTTTTTCTAATAACTCTTGTATTAATTTACTTATTCACCTTCTATTCATAAGTTTTAGGTGTGATCTACAAAATTTTTATATTTTTTACATTCAATGTTGATTTATAAGTTATATGTTACATTTGATTTTTTTTTAACTAGTAAGCACTAATTTACCACTCTTATGTTAATTTACTCATTTTATCTTCCATATACAAGTATTGTGTTTTATTTTAAAATTTTATGTTTTATTTTATACTTAATGTTGATTTACTAGTTTTAAATTATATTTGTAAGTTTTTATTTTGTTCAATAGTAATACATCATTTTACCGGTTTTATTAATTTACTTATTTTATTTTTCATTTACAAGTCCTATGTCTCATTTCTAAAATTTATGTGTTATTTTACCCTTAAAATTAATGAATTAGATTTACGTTATATTTGAAAGTTTTCGTTTTGTTTACCAACAATACATCAATTTATTAGTTTTTATAATAATTTACTTGTTTTTATTGGATCTTTAATTCTCAGTTACAAATTGTCTTATAAGGTTAAACCCAATTAAAAGTTATTTATAAAAACTTTCTGTAATTTGGGCTTTAACTTATATAGTAGGGTGTGAGCATTTAATACTTACAAACTCAAGGGTAATTTATATTTTTATGATTCATGGAAATAAAAATATCTAATGATATCAAGAAAGTTATTTATATAAGTCGTTATGGTTCCCAAATCACGCGTAATATTCTATTCTGTTCTGACATCTCATTATCATAGAGAGTGCAGAGAGAATTTTAAAGGATTCTCTGGGATAATATATAATGATTTGAAAGCCAAATCATATGACTCTAGAAAATAATTAAGTATTATGGATTTATGCATGCTTCCACATATTTAATTATTGATTCATGATGATACAACATGAATATTCATAGATTCTAATTGATGATCGTCCCTAAGGGTTTATTTTCTAACAGTTTTACATTATATTTACAAGTTATGTGTTCCATTTCTAAGATTTATTTTTTTATCTTGCATTTAATATTGATTTACTAGTTTCATGTTATGTTTGTAAACCTTTTATCTGTTCACTCGTAGTATATTAATTTACATATTTTACTTCTTATTTACAAATATTATATTTAATTTTGAAGATTTATGTTATATTTTACTGTCAATTTTGATCTATAATTTTTGTATTAAATTTACAAGTCTTAATTTTTTAATTACATAATTTATGTTTAATTATAATATTAATATCATAATTTTAATCACAACTTTAGAAAATGACTAGTATTAAGACTACTAAAATTAAATGAGCAGTGCAGAAGGCATAATTAAAAACTTCACTTCAACATGATAAGGAAAGTTGTCTCAAATGGCTTGGTTATATATATATATATATATATAGATATATAAAAGACCAATTGGGCATGGGATAGAAAACGTATTTGGTGCTCTTAAAACATGATTTCTTCTCCATTGAGTGCTTGCCACATGAGTACGTATGTATGTGTGGGTATAATATATAATTTGATATTTCATGCAGAATAAAAAGTATGGGCTTACAGATAGAGCCCACAACATAATAGCTTTACTTCTAGGCCTTCAATTAAACCCATTTCTTGTGGGGTGTATGTCATTCGCCAACAGTATTTTTTTGTACGACACCCTCACTCCATGTCGAAAGACGAAAGCTTGCATGTTTTTTTTCCCCTTTTTTATTATTATTATTATTATTATTTTGTTATACTTTTTAAGATTTTTATTGTTGGCAATTGACATCCTACACTATCTAATAGTGGACATATTATAAAACAAGTTGGGAAAACAAGAATAAAAATGAACCAAAAAAAAAACACCAGAAATTAAAAGCGAATGTTATATGAAGAAAGGGCATGAAAAGGCTGTACAAACAACATGTACTGTTTTGTCCTTCTCTTCATTAAATAGGGGTACCTAATACCTTCACTCCAAGCAAAATTAAATGAGCGGCTATGTGTAAACTGAAAAAAACAAAATTATGTGAACTGCTGTTTGGATTAGTCCTTGCTAATATGCAATAAACTACTATTCAGAGACAATGGATTCAATTTTAAATCCCAAGTACATAACGATCGCATTGGAGTCGCCTTCATAATTAAGAGAATTATTAATGACAATAAATGAAAGCTACTCACCAATTAATAGTTCAACTCTTGCCGATCACCCCTCAATTGAGTTGGTTAGTCACTTTCTCACCATCCTTTTTTTTTTTTAAAACGAACTTACTACTCATGATATTTATAATTATATAATTATTGAGATATATTTATATTAAATTTTATATAATACTATTCAGATTTTAACCATCTCTAATATTCGGGGAACGTCAATAATTTTGAAAGAGAAAATTTAAATTAATTCGAACCACTCCTCTCACATTTCTGAAAGAGTAAATTTTAAGCGAGTAGTTTTTCTTACCTTATCTTTAAATTTAAAGATTCGAGTCTTTCTCAAAATGTAAGAATAAATATATTTATTATTATCTATGATTTCAAATTTCTAAACTGAATTTCAACTTCGATACATTAAGACATGCCCTAACACATATTGAACTTAGAGATGACAACGATGTCTGTAAACCCCTAAACCTGTCGGTGCCTGACCAATTTGGGGCTGATATAAAATCCCGAAAATCTCATAAATATGATCGAGCCTCCAATTCGATCTCAATCATTTTGGATTCACTATATTTAAGGGGAAAAAGAAAAAAAGAAAGATGGCAATAAATAATCATTTAAGAATTAAAAAAATAATAATCTGTAAGGTAACCCTTATTTATGATTTTTTACTCAATACCCGTCGCCTATCGTAGAAGAGTTTGCTGCCGACTTCGCAGTGCTCCATGGACGGCCAGCCGAATCGGGTTGCCGATTGCACAGAACATTATATTTAACTACGTGACCTTACCTCCCTTCAGAACTCTTCTTGAGACTGTTCATGAATGTTCTGTGGCTGTTCTCCACTTCTTCTTTAGAGTCCTTTTTGGAGATTTCAATGTTATGCCATATGCGGCTATTCTTCTTCTTATTCTTCCTGAGCTTAAGTTTATTTCCCCCTTTTTTTTTTCGTGCGTAGAAAATTTTTAATTTATACAGAGGTCTAATGTCGTCGACAAATTGCCTTTATTGTCAACTATTATTATTAGTTTCGAAAATTATTAATTTTATTTACATTTTAAAGACTAAAAAAATTAACTATTTGGGGATTGGACTCCTCCCATTTGGTGAGTATTGGTGTATTCTCGATCCAATTCCGGTTACCACAATACGACGAAGACGGGGACGGGTTCGGGGATCACTTTGTGTTTAATCATTATTTGTACTGATAAATTTATTCCATTATCATTATTAATACTCTAGATTCTAATACTATTAACAGACTAATAATAATAGTAGTAGTAGTAGTTCAAATCTCACCATCACAAAAATAAATAATATAAATACAGGATGTAGCTAATAATTCATTCTGCTAGTTGTTTCGTCATCAATAAATCTGGGCTTTTCTTTCTTCTTATGTTAAGCAGGAAACTATTAATGATTTTTTTATTTATATTTATATATATTTTTTACTGATATTTTACAATTAAAAGTCAATCAAGGACTCTCATTCATCGAGTTCGAAAAACAAAACTAACTTAATAGTAGAGCTAAATAAATCCCTATTAGAAAGGAAATCTTCGAGTCCTAATAATTACTAAAACTCGAACTCTTAGGCGTACAAAATTATTACGCGCATGAGCTGCGAAGAAGGAAACTATTTACTTGTACAATTTATTATTATTATTTTTAAACCTTAAAAGATTCGTTTGAAAGCTCGCGAATAAAGGGAATTAGGGAATGTTCATTGGTTGATAAGAACATATGTGTAATTGTTTTTTTTTTTTTGGGTTTTTAAGAATGTTCATGTTTGGAACCCAAGAAAAGTTGATTAAAAAATGCACAAGTAAACCGCAAGTGCGCGGAAATTTCATGGTATATCTTGCCTGTCATACTATACTTCTTTAAGAAGTCGTTGCCACCAAATTCAATCATAATGTTGAAAGCAAACCCACGCCGCCCTCAAACTAAAAAAGATAATTCTATTATTAATTAGGTATATTATAATTATGTTCACTTCTTTTTTTTTAATTTAAATTTTACTTCTAATCTAAATAATCTTCTTTTTTTTTAAATACCAATGGAGGAAGCGTGTAATTATTTGTTAATAACGATTTTGATATTGATATCTCACTACTAAGAGCTAAAAGCAATGTATAATATACTAATCCAAATATTTAATGTCAACTTTATTAAATATTTATTTACTTCTTCCCCTTGTTTTAGAAAGAAGCGTCGTATCAAGGCATTATGGGTATTACTAGCATATGGTTGTTTGTGAATTTGTTAAAAGAATTATGCATATTTTAAGATAAGTTTAACATATGATTGTTACTTGTTAATTGTTTGGGAACACCGAGCACATCTCTAATTTTATTAAAAAAAATTTTAAATGTTGATAATATTTCTATCACATTACATAACAAGTAATCTCATATCTTATTTGAACCCCCAATTAGATTAGTCCATTTAATCAAATTCACAACTCATAAAAAAAGTGTCAATCACATGGAAACATTCCTTATAATTTAGTCCATTATTAATTTAAATGAAGGTCCACCCTCCATGAATATTACGCACAGTGCATGAATATGGAAATAGACTAATGGTCAAAATTATTCAACTCTTTTATTCTTCAAACGTTGCTCACAAATGTGCAAGTGCTAATCATTAAAAACGGCCCTTAATCAATTAAAAGGCAATTTCATCATAACTCTCTATTACAAAACAATTGGCTTTCTTTATGCATACAAAATGAACTAGCTCGCTAGGCAGGCATGATAGGTTACACATGGACTGGAAAGTAAAAAACAAGCTTTATATTGTTCTAATCCGTATGCAAAATCAATGGTTGCCCTTTTCTAATGTAAACGTCGACAATTTTTATTTTTATTTTTGGATAGTTGTTCATAGAAATTTGATAAATGCATTAATAAATCTTGAAGGAGAAATATTGCTGCTTTTGACTTTTGAGACAATGGCAAACTCTCTATTTCCTCATATTTGACCCACTCTTTTATATGAAGATAATGATTCCATACAAAATTTTAATGCTGAATTTGGTATTAAATTAATTCTCTTAAAACCAATGAAATTATGTTAGTGGGGTGTCATGTGTTTATGACACCTTGCACCGACTTGAAATGAAGACATTGACATAGCAACACATTCATACTTACTAGATTGAAAAAAAAAAAAAAAAGCTTAACCTAACCAAATTATTTGAATATTTATATATATATATATATAATAGCTTTTTTAAACTAAAATTTTAATGTACGGAAAAATTAAAAAAAATTTAAAATTACATTATTTTAAAATATTATGAAATTAATTTTAAAATCACATAATTTTAAAATTTTTTAAAATTTTCTTACATTTTAAAATTTTAAATTAAATAATTTTATACACACGCATTATTAATTAAAATTATTTACTTAAACACGTAATTAGATAGTTATATGATAATTATCTTCGTTCTGAAAAAAAAAAAGATAGGATTAGAACAAATCCATCAACACACACCGATTCATCAAGACAACGAGCCATGATTCCATGAAGATGAAGTCGCCTAATGTTTTTCATCGTCCAGCAATTTTTAATTTTTCTGACTTCTGAGCTAATCGATTAATGACGTGATTACCTCATTCGCAATTGTCTCTGTATTAAATAAAGGTCACATCCATCACCGTCTGATTTTTGACATCACGCGCACATGGCTTTAACTTAACCTATCAGATATTTCCACGTTGATATTTAATTTTCCCCATTATATTACAAAAATTACACCAATAATTTGTCATTTATAACATCCTCAAAATTAGCAAAATATATTACCAGATTCGATCACTTCCCCATTTATTTATTTTTTTTTTTGTTAAAAAAGAAAAATCGTTGTTTCACCAAACTTCTTATTATTTCAGCCGAAAATTTTGTATAGCTAATCGAAACCATTTTTTTGTTTAAACAAATATTTCTGCGTAAAGATACTCATTTTGATCTAAACGTTCAATTGTGTGTTTTTGCCTTCAATTTTGAAGTACTAATTGTTTCTTCAACTCATTCAGAAACTTTTCACGTACTTGCATTCTCTTCTTTGATCTGAAGCTTCATTGTGTTTGTTGCAGTTCTGAATCAGTACCCGTTTTCTAAAAAGTTTGTTGTTTTTAGAACCAAATACCCAAAAAGGCTAAAAAAAAACATTTTTTTTTTAACTGGATTGATTTAGATGTGATCGTTTAAGTGAATTTGATTAGCTTTGGAGATGCCCCAGAGGTTAAAGGGCAGATTTAGTGAAGTGGGTGTTTCATATTTTGAGCAACTGAATTGGTCATGTTCGTGTATCTAGAGTTTTTGAGTTGATGAGTTTTTTGTTAAGTTTTGGGCTTTGAATGAGAGTGAAATGAGAGGAGTGTGCGTGGGATTTAAAGGAGAATGAGTGGAGGAGGGTCACTGGGGATTCGTTCTGGTAGCTATGGGTCCTTGGATAAACAACTACAAAACGGTGGAAGTTTGTTGCCAGTTCAGCAAGCGTCGGCACGTACTAAGCCTTCAAAGATGTTCAAAGAGAAGGAGGGATTGGTATATTGGATCTGTAAATTTGCTGGCCGTAAGAAGGTTGGAATGTTGCTCCTCTGTGTCATCTCTGCGGCGGTTTTCCTTTGGGTCTTGTACGTTGGCAAAGGTTTGTTTTTTTTTTTTTTAATCTGAATCTGCTGCTCGATTGGTTTAATATTGACAGTTGAAGTGTAATGGATGCTTATATGTTCTTTTAGTTAAAGTTTTTTATGAGGTTTGCAGAAAAGTACGCTTGCTTAATTGAATTAGGATTATGCTTCTTCGGACAATGTTTAGATTTGGAGGCTGTAATGGATGCTTAATTATATTGGTAGTGCTCATGCTGAGCTAAGTTTATCACACTGCCCTCTGTGGGTTTTATTTGGGCTTTGCTGTTGTCAAAAATCTGAGATTAGTGACCATTTTATATTTGGGTTATTAATCCTGAGACTAATTGCCTGACTTGAATACTATGCTCTCAACCATGTGCCGTCTTTGCTTAAGCCTCATTTGTCGTGTTCTTGTTTTGGATATGCAGCTGCAATCTAATAACAAAAGTAATATATGCTTTTTTGCACAATTTCAGGTGAAGATGCACAGGAAGGTGACCAGGTCCCAAACTTGCGTCTCAATGATAGCTTGTCTATAAACTATTCTGAATCTTCGCTGATATACAGAGAGCAAACTAAGAATATGTACAATGAGACTTCTTTTAACAATATAGAGAGTCAAAATTCTATAGCAAACTCTGTTGAGCCAATGGATAAAATGGTTTCTGTGAGATCAATCGAAAGTACAGTTTTCCCCCCTCCTCCTCCTTCATATTTTCTGGGCTACACTCTTCCTCCAGGGCATCCATGTAACAGTTTTACTTTACCTCCCCCACCTGCAGATAAAAAGAGGACTGGACCAAGGCGTAAGCTCTATTGTTTTTTTCCTTTTTTTTTGTGTGTTTACCATTGCCATATGGACATTTGCGCCTAAATGCAAAATAGTCCATATATGTTCCAAAATGGTAGGATCATGCAGCAGCAACGACGTACTTCACAATTACTTTGATGTCAATATGCTGCTGAGTGCTGAGTTTTTCTGCATGTATATCTTTCAGCATGTCCTGTTTGTTACCTTCCCGTGGAAGAAGCCATTGCCTTAATGCCAAAGGTCCCCTCATTTTCTCCAGTACTTAAGAATCTTACTTACATCACTGAGCCAGTGTTAAATAGAGAGGCAGAATTTGGAGGTTCGGACTTTGGTGGATATCCTCCTTTAGCACAGAGAAACAATTCTTATGATATAAGAGAGTCAATGAGTGTGCACTGTGGGTATGATTTTTCGTTTTCTCTTTTTATTACTTGTAGTTACTGAGTTAAATTATGAGTATGTGTGGCTATATCCTTTGAAACTTAACCTTCTATGTTTTTAGTTTTTTTTTTAAAATATCCACATTAGTAAGACATTCTACTTGGTTTTCTCCTGACCCTTTGCTCAAATGAGTTGATTTTGTATCAATCAGGTTTGTCAAAGGAAAACCTGGCCGTGGAACAGGGTATGACCTTGACGAGGAGGACATTCTTTATATGGAACAATGCCATGGAATTGTTGTTGTATCAGCAATTTTTGGTACAGCTCAACTTTAGTCGAACTTTTAACTGTTCATTTCTTATTTATAACCTGGCATTAGCTTATTAAATGATTATATTCTTTTCCAGGGGCTTTTGATGACATAAACCAGCCGAGTAATATTAGTGAATATTCCAGGAAGACTGTATGTTTTGTCATGTTTGTTGATGAAGAAACAGAAGCATATCTCAAAGCTAACAGTGGTTTGGATAGGACGAAGAAAATAGGGATATGGAGAATTGTTGTTATCCATAATCCTCCTTACTCTGATGCTAGGCGGACTGGAAAGGTAACATTTTTAGTTTTGATCTGGCCTTTCTCTGCTTTATATTAAAATCGGTGTTTGGCTAAAACACTGTCTAGTTGATTGTATATGGCACAAATAGCATTTAATAATTGTATACTATTTTATATTCTATGTTTGATTTTGTGAATGGATTAGCTAGACGGCTCTATAAGTTACTAACTTTCTCATATTCAAGAGAAAATTTGTACTTAAGGATTGGTGTTGCCCTATCCAAGCATGTGAATTAGGATCTTCGGGCTTTATGCCCAAAAGTTGTGGTATTTTAATGTGCCTTTTGACTCAGGTTTTCCTTATCTCAGATTCCAAAGCTTCTGGCACATAGATTGTTCCCCAATGCCCGCTTTTCTTTATGGATTGATGGGAAACTTGAGCTCGTTGTTGATCCATATCAAATTCTTGAAAGGTACAGCATTTTATTAGTTTACTGAACTTTTTTTTGAACTTTCAAATGTAGTTATTAGAGGAAATTAATGATGTCAAGATATAACCCTGATATTGTCTCTTTTCTTGGTTTGGTTCAACTTTTGGGCCTTAATAACTGGTTACTTCTACTCAGTGGTAAGCTTTGTGACAGACCACAATCTCAACCTGTTAATTAGTCCTTAAATACTTAATTGCAGCTGCTGATGTCATCCTATATATTCTCAGCTTGGAAATTTTTTCTTTTGGCTTTATTCTTACAAATTTGTCTTGCTCACTACTCTAAATGACTTTTTGTATATTGATGTGGCTACGGAAAATATTTCTGTTTTTTTTTTTCCTTAGTTGTGGGGGAAAAGGGCTTGGGATAATGAATATACATCTTATTGATAAATGCAATGTTGGATTGCTTGATTCTTTTTAATTTTTCTCAAGTCTTCTGCTTATGGATGTCATAATAAGAAGTTGGATTCTTTGCCTGTTAAGGGCTTGGTATAATTTTGATGCAAGCATCCATTGGATGGATGAAGCTCTACTGTTTTGTTTTAATTTCATCCTTTCAGGATAATTGTGTTTGTTTCTTACCTTTTTCCTTTTTTGAGCAATTTCTTTAGGCACTTGTGGAGAAAGAATGCCACTTTTGCAATCTCTAGACATTATAAACGGTTCGATGTCTTTGTGGAAGCCGAGGCAAATAAAGCTGCTAAGAAGTATGATAACACATCCATTGACTTTCAGATTGAGTTTTATAAAAATGAGGGTTTGACCCCATATTCTGAGGCTAAGCTTCCAATTACAAGTGGTAGGTGCAAGATCCTTGATCTGCTTTTTCTTTCTCCGGTTGGCTTTTGTTCTGCCTCTGATTAAAGTTTCTGTTTTGGTTGGCTTTATAGATGTTCCTGAAGGATGTGTGATAATAAGGGAGCATGTTCCTATCAGCAACCTCTTTGTCTGTCTTTGGTTTAATGAAGTTGACCGATTTACCTCCCGAGACCAAATCAGTTTCTCAACCGTGAGGGATAAGCTCTGGGCAAAGACAAATTGGACCGTCAATATGTTTTTGGATTGTGAAAGGCGGAATTTTGTAGTTCAGGTGATTTCTTTCAAACTGAAATATAAAATTTTTCTTCATCCAGCTTATTCTCTTCATTTATCTATTATATGTTTGTTTTTGGTCATTTTGTTCTGTTGCTTTGGCTACAATGCAGAAATACCATAGAGATCACATCCTTCCTAATCCGCCGCCCGTTCCTCCTGATCTTGAGCCCCCACCCCTCTCTCTTGCTGTTGAAGCTCCACCACCACCAGCCTTAGTTAGCGACTTGCCGAAGAAATTTCCACTGGAAACTACTGGTGAAAGAGTTGTACGTGTTCCTACCAGGAAGGTCTCACCAAGGCGTGGGAGCAGGAGGTCTGCATCGAGGCGTCATCGCAAAACCATTAGCAGTGACAGGGACACTGATTCAAGTTAAAAAAAGTTTTGTTCAGCGAAAAGAAAAAAAAGGAAAGAAAGAAAGGAAAAAAAAAAAATCTTCATTCTTTTTCCTACCCCTTTGAGAATTCATCACGGGGCTGGGACATTTGTGGAAGGTGACCGAGTGGTCGTAGTTTTATCTCCACAGAGACTGAAATCTCTAATTTTTTTCATACTTCTGGAGTTGTCTGCTATTGGTATTCAATTTTTTGGTTGTATATATTTATACACATTATAATTCCGAATAATTTTAATGTGGGTTGCCTCAAAATTGCCTAGATGTGGTAACCCACTTTGTTGTTCTCATCACTATAGTAACAAATGTATTAGTGCCCAACTGTTCAATACTTACAAGGCTCTCCCTTCTTCTTTAAAATTTATTAATGAAAACTCATCCATTCTATTCTTATTAATTTCCCTTCCCCCTTGGTTTTATTTTTCCAGCATCAAGAATAACGCAACTTGCGCTGCCTGGGGATACGGCGGCAAGCCAACATACAAAAAGCCTTTCGGGTGATAGCCTGGCTAATAAGAATCCAGCTCACGAATTTGATTTGTCGTCGAAGTTCCTTCATTTCTTGCAAAGCAAAGACACTGTACTGTTCTTGTATTGTGTTGGGTGGCAAAAACATGGCCACAAAATTGACTAGAAACTGTCACAATTATGACACCAACAATAACTAATGAAACCATAATTATGCTAGAAAGAAACACACCTCCAATGACTGTTTTAATTTAAGCCAGCTTAATTGAAGCCTTGAACGCAGAAATTTAAGGATTTACACTTAAATTCAGGAGAGTAATATTGTGGATATCTTGTTTTCTAAATGATCAGCTTCAGATCCATATTATTTTAATTTATTACACTCTCTTACTCCTATCTATATGATCTTCTAATTTCATTCTTTTTATAAATTTGAACTTTAGGAATATATATTACTTAGTATAGTGTAGAATTCTAAATTTTATTAAAGTGCAAAAAAATTATTAAATTACATGGTTATTATTAAGTCACATGACTTAATAGTATTCTTAGTTTTTAATAAATTTAAGACCTTAATTTTTATATCTATATATATATATATATATTTTTAGAGTTTTTTCTTTTAAAAAAAAATTCGTAGTGTTTATTTTTTCACGAAATTCTGTTACGTTAGATGCAATGATTATGAGGGTCCAGCTAAAATTACGAAGTATGAACTCATATATAAACTTAATTTTTAATGAGTAGCTCTATATATTTATTGAACAATTATATAAAAAAAAAACCATCAGCATTGATTCTCCTTAAAAGCGTTGCCAAAAATTTCGTTGAAATTTAAATAAGGCCCGTGCCAAACGTACGCCTGTCGGCACTACTAAAATCCGCCACGTGTCCAGATACTGCAGTCTGTTCCTGATTAATAATCCGTGTCTTCTTTGTGGGTTCCGCTAGACACCTATCGACGGAAAAAATTACATTTCTCTCCAGAAAGTTTTCAAAAATACAGTGTTCCCAAAATTTTACCAGAATGATAAAAAAATCTTCAACCTCAACAATGTGACAGATACCCCCCACCACACAATGTTACGATGACGTTAATAATTTTGAATGAGAGATCGCACCACACCGACAGCTAATAATTGACTGCGTACCCTTTTAAGTTTTTGTTACAGCCACTTTATGAGAGTTAAAAAATTTGATTATCATATATCATCCAGCAACGGCCTACAATAAATAATTTTTTTTGTAATTATTTTCAAAATTGAGGGGATATTGGTGCGAAGCTGATCAAAGTTTGGATGTAAGTATACTTTTACAACAATAGAGGGGTGAACTGTAATTTGCCTTCTCGTCTTTTTTTTTTAAGCCGAAGCTTTGAACATGCATACGTCAAAACCTCAGAATCTTCTCCATAGAAGATAATTCGAAACAAAACCGTGGCTGAAAACCAAAAAAAATTAAAAAATAAAAAATTGTAGTAATAATAAATAAAACGGAATAAATAAAAGCCCATAAACCCTTCTCGATTATCACCTTCAATCCCCTCAAAGCAACCAAAGTTTGAAGGTTGTGTGGTCTCTGTTGTTTTATATATTTATTTATCTATTTCTTGTCTTGGTGCTTTTGGCACGAACATGTCTACAACAGCAGCGACCCGTTGATCACCGTTTCGATAAAAAAAGGTCACCAATGTCATCATCCGGAGCGTTCGTCGTGATTTGCCTTCTGCACTCTGTGATCGCACTTACAAGTGGGGCCCTAATGATGTTCAAAATGAAGGAAATTTACACGTTGACTCACGGAGCCGAAACCGCCACCAAACTGCTAGGTTCGAACCCGCATGATCAGCTCTTAATCCGGACCTCCGATTCCTTCTCGGGTCTGCTCCTTTTTGCTATCGGGTTTTTAATCTTCATGGTGTCTTTCGTCAAGGACAAAGAGTTCCAATCCTTTTTTGCTAAAGGGTGTGTCGTTTTGCTCATTTTCATGGCTTCGTGGAGGGTTTACTTTGAGAGAAGAGTCGAGTATTTGGCTTGGGATTGGTTGAGGAAGACAGTTGGCGATGTCTTATTGGCTCTCTCGTGGGTGTTCTTTCTTGTGTATTCTTGGAGAGAAAAGTATGATTGATGTTAATTGTTCAAAGTTTTTTTTTTTCCCTTTTTGTAAGTATTTAGTGGTTTGGTACATAATCTGGGTTCACCTCAATGCTGTAAAGGAAAATTAAATTAATAATGGAGGGGCTAACATGTTATTTCATTTTCTTTTCTTTTTCGGGTTGAAAATTTGATCTTCAATGCAATAGTGATTTTATTTGAAGTGCTTTGAATTTGAATATGAAATTTGTAGGCAGTGCATATCATATTACGAATCATAGAGCTGTAATGAGAATATTCTATCTGATAATTTATTGAATGTGAATGTGGGTAAAAATAAATGTTTTGATTGTTTGTGTTTTCTGATTTAGTTTGTTGCGGAAGAAATTATGTGTGGTGTAGTTTAGAACTGCAGGCTTGTAGAAAATTGAATATTTGTGAATATGAAAGTCTAGTGGTGGTAGAATCAACATGATTGCTTATGTTGTTTTAGTTGTGGTGGCGGTGACTATGGATATTGCTTGCTGACAGTTTTGTTTTGTTTTGTGTTGATCATTATCTGCTCTCTTTTTTTAGTTTTAGGAGAGTAAAAGTAAGCAAAGCATGTCTTTGTATTAAGTCAGTTAATTGCTATGAAGGCACCGATGCTTTACACAACTTTGTATGATGTGAGAAAAACAGGGAGCCATTTCTTGCTCAGATAACATTGGTAAAGAAAGATGGAGAATGGTTGTATTGTGAAGCCTTTTTTGGATTTAAATATAGCAGATTAGCTTCTTTATTGAAGAGCATGAAGTTGAGAAATCCTCAACATGCACCTTGAGGTGGGTGCAAATTGTGTACTGTCATCAGGTAATTACTTACATTTTGCCTCAATATTGTGTTTTGGGTTTATCTATTTTAACAACTTGCATGAAACAGGACTATTATATTTCATATTGGATTCATGGTAATTGGACCTTTACTAATGATCTTGTTGCTATCATGAATGATCCGGTAGCTGTTGCTTTTATAAGTTTTATGTGTATACATATATGTCATCCTTTTCTGTATTTTTTTTCTCTTTCTTGCTACATACACTGAACTTGCCCTTTTCTTATGTCATGCTTGCTATGTGAAATGCACACATAATTGCATGCAGAAGCATTTCTCTACAGTACGACTGTTTTCCTGGTTGTCTAAATTAGGTAACCAATTGTTTACCTCTGTCCCATTTTCAGCCCAACCTGCACCTGCATGGTTATTGTTTTTGTTTTCTTAGTCATTTGCCCATGTTAAGTTTTGACTGAATACCCTTTTGTGTTCTTGGATTTGCCTCTGTTTCTGTGTTGCTTTAACAATTTTTCTTCCTCTGCTCAGCATCAGTTCATTTTCTGCCAGGCAAACTTCCTTTTGTCCTTTGTTTTACTTTCAATGAAATCCTCTCTCATTGATGTATTCTGATAAAAGATGTGGCTCTGTAAAGTTGTTTCTGCTCTACAACTTTTAGCTCATTTTTCGCTGTATAACTGTTGCGTATTTGAACACATATTTACATAGGTGCTATGTAATTAGGTTTTAGGGAAACAGATGGGTTATTTGCTAATTGCTACTCATAATTTTCTTGCACGGCAGCGTTTGGAGAGGTAATGCATCTTTTGTCTGGGATGAAATAGATAGTGTGGGTCGGCAAATCCCTAATCAGCTTTTGTCTGATCTGTCTAGCTAGCTATGTTGGAGGTTTAAGGGATGAGATAAAATTCTGCGCGTTATGTACTGCAACCTTATGGCAACAAGATATAATCACTAATTACCACTGGGCATGACATAAGACACAATTGCTACTTACCTTTTACCTTTGGGCATTGGCGGTGCAGGCTTTTCAAACGATATATTTTGTGGCATCATTGTTTGTTTGTTACCTCTTTATACAGAGCATTTATGCTGGGAAACCTCTTGATGGCATCAGTATTATCAGAAAAATAAATGTTTGTTTTGGAAGGAATCAAATTATTGAGCTTTCTGTTCAGTCTTCTGTATTATTTTTTGATCTCTGGTTACTCACTTTAGCATTGATTCTGTCATTCATTGGGACTCATTTGTTCACACGTGTAGGAACTCTATATCTACCATAAATGTTGTATATACACAATTGCAGAGATGTAATGCACACTTTGCAATTAAATTCAAAAGAAGGGCGCGGCAAAATTAACAAGATGTATTGAACAACTCAAATTTAATATATTTCTGACTTGTCATGCAAATTTAAAGATATTTTTTATGCACCTACTAATAGTTGAAATGTACTATAAAAAGAAAGGGTCGATTTTAGGTGCAATTTTAACTTCAAAGTTGTGGTATAAATTTTCATTCATCTCATTTTCATTGTCATTCTTATTCGTACACTATTACTAAGAACACAGAGGAGTTAGAAGAGTAAAATAAGTTAATTCAAGTTTAACGGATTCTTTATGCATGAAATAGATATAAATTCAGTCCTTGTTTGTGATTCTTCTTAAAATCCAGGGCCCAAATGTTATTGTCCCACGTCCCATTCCCAATACCAAATAACGGAGCGAAGCTTAAAACAAAAGAACCAAAACCCCGCCTGCACATTTGTCTATTTCACTAAAACCCTAGTGACGCCAAACGCCGTGAGCGCCACCACCAACCCATGGCTCACCGACGGTGCCTCCACGTGCTCAGTCGCCACGCCGCGGCTCTTCTATCACTCAAGACTCCCCGAACACTTCCTTTCTCTACATCAATTTCCCTAAAAGGCCTAACACCATTCCAACACCGGTCCCTCATTTCTTCTACGTTGGGACCCACTAACTGGTCTAACCATCGGCATTTCTCCTCCAACAAAAACGATGACGAAGGGGAATACGTGGACGAAGACGAAGACGAAGACAAAGACGGAGACGAAGACGAAGACGAAGACGAAGAGACTGCCGATGAGAGTTACGAGGGAGAGGAGATTGGTGATACGGTGCCGGATTTGGGGAGGGAGTACACGCTGGAAGAGAAGGAAGCGGAGGCGGCGGAGATTGGGTATAAAGTGCTGGGTCCACTGCGGAAATCTGATCGGGTTTTTAAAAAATATGAACCGGCTTTTGCTGTTGTTCAGGTGATATTTTGTGATTTTTATTTATGTTTTTTATTTTGTAAATGTTTTTGGAAAAAAAACTTTTTTTAATTTGTTGGCTCGTTTAATTTTAGATTGGGTCGCACCAGTTTAAGGTGAGCAATGGGGATTCGATTTTTACCGAGAGATTGAAGTTCTGTGAGGTGAATGACAAGGTTGGTAGATTTTTGTTTTTTATTTTTTTAATATTATCATTCAAATGTCGATCGGGTTATAATTGGCATTTTGATCTTAATAGAATATTGCGCCCTTGTTAATTTTATGTTTGATATTTCAATGAAAACAACAATTTTATTTAGAGAGAAAATAGTTTGCAAGGAGAAGGTGCTGTCTAGGACTAGACTATTGCTGTGTTGAGTGTGGTTGAGCACAACACTATGTATTAGGCTATGATAAATTGACAAAAATAAATTAATCATGTTCTGACAGCTTTCCTTTGAACGTCCTTGCTGGTTTTGATAATGAATGTGAGTGGGCATGCCACTATGGTTCTGGTTGGAGCATTACCTGGTTTGTGGCCAAAGATTGGATCAGTGACAGTGTGAACTTGCTTCTGAATGTTGTCATTGTTATGACCTGTGGTTTGCAGAAAATATGTGTAGTCATTATACGCCTAAGAAAAATTAAGATTATTTGTTCTTTTTCTATTTATCATTTAGTTGATTGTAATCTTTTTTTTTTTTTTGATGCTATTGTGACCGTTTCTGTTGCAGTTGATTTTGAACAAGGTTCTGTTGTTGGGTTCACAACATCAAACGATCATCGGTAGGCCCATGGTTCCAGATGCAGCCGTTCATGCAGTTGTTGAGGAGCATGTAAGTTGACACCTAATCTCTCACTGTTTCCCCTTTTGTTTATGTTTGTCATGGAATTGTCTAAAAGAGGGAAAGAGGTGATCGGCTGGGGTGGGTTTCAAGAGCCTGCAAAAAACACCTCTTGGGATTTTGAAGTGGGTTAAGGTTCTAAAATTAAAGGTAGCCTATGGAGTTTCTTGTGCAGAAATTTTTTTGGGGTTGTGTCTAGATTTGACCTCTAGAAGCTGCATTGTAGTAGAAAACGAGTCAAGCCATTGGAGATTGGCTGTCTTTTTATACAGCATGCCAGTCCATGCTGCTTCCTGAGCTCTCTTCTCTTGTAACATTAAAGGTTTCTATGAATTGTAGATCCATTGGTTGTTGTTTGACAGAGGTCAGCCTGACGGTTACTTGTGGGAGTGCTATTATCCTGGTTAGGAGTTAAAAATTGGTTGCAAACCAAAAATTCTATGTTGATAGCAAGAATTGAGAGTTTGGCAGACTTCAATAGACTTCAATTTGTTGTAGATATTGTTGCTAAAACACCATTCACAATTTTTATACTGTACACTCTACAGTGACCTAATCATCAGTTTGTGCACATTATATCATTGTAATGTTTAGATGCTTATACTATCTTTGTTAGTCAATATCTTCTTCCTTTCTCTCAGGCAATATCTTCTTTCTTTCTCTCAGGCATTAGATGCAAAGGTAATTATTTTCAAGAAAAAGAGAAGAAAGAACTACCGACGTACTAAAGGACATCGCCAGGTCTGTCTGAAGATGTGTTTGTTTATGTTTACATGTTGATTTATGATTTATTTTTCTTGACACATGGACTCATCTTTGTTCAGGAACTTACCAAGCTGAGAATAGTTGATATTCAAGGAATTGAGAAACGAGTAGAGGTTGCAACAGCTGCTTAGGAAGTATTTTTTTAGGCATGAGTATGTAGTAACATTAGCAATAACACACCTCAATGCTCATAACTTCTGAGTTATGGCTTTCTCATACAATGTGGTCAAGAACTTTCTCATCCCTGATTGGGTTCATGTACATTTTGGATGTCATATTTGGGCAGAAAGCCTCACATCCAACCAGGTTAATTTTTTGTAGGTTTGGTTTACATGGAGGTGTTGCTTCTCTGCAATATTTTTGTCTCCTTTGTATTTCTTGTTAGTTTATTTGTATTTAGCAGTCCCCAGTCTATGAACTTTCAGCGGAGAAAACAAAAAGTTTTGCAAATAGAAATATTACTCGGGTTTGAATTGATCAACACGCTTTTCCTGATGGTTCTGCCCAAGCATAGTGGTTGAAAAACTTTGTTGTTTACTTGATGCTTGTGATGTTATTGGATCCTCCTAAGTTACATGCATGTAACTTACAATCCTCGCTCATGAATAGTGAGTGGTCCACATTATTTACTATTTATGTGAGAGGGTTATAAGTGACATGTATGTAATTTAGCATTAGCCGATGTTATTTGATAATCAAGACCTATTTGTTGCCTAGTTGTCGGTTTAGTGTAAGTTATAACCAAATCAGATGATATGATGATTTAAATCGTTTGCCTAGCGGAGAACAACCATTTGGGCTTTCTCTAATTTGAACGTCTCCTATGATTTTGGGTTGGCTTTCGTTACCGGGTAACAGAAGTGTGATCAAGAACCCACGCCCTCTTGATATTGATCGTAGCTACAATAGAACTTGAGTAAGTCTCGATTTGGCAAATATTGTGGTTTGAATTGAAAGTTAAGTTTTAAATTTCACATTTTTATGATTAAAAAATAAATAATATTTTTATTATTTTGTTATAATTAATATTTACTAATCATATTTATTATATAATATGAAATTTTATTTTATAAATATAGTATTTTTTTCATAACAGTTGTGTTTTTTAAAAAATACAATATCTTAAAACACTAATTAGGATCTAGAGTAGTGGATTTTTCTTTTTACATGCTTTGTCACATTTTGGTCAACATTTTTTTTTTTCGAATCATTATTTTGCTCAAGATTTATGCATGCTTGAAACACAGACTGAAATTATAATACAGACGTTATTAGTCAAGCACGAGGCGACGACATAACATAACATCTCTATCAGCATTAGTAGTATTACTAGTATTTCACCTCTGCCTCCTACTATCAACGATTCAACAGTGAGTGTTCCCATTTCTACTAATAAAGAAATTAGCAAAAGGGCTGCATGTATGTATATACATTATCTCTTTGGTTGGCCCAAGCCCCAACTGTACGGAACTTGCTATGTTGCAGATTCTGTATGTAACATAACCAATGAACAGCTTACACGCCAATGAGCAGATTCTGTATTTCACCTAAGAAAGCTGGAAGTTGTTTATTGGCAAATGGTGACCCCAGCAAGACCACTTTGAAGATTTTATCTATTCTGTGGTTAGTGGAATAGAATAGGAGGGGCCTTTGATTTGAGTTTAGTTTTGCTGTAAAGAGTATCCCCACTTGTTGAAAGTTGAAGCAAAGGACTCACATTTTGTGTCATCAAATTTAGAGAATGTGAATGAAGAATTAGAAATGAAATTTATATTTATTTGATAAAATATAATTTGAGAATAAAAATAAAATGTGTGAGTCGCATATAATTTGGGAATAAAGAATGAGAATCTCATTATCATGAAGTTGGGAATGAGGATTCTCATTTTTTGAATTGACTTTTGTATTTCTATAATTTTTTTTATATTTTTTGAATTACCCTCGTTCAAATCACAATTAATTTTATTATTTTAAATGTCATTAGTATTATTATTAAATTTTATTAACTTTATTATTTTAATTATTTTTATTAATATTATCATTATTAGTATTATTATTATTAATTTATTTTTTAATTAATATCATTTTTATAATAATATTTATACATATATCTAGTTAATGAAAATTACATTATTTAATATTATGAGTATTTTAGTAAATCGATTCTCATTCACATTTTTCATTCCTATTTATTTTGTTAAGTAATCACGTTAATGTCATTTCAGCACATTCTCATTTCCATTTATTTTTGTCAAGTAAACATTGAAATCTCATTATCATTTCAACCCATTTTCATTCTCAACTCATTCTCATTCCACCTCATTCTCATTCTCATTCTCATTTTATAAAGTAATCGCACCCTAATTGATATGTTTGAAGGATCCCTTAATTTTAACATTTTGAACTTAAAAATGAAATAATTTTTTATTTATTAAATTCACTCAATTTGATAAAGATGGATCATGGTCCATGGATGGAAGGAAACCTCCCCATATCACAAAGACTGGACATTTTTTTCCGAAAGCACTTTTGCCCGCTCCCACTTCCGCCTTTAAATATGATTATGCTAATGGAATTCATTATCACAATAGTTTCTCCACTTCACCTTACCGCACCTCAGGCCCTCGAATATATATCTTCATTCAAATAATTTTAATGTTTTGATTAAGGGTGAGACTATTTGAACCCACTAAAATATTTATTAAATTCAATATTTAATAAATTTTTTAATTCTTAAAATGTCCACATAGAAAATTACTATAATAAACAAGATTGTATAATTAAATTAAATAAAAAAATTACAACTTTTCTCCTATTTTCTTTATTATTCAATGTATTGTTTTCATGTTGTTTACGATTTTTTTAACCTAAAGATTAAATTTGTTTTCCCTTATTTACACTTTTGACTTTTCTTAATGGAATAAAATTTCAATGAATTTTTAAAAATATTTGGATGAAAGTTTATTGCTATTACAATTCCTCTTGACTTCCACCATCTAATTTCATCACTTCCAATTTCTTTGAATAGGACAACAAATCATCTTTCCATTCAGCAAGCTTTCTTCTATGTAAGAAAATGAAAAAAAAAAATGCAAGAACTATTGCAATTACTTGAATTTTTTATTTATTATAAATGTATTTGTAATTTTGTTATCAGTTGTTTATTTTAAAATTTTTAAGTGTATTGTTCCAAACACATGAAATATCAAGGGGAAAACATCTACTAAAAATAAAAAAAAAAGTTTAAGAATTTGAGATAATACAGTGATGGGAAAAAAGTCTAGAAATAAAGAAGAAAAGAATGAAGAAATGGAGAAACAATGTTGAAAGAAAATGATAAGAGAAATTATGATAATTTAGCTTAATAAGGGTATTTTAGGTATTAACATGGGTTAATAAAGTAAAATTGCATATTTTAAATTTTAAAAGTGTGCTTATTCAATAAATAAGTTTAATGAGTACTTAAAGGTCTGTTTAGAGCAGTTGCGCTGCCACAACGCAGATGCTCTCCATGTTTTGTTTCAAGAAATATTCTCCCAACAAATGCTCTCTAAGTGGTTTAAACAGCCCCACTATTGATTAAAATGTATTCTATTTATTTCTCAAATTAAACTGTTTATTTTATTTGAAAATGTGCGGCCACCGGTTGCTGATATTATGTGTACACCGTTTTACCAAGATTTCTTCTTTTTTTTTTTTTTTTATACCACAAATGGTAACTCAAGATGCATTGTCAACTTTTTTTTTATCAAGCCAGTCAAACAAATTGAACCAAAAAGAGGAATCAATCTTTAACGAATCATACGAGATGTCGCTGCGAATCCTTCGAAGTTGAGATTGGTTGGGTTCCAGCGCATGCAGCTCAAAGTATTGCTTGCCTTTTTCTTGATTTTTGATTGTTAATGCGTATTTTTTAACCATTTATTGTTGCACAGGCATTAAAGAAGAACATTAATTCTCAAATAATAATACACGTTAGAAGTCCATTAGGTTTCTAAATATTAGTAGTATATATCTATAATATATACACACATCAAGTCAAGCACTTAACTTGGTAGTGGACTGTGATGGCATTCATACGATTAATTCTTATCAGTTTTCGATAATTATGGAGCAACCCTATATTCATTAAACTATGATAATGCTCGAGAATGAAATTCCTCTTCTTATTCTATTATTATTATTACTATATTTTGGAATCGGCATGAGCAATTAAAGAGCTACAGAACTTGCGCAATACTTACGAATTGGGGAGGAAAAGGGTTTGCATTGTTGATTAAAATCTTTTTTCTCATCTTTTACTGCCTAGAATCATATGAAAACTTTAGGCAAATTAACATGCAAACTCTACAGAGTTGTACTTGCACCGTTCAGGGTCTGAATATTTATTTTTTTTTTTTTGCCTTTTTGCCTCTTTCTCTCTGTGAAGTAACTCTTTCCATTTTCGAAAGCTTAATTATAAAAGCTGGGCATGAGGGCACGTAGCAGAAGCTGTGGAGTTGATTATTTGATGTGATAAGAAGTTGACAATCAAGCACTATCCCACATAGTGACATTCATGGAAAGAATTATCTGGATAGCTGGGTCATAATAAGCATAATTAGAAAAACACTTTTGTTTGATTTTGTCAATCCAAGCACACATGTATTATTAAAAATATTCTGAGTTCCACATTCATCGGTTAAGTTGCTCCAATCCAGGAGGTGTGGTATACAACACCGCCTATTAATTAACAGCTACTCATTGTGCCTAATACCACATTGAATTCACGTAATCATATATGTCTGCGACTTGTGAAGCCCTTATTAGCAAGATTTTTCTTTTTCTTGTTTCACAGAACCCTTATTTAATTTTTTTTATGGATAATTTCTATTTGCATATATTTTTATTCTCTTTAACAATTGGCAATCTCTTTATAAACAATAAAAAAGTCTCTGGACAAAATTATCACATCTGTCAATAGAGTTGAGACCTATTATTAATTCTGCAGGAACAGCATAA